>JBBELK010000041.1:600000-983313 GCA_037783545.1 Henricia sp. BOLD:AAB3569 | reverse complement strand
GAACAACATAAAGTTATGCCTTATTTTGCGGACAAGATAAAGGTACCGTATTTGCCTGAAAATATGGTTTTGTTTGCCAAATACACATGCTTCCCTTTACCTGAAGGCCGTACGTGCCACATATGTCATGCTTGACACATCTTTTCCTGCACAAGGTTGACTGATTGCATGGGAAAGTTAGGATCTCTTTCAATTTCGGCTACACATAATTAGTCCCAGGGACTTGCTTGCAAATGTGTAACGTACTATCACCTATAGCTACCATTGTTTCTCACGGTGTCCCCCAATAGACTGTTTGCAAACTGAAAAAAACGTGCCCTTCATTTTATTCCACAGGAACTGTAACTAGCCCGTGACAGGATTTATACTTCGTTGACTTTAACTTCCGTCTTTTGCTGTCACAAAATGCTTCTATGTGCTTGTTAAATGAGCTGATATATTGAATGATTTCCTTAGTGTCTCGGGTGAATTGCTCATAATTGATTCTCCAGGATACAAGATAATTTGATTAGGTCAATTAATTTCTTTTGTAACAAAATACAGTCTCTGTGTTTGGGATTATGTGCTGTCCAAATCGGAGATGAAGAGTCAGATTTGTTTTTAAGGCAACAAAAGTTCACTTTACAGAACAACCAAATATTGGATGAGAGAACAATCACATGGTCCTCATTGGGATTTGAACCCAAGACCTGTGACAATCCTGTATTTGGTTATTTTCTTTTCATGGTGGGCATCATACCAAATATTGTGTTCTGTACAGAACATTTTTTTACAGAACGGTTTTAAACCATTTTAAACTTTTACCATTTTAGCTACGGTAAAACGGTGTTTGAACATAGCATACATGTAAGAGGCAATTGTGGTGTTTCATAAGAGCACCTTCATTAGAAAATCCAAAAAGTGCCAAAACCAGGGGCAATTTTCCCCCCCGCTTATTTACTGTACCAAGCTTGTAAAGTGGTCTTTGTGTGAACAACATCTCGCTTAATTTCAAATGTTATTTCCTTGTTAAATGCATTAAATTTCACTGTGACTCCAGAACAAAAGCAGGTCACACCCACAGAGACTAGTTTCAATTCACTTTTTTTCTGGACTCCAGAATTATTTGAGTTTGTAACCTCAGCTTCTTGTTTGGAAACAGTGGAATGTTATCTTTCTCTCTGGAATGATACCCCTAGGTGTGTTAAAGCCACACACCTTGGGATTGGTGGAAACAGCCCAAGGGGTGTACCTGGTTGATTCATTCAGGGAAAATGTGCGCTTCTGGCGAGGCCTGCTTTCTCACAGTAAGGGTTGTTAGCGGGCCACCCTGATATCAAAATAAAACAAGAGGAGACATGCTGAAAATTAAAACAAAATACCAAAATACAAAAGCAAAAGCTTGGGTTTCTAGCTTTTGTGTGGATTATTTTTGGTTGCCATAATTGCTGTTTTACATTAGATGTAAGTTTTTCTGCCACGGAATTGCTAATTAGAGTTGGTTTTGCAATGTAACTTGATGTAAATTTATTTCCCGACGTCATTTAATACATGTACTTGTAACTTCATTCTCCCCAACGCAAGCTAAATCACCTTCCCTAAAAAACCGTTGATATGGTCTGCATGTATATTACAATTTATTTTCTAGTTTGAATCCAGATCCTAAAATTGAACCAAAAGATTTTGGGAAAAATTTCCCTGTAATTCTGTATTTAAAAAATTGCCATTAGGGGCTTTTGATCTGCCATTTAGTGGCCAGGTCACATGAATGGGCTATTTAGAGGGTTCACGTTCCTGTGTATGTATGTAATTTGAGGATTTTATTTGAGTACCTCCCAAGTTGGATAAGTGTGGTAAATGTTCAGGAAAATTTCCAATATCTAAGTACTATTTTTTTTCATGCACTCTGAATTGATTTTGATGTACATGTATGATTGATGGAGAAAATCTTTATAATTAATTTTTAACAAATTTAATTATCTTAACAATCAACCTAGATCAGCAGTTTAAGTAGGTTTATTTGAATACACGTTTATCACATATTAGACCAATAACATTTTAAAAATCATATTGATCACTCCTGCTCTAAAATTAAAAATTATACACGTACAATGTGGTCATTGTGGTGACAGACATCACCACAGTATTGCAAATTCTGGGAATTTTTGCCTTTGAATAAAAGTGACCACTCAACAGTACTTTTTACGGAATGCCCTTCAAAAGTATGCCTTGGAGGTAATTGTCCAACTGAATGCATAGGGAGGGAAAGGTCTTGAATAGTACTCAGTGGTTTTGTAAATTGGATCAGTGTTGGCACCGACCTTGCTTCAGACAGCATCTTATGAATGCTTCACTGGATTCACATGAAGTCATTCCTTTGTGTCTCCCTAGTAATAGCTTGATAGTTCATTGGGGTACAAAATTTGCTGATAGGGTTTAAATTGAAGATAATAAGCCAGTACAGACTTGATTTAAAGTTACAAACAGTGCTCACAATGTACTTTAAATCAAGTCGGTTTGTCTAGTCACAGTGCTACGCAGCACCCTTTGACCATGGAGCTATGCTTTGACTATCATCTTTAAGCCAGTATACATGTACATTCACTCTTATGCTTTGTCTGCACTGGATTTGGAGTGTATTTTGGAAAAACTTTTAAAATTTGCCCAATGTGAGCAACTTAAGCTGTGTCCCCATTGAATTTTCTCTTTTGCGACTTCACAGAAAGTTACAGCGACATGCGGTACCTCAGCATAGGCATTTTCCCGTAGTCTCCTCCTCAAGTTGCACACTGCTGGAATAACCGGCTCTGCTCTCACCACAGCCCACCTTTCCTTTGCTACCACTTTCAGTTCAGTGATATCACACCCTGTGGTATCACTGTGTGTTTCCATTGGAATGTCATGCCAATGCAGAAAGATACTGTGACTCTCCTGTAAATTGTTTACAGCAGGGCAGCATAGCTTTCACATGGTGAAACTATTCCCACTAGACTAAATAAAGCCTTGTAAAACTACATGTACATTGTACCACGGCTGAGCAGAAAGTTTGTGTTCTCTCTTGGCCTTTTTAGGTTTTAAATCTTTAAATCGTGGATGCAGTTTAAATTTGTGGCTGTTCTTCAAAACCGTGGTGATATTAGATTCCTTTGTTGTCCCCATTAGACTTAATTTTGCAGTTCTACTGCACAACCACGGTGGTTTAACCATGGAGCTATAGGAGCTCCATGGTTTAACCCAAAAGTCCAGTGAAAACACGACTTAAGGACATTTTCCATTCAGGTATTTTTCTCGAATCTAGTGGTTACATACATAGTTCTCATGAGGACCATGATGAGGACCATGTGAAAATGTGATTTTTCACCCAACCCATAAACTGAATCCTGTTATATAGACCTTCCGCATAGAGTGTCAGAAGTCACATACTTGCGGTCATAAAACTGCAGATTTTTTATTGCCCGTTTTCTCACTTCAACCACAAAAGCATCTTGTTGTTCTTTGCTTTTCAAAGAAAGATTCCATTTAAAACTGTCCACATTGATATAACATTAACGGTCATTCACTTGCTTATGAACCATTTCATAAGATGCCAGGGTTATGCCGCGTGTTTAAATCATTGTGGTCAACTTATCTTTTGGCCTAGCCAGAAAAATGGACATAAATATCTCAACTTTTTTTTTTTCAAGTGTGTGTCCAAGTTGTTGCAAGGGCAGATGTGTTTATTTTTTGAGACGTTCCTTAGCAAACATGACCCAATTGTATAAATTATTTCTGAATCCTCCAGAAACTGGTTAACCTGTGCCAAATATGACCCACTTTCAGTAATTTATTTCAATTTCAAATCAAATATTTAGTTTGGTGGAACTTGTACTGTGTACATGTAAGCATGGTATTAGACCCAATATTTTTTCCCTTTCCTTGGGGAAGAGGTGGGTTTGACCAAAAATGGAAGGCTACCAATGACAAGACAATAAAAGTCCAGCGATGGTTTGCTGCGCTTGATAATGCATTATAGCGCCCCCTGATATAAAGCTCCTTTTTCTATTAGTCTCGGCCGTTACTTTACTCATTGTATGTGCATTGTTTATAATTATAGTGCTCTCTGAATATACATGTAGGGCTCACATTCTGAATTAACTGTAAATTCCCATCCCTAGTCTGTACACAAACAGGGATTTTCACAAGATTGTTTTCATTGGGTGTTGAAATAACCAAAGAGAAAACTGAATTGCATTTTATTTTGGGGCTACACAAAATATTTTTGTTGGGGAGGGATGCTGATGCCCACTAGCTTCTACTCACCCACCTCCCACCCACGATTTTTGCTGTGGGATGCAAGGGAACAACATTTCCCATCTAGGGGAGGGCATTATTTTGCGGTGTGGTTTGAGCTCTGACATTCAGCTCTGGCATATGTGAGAAAATCGGAACATTAAGTAAGCTCAAAACCATATTTTGTAAACTTGTGATAAAAAAGGTGAAAGTGAAACGATTATTAGACCCAAGGGAATTTAATACTATTGAGAGTAGGGGGTTTCTGTTTCTTAAAAAAAATTTGGAGCGCAGAAAATAAATCAAAGAGGTTTCTCTCTCTCTCTCTCTGTGTTGCAAAATTCCTCGTGATCTGCTGGGAGTTGTACGATATGGGTGGCTGGAAAATGTCAGAAGTGATGCTTGACCAAAGTCTTGAAAGATTTCTCAATTCTGGGGATGCTTGTGAAAATAATGATAAATCTGTCTGCTGTTTCAACATGTACATGTAGCTAACTATATAGTATTGAAATTGGTCAGAAAAGTTGTCTTTCTAAAATGATTCAACATGTAAAAATTATAATTTAAAACTCATTAGTGACTTCTCATTGAAGTTTTCGTTGACAAAAGTACCAAACAAACAGGGCATGGTTTTTATATTCTGTCTAGAGCACTTGGGAAATCATTTTAAAAAAAGTAAAATCTTGATAAATCAAACTCAGATTTTTCTTTAAACAAATCTTGTTAACTCAATGCAAAAATCAATTCCTGCCCGAAATTATTAAACTTTGAGTTACTACATGTACATTAAACTTTGACATGTCAAATTTTCGCTGTGAATGTATGGTTTCAAAACGTTTACACAGTTTATGCTCTGATCGACCTAAAGATCAAGGAGGTTGAGAGATGTGGCATATTTTATCAGTCAGCAAAGTGTATGACCACCTGTTGTGGCAAGACTAACTGCACCAGCCTCGTAAGAGCCAGTGAGGCAGGGTGTGCAACTCTGCCTAAGTGCCCTCCCTGAGCTCCTGTTTTTCTAGGGCCGTTTCAGGGACATGTGGATCCAGAGGTCAGCTGATAACCCAAAGGTTCAAATTCCTTTGCAATTGTCCACTCAAGTGTTTCATGTCAGTCACTTGGTCATTTTCCTTATTCCCTCTTCAGGAAATCCAGTATTACAAGGCGCCACTGATGTCACCATCACAGTTACCGATGACAACGACAATCAACCACGTTTCGAGTTTGCCAGCTATACCACGCCCTTACTGGAGGAAACGGGCACCAACAGTCCAGTTCTCCAAGTCTCGGCCACTGACGCAGACTCCACAGCTGATCTGAGGTATGATCATCATTTTAGAGTTTAGAAAAAAAGTTTGCAATTTTTTTGAAAATGATTATGATTTTAGGTATTGCTTTTAGAGCTATGTTTAAACTGTAACCTTTGCTTTCAAAATTAGGCTATGTAGTTGTGTAACATCTGGATAAATTCCCACAATTTGGACAACGTTATTTCAAACACCTGAAAGTAATTGAACTTGGGAACTACATGTAATGAGGGACAGAGTTTTAATGGATTCTGTTAATTATTATCTATGTGTTGCAAATTTGTTTTATTTAATGGATTTTTCAATCTGCACCTTCAATCTCCCACCTACATGTAAACATTGATAAACATAGGTGGATGGCTCCATTGGCAGCCGACGGCCAAACACCAGGCAATTATTTTACTCCTCATGAAAGAGTGCTCTAGGATCTTCTAAGTGTTACACAACACACTGGACCAATGGCTTTACATCCCTTCCGAAGGATGGAGCAGTTGTGGTTAAGTACCTTGCTCAAGGGCACAGGTACCATAAATCAGTTCATCAGACACTATTTATGTAAAATATACAAAAGGTAAACTGAACTGTCTTTCTTTGTTTCCCATAGATACCGACTAGACAGCACCATTGGCAACAAGTTCACAATCCAGCCGATTACCGGTGAAATCTTGACCACATCAGGCCGGTTGGATCGAGAGGAACAGTCCAGTTATGACATAGTGGTCACTGTAGAGGATGGCACGACTTGGTCAGCTCAGACCACTGTCACGGTTAGCCTCGTTGATATCAATGACAATGCGCCACAGTTTGGGGTTCAGAGTTACAACGCCATGCTGCCTGCTACTACAGCTATGGGTAGGTTGCGCCATGGCTGCCTAGTGAAAACTTGTCAATTTGCTTGACACTATGTGCCCCACTTGAAAGCTTATTTAAAGATAGATTACAGGATTTGAATACTGTTATGGAATGAAATGGCATTATGTTAGTCAACATCTGAGAAAATAATGAAAACTGCATCCACTCTTTTAAAAAGCCACCGTCCTATTTATGCTGGTTGCATAGCTATACTGCACGAAAAATGGTGCCATAATACATGAAGCCTCTTACCGTAATAAGGCACAAAGTTAAAATGTTTATTTCTAAAATTTGGTGTCAAACTGATTTGCTTAACCCTTTGGAAAGCACACGCCATCATTATTGACTGAAGTTAGATACGGCAAGTCAAGGTTTACATTTTGCAGTTGCTAACCAATGCTCTGTGTGTCTTTCAGGTACTATTGTTGTGGCTGTGGAGGCGCAGGATGCAGACGTAGGTGACAATGCAAGGTTAACCTACTCCATCACTAACGGCAACTCAGACAAATTCACTATAGACGGAATGACGGGCATTATTACCACCGCACAGGCTCTCAACTCTGAAACGGGGACATACACCCTGGATGTATCGGCCGCAGACAACAATCCTTCCCACACGCCTGCTACTGTATCGGTCTCGGTTACATTTGACGCATTGGGTCAGTTCCCTGTGATTCAGAGCCTGGCAAACGGCGGTGTGTACTCACTTGCCGAAAATACGGCTGTTGATACAGATGTTGTAACGCTTCAGGCCACCAGTCTCAAAACAGGCGCAGAAGCAACATTGACTTATTACATAACGGCAGGAAACGTTGACAACACGTTTAGTTTGAATAATCAGAGTGGACGACTAAGGGTTGGTAGGAGTTTGGACTTTGAGGTCACACAGAGATTTTTGCTTGTCGTGGAAGCACGGGACAGCAGTACACCACCACTCATAAGCTTTGTGCAGATTGTGGTGAATGTTAATGACATTAACGATAACAGTCCTGTTTTTGACCGGGCAAATTACAGAGGGCGTGTAACAGAAGGGCAACAAGCGGGAACTGATGTCGTGCAGGTCCACGCGACTGACGCAGACAGCGGAATGTTTGGGAATGTCATCTACTCACTCAGGATTGACGGCAATACGAACAATAATCTCCGGATCGACCCCAGCACGGGGTTGCTGCAGACGAACAAAGTTCTGGATCGTGAAACCATTTCTGAGTATAACCTAATGGTACAAGCCGAAGACCAAGGAAGCCCAGCCAAAACCACTCTGATTCCAGTCCACGTAACCGTAGATGACATCAACGATAACGAACATTCCTTCACGAATCTATTCAGTGCAACGGTGCCTGAAAACTCGCCCATTGATTCCAATGTAATAACCATAACAACATCAGACTCTGACATCGTAAACAACATCAGATACGCAATCATCAGTGACGACACCGATGTGTTTGTCATCGATCCAATTACAGGACAGATTCGTGTCAATGGAACTTTAGACAGAGAGGACAGAAGCCAGTACCAATCACTGGTCTCGGCCGGAGACGAATCCTTCGTCAAAGATACGACTGTGACTATTACGGTATCGGATGTGAACGACAATGCACCGACATTCTCCCAACCACCATACAGTGTTAGTCTACCGGAAGACTTGTCAACTGGCTCTCCTGCTATTCAAGTCATCGCACTGGATCTTGATCGTGGAACTAACCAAGAAATCTACTACACCATGAAGACCATGTCTGATCACTTTTCTATCAACCAAGATACAGGTTACATCTCGATTGCTACCCCAGTAAGCTACATTCAGCCTTCAGGCTCCCCCGATCCCAATACATACCTTCTTGAAGTACTAGCAAGGGACAGGGGTGTACCTTCCCTGTACTCCGAAGTCCTAGTCACAGTCAGTATTTACGACGCCAACGAGCATCCTCCTGTCTTCCAAAAGAGTGAATACTTCTCTCCAGTTCCATATTCGGTATCCGTAGCAGATCCCATCCTCCAGGTCGTGGCCGTGGAAACCATGGATCGAGGACAGAACGCCTACATTGAGTATTCTGTCGTTGGCGGCAATGGATCAACACGATTTGATGTTGAACAGGACTCCGGCTGGATCAAAGCAAAGTTAAATCTCCAAGCAGACATTGGAAACTACTACAACCTCATCATTGAGGCTAAGGACCAGGGAAGACCCTCGCCAATGAGCACCCAAGTCCCTGTCCAACTTCTCGTGACAGGTAGCAATGACTTCACGCCATCGTTCCATCAATTATACTATCAGGTGTCGGTCAGTGAAAGCTTGGCTGTTGGCTTAGAGGTTACAATAATAACAGCGAATGATGATGATTTGGGAGTGAATGGAAAGCTCCTGTACTCTATTGTGAGCGGCAATGAAGCTGGTCTGTTTGGAATCGTTGATGACACGGGATCGGTCATTGTAGCTGCACCTCTAGATTACGAGGCCTTCACGTCACACACGGTGCAGATTAAGGTGATGGACCAGGGATGGCGTAGTCGGGAAAACAGCACCATTCTGACTGTCAACCTTCTCGATGTTGACGACAATCCACCCATTTTCAGTCCAAGTCGCTATGATCCGCAAGTGGCAGAGAACTCACCAAGTGCTACCTACATCACAACGGTCACTGCAACCGATGCGGACACGGGTACGAATGCTGATTTCACCTATGACATCATCGGTGGCGATGGGAAAGACTACTTCACGATCAATCCCGACTCGGGTGTGATTCGAACCCAAGGCAACTTGGACTACGAAGGAACTTTGAAAGTGTTTCAGCTGTCTGTAGAAGCAGCCAATGAGGACACCACGATGTTTGGTATTGCCCATGTGACTGTCCAGCTCACTGGTGTCAATGAATACTATCCGCAGTTTGTTCAGCCTTCGTATCGGTTCTCAGTGAGTGAAGCTGCGGCGGATGGCCACGTGGTTGGGATGGTCTATGCCAGCGATGCCGACCAAGGACCTGATGGAGAGGTCTTCTATCTTCTCCTAGGTGCCAGTACTCAGCAGGGATTTGCCATCGATCTGCGTAGTGGAGAGATTGTAGTCTCATCAGCTAATGGGCAGCTTGACAGAGAGACTAAGGACACTGTTATCCTGTCTGTGCTTGCTAAGAATAACGAGCCCATAACAGGAGACAACGTCGCTGAGGTCCAGGTCACTATTGATATAACCGACGCCAACGATCCACCTCAGTTCCTGAGTAATCTCTACGAAGCAAGAATCAGTGAGGACGTCGGTGTTAGAACCTACGTAACGACAGTCACTGCTCTTGATTATGATCAAAATATAAACAACCGACAATTCTCCTATGCGATTCTTGAGGGAAATCATGATGGGGCTTTTGAAATCGATGCAAATTCTGGACGTATTACCGTGGCCTCGGCATTAGATCGGGAGAGCATAGGAACCTATAGGCTAAACGTTGGCGCTGTTGACACTGGTAATCCACCAAAAACTGGTTACACAGAAGTTGTTATTGATCTGGATGATGTTAATGATAATGGTCCAGTGTTGTTGCCTGGAAACGACATTGGTCATGTTCTCGAGAATGAAGCTATTAACACCATCGTCATGACGCTCAATGCCACCGACCCGGATCTTAATTCAAACCCTGCCTTGTTCACATTCTCATTAATCCCCAATGCCGACAGTTCTTCATTTACTTTGGAGTCCAGTACCGGTATTCTGCGAACGACTCGTACCTTAGACCGAGAAACCAAGAGTGATTATTACCTGTCTGTCGAGATTCGAGATGGTGCTTCTCCAGAAATGACAGCTACTTCAACAATCCATGTGGTCATCGTCGATCAGAATGACAATCCTTCATCAGCGCGTAATGCACGTATTGAAGTCAAGGCTTATCAGTCTGTATTTCCTGGAGGCTCTATTGGCGTTGTCCGACCGAATGATCTTGATACTGGTGACGTGTTTGTTTGTCAGATAGTCAGCGGGGATTCCAATGTGTTCTCCATTCAGCCAGGGTGTCGTCTGAACTCCAGAATGCATTCCACTGGGTCTCGGTATGCATTAGAAATCACTGGCGATGACGGTCAGCATCCAGCCATTTTGTCGAATTTCCAAGTTTCTTTCAAGTCCTTCAACAATGATTCCTTGAGTAACAGCATCACCTTGCGATTATCTAATGCCGTCCCTAAAACCTTCCTATCGGACTCCTATGATAGATTTTCTGCTTCCGTGTCGTCATTCCTGAACAGCCGAGAATCCCTACTTGTACTGAGTCTAAACAGCATCGAGAGTGAATCAAGCAAGATGGACTTGACTCTGGCCATCACAAGAGACAACGGACACCTGCTGCGCGAGGATGTTGCCAAACTAATCACTGACAACAAGGCAACAATAATGAGTCAATCAGGAGTTACTATTTACGTTGTGGACTATTCACCTTGCTCTCCAAATCCTTGCAAAAATTCCGGATCCTGTGAAGATCGAGTACAGCTGAGACACACAACCACTATAACCGACAGTCCTTCAATCATTTTTGTAAGTCCAGTAATCCAGCAGACCTTCCAGTGCACATGCTCCGGAGACTTCTTTGGACCTCTGTGTGAAGACCAGATCAATCAGTGTGACCCACAGCCGTGTCAAAATGGCGGAACATGTACCGACTTGATCGGCGATTACAGCTGTTCATGTGCTCTGGGCTACACTGGTAACCGATGCAATACCAACATTGACGATTGCGCAGGTCAACCCTGTCTGAATAACGGAGTGTGCATGGATCTCGTGAACGACTACAGGTGTCGGTGTGGTGATGGTTATAGTGGAGACAACTGTCGGAACGGTCCGTGTGCCCTGCGGCCGTGTCAAAATGGAGGTACTTGCATTGAGGATAGAAGTAGCTTTAGATGCAAGTGTCCCTTTGGGAACTGGGGCAACATCTGCGAGATAACCAGCATCGGTTTCCAGCAAGGCTCCTACATGGAATTCCCGGGACTGTCCAGAAGCCAGAATGTCATTACAATGCAGTTTACGACAGTTTCGCCCAATGCCCTGCTTGTGTACAACCATGATGGGATGACTACTCCCAACGCAGACTTCTTAGCATTGGAGGTGGTGTCGGGCAAACTGCGTCTTTCCTACAACCTTGGCGATGGCGTTACCGTGATTACGACTGATAAGATGGTTGCAGATGGACAGTGGCATAAAGTTGAAGCAAGGCGTAATGGCAAGGTGAGTGGGCCAGATTTAAAAAAACTATTTCAGCGATTAGTCAATTCATGAAAAAATGACAGTGAATTTACAAAGTACAACAAAGTTTGGTAATTATCAGAGTTGTTATTGGGGCTTTCACAAGGCCATGAAGGTATTTGTTACAAGTGCATGGGCTGTTGGTACAAGCTGTTTAAATGAACTACACCAGTGGGAGTCTTCTGTGGGTGTTCATTCTTTAAGGCAATTTTGACGACTAGTTAGCCACGAGTTATACATCATTTTGGTGCCAACACACGTTTACTGACGTTCAAGTGCAAATGCCTTCGGTTAGTCAATCACGGTAGTGCTGGGTCCATGCAGAAGGCTGCATCAACTCAATGTCTGATGGATACCAGTGACCAGCGTGACCATGCCCTGTGGGCTGGTTCCAAATGGTTGACCAGACATGACTATACCATCGTTGACTAGACTGCCTTCGGTTGGAAATAGTCACTATAGTTAAATGTACTCGTGAATAGATTTTGCCTTATTGATAGTCTTGGGATGGTTTTTACTGTGGTGCAGCTGCATGTTTCAATAAAACATTCCTGGGGAGTGGTTTTGGTTCGTGGCATGTAACCTTTCATTTCCCATTCAAATTGAGTTAACTAGAACAGTTTATATGTAAACAGGGAATGAGGGCAAGGAGACATGTTTATAATAGAAATGAGGTGACAAAACTAGATTTCACTATAGGTGTGTTTATCTTGCTCCGAATATTCAAGTGGGGTGGTGGTGCTTTTGATTCTTTTAACGATAAAATATTTGGGGCAAATTTCATTCTGAAATACCTGGTCATACATGTAGTTTCTAATTTGTTCTTGTATTGATTCAACTACAAGTTGGATGACACTTTGGTCCCACCCACTTTGGGGTCATGTCCAGTGATAAAATTTGTGTCTGTTTAAATTCTTTGCTGGCTTTTAGTCCCATTTGTGAGTGAAAAACGTGACCTTTTGGTAAAATAGAACAAAGAATGAAGATGTGAAACCAACAGCTGACACACAATTACTTAAGGTTGACAGATTTATCACCTACTGCTAATGGTACATTGGGTCTAGCAATAACCAGTATATTAGAAAGGACCTATTTTTCCATTTTACTAGCAGTTTTGTGTAAACTTTTTGGCCGGAAAGTTCAATATCCCTACTAAATGTTTATATAGCATCCTAAATCATATGGCACGGTTTTGCCCTCGCTGAGGAAATGGCCCTCCCGTGGTGTAAAAGTCTTTCTTAGAAAGCTCTTTAGAAATTCTCTGAGAAAAAATAGATAGTGTTTTTTAAGATAAGTTGGTTTTGGTTGTGATGTTGTTTCAAGGTCAAAATAATGTCATATGCACAGTAAGTTACTCTACCAAAAATGTAGGGCTTATTTTGGAAATAGAAAGCCTCATAGTGTTAAAACTTACTGGTAAGCCTGAAGAAAATTGTTTTAGTTGCAAAATTTAGTTGTTTTCTTTTTTACTGGGAATGGAGCTAACTGACCCATAGGCCTATGTGAGAATGGGAGGCAAAAATTCCAAACAAATTTTCAAATTTTTTAACAATTAAAATAGTCTTCCTGCTGCAGAAACTGTATTAAATCAAGTACAGTAATTGAGGTTTTTCCCCCACATCCTTTTTGGAACAATTCCCGAAGATATGCTAATAAACCTTTGGACGTCTTGTGACATAGCGTGATAAACCTGAACAGGAAATACAGTATAACATTATACAGTTACACGTTTTACTTTCACATAATTGTTATAAGAAATGGATAAAGAAATGCTCAGTTTTTAGAGGTGGAAGGAAAACTCATACACAAATGTATATGGGAGGAAACCCACGGAATCAAGCAGGGACTGAAACCCCAATCCACATACTGACCCGGATGGGATTCGAACCAGGGCCACATAGGCGGTGGGCGAGGAAAGTACTAGCACCACACTCAAAGGTGGATACAGATCCAGCATTTTTATTGCGACCACAAAACTGAACATTTGCCGCGTTTACACTACACCCCAAATCGCTTCAACTCGCTCCCGAAACCGCAAAAGTCACCACTAAATGTAACTGCAGCGCATGCGTGAGCTGTTAGGTGTTGCTGCACTAGTGCCATATTGGTCAATACACTGCGGGCACCGCCCCAAGGACACTCAAATTGCCGAATCTGTATTCGGGTAGCGTTTACACTACAAGCGACCTTGACGATTGCAGGGTTCAACCCCGCAATTGCGGGGTTCAACCCTACCCCAAAGGTGACTTGAAAAAGGCGAATCAGACCCGGGTCTGATCCGCCTTTTTCAATTCACCTTTTGCGTTTACACTGCCTACCCGGCTTCAACTCCCCTTTTTGGAAATTGCGGAGTTCGATTCGGCAAAGGCGAATCGAGTGTAAACGGGGTGTATTATGCCAACCTGACAACCACACTGATGTTCAGTACCTATCTGTGTTTTATTGATGATATGACAACTAACTGGGAAGAAATTAATTCCCACTGTCACCAATCCCTGATTATACTCCTACTCAAATCCCTTTAACATACCTGGATTGATACATGGGTGCAAGTAGTACAGGTGGGTTGACTCCCAGAGGGCTCATAAATCAACAAGCGACCTTTGACCTGTAAATCAGGCCAATCAGAGTTTCACATTCTCAAAGTCGGCGGTGTCTTAGCACTCAAAGGTACAATGCACTCAAATTCTTGTCAAAACTTTCTTAAAGATGGAACCACAAGAATTGTTCGATCGTTGCATTTTAGGACACTTAAAAGTTGTTGCAAAATTTAGTTTTCTACTGGGAATAGAGGTACCGGTAACTGTCCTAATAACCTCCCATAATATGTGAGAATGGAAGGCAAAAATTCCAAACAAATTTTCTAATTTTTCAAATCTTTCCAAAGTGATAGGAAATACAGTATAACGTTACAAAAGTAATAAATAAACACATTTTACTTTCACGTCATTATACGTGAAAAGAAATGGTAAATCTTGGAACACATGAATTTTTAGGAGTCTTTGGAGAGCGTTCTTACACCATAAAATAAACTCATATTTGCCTGTTGATGGAAAAATCGCAGCCAGTTGTGCCTAAACACTGTTATACTGCAGTTTAGAACAGACTCCCTTGCTGCACATAAGCAGCTGCATTATTTATGGAGTTCATTCGCTGGTCAGGCTAGACCTCTTGGTGCACTAGGCTTCTGGTTTATGGCAGAGGTTGGAGGAAAATTAAAGGGATCATACCTAAAATATTTCATTTAGAATTGATGATTCAAGTTGCAAAATTTGTTAATTGCCTTGAGAATAATCAAATATGTAGAATAATCAAACACGGGTTAAGGAAAAAAGTAATATGTTCCTAATCGGGATATGAGACCTCTTGTACACAGGACAGATGCTGTACCAACCGAGCTATCTTTTCTAAGGTTCTTTTTCTAAGAACCTAACTTTTCTAAAAAGAACTATGTTTAGCATAACTTGAAGTCTCCCAAAATGATGCGGTGACGGTGGCTTTTTGTTTTGCTTTTTTTTTTTGTAAGTAGATTCCAAGCAATAAAGTCAATAAAGCAAACAGTATTTACTGCCGAAAATCCAGGGGCATTATGGCCAAAAGTACCGGGGAAAAACGGCAACGTTGATGTCGCTGTGAAGTTGAAACCCCGACTGCTGTCAACAGCAGCTTGACAAGACCATGCATGTCTAAGTGCATTGTGTTTTTGAAGAAAAAAGAAGGATAAAAAACTATGACGCGCAGGGTTGAAAGTGACATGCGTGCTAACGCTAAAAATAGTTGTTTTTTTTGTTTGGGCCTACAAATGTAAGTAACATGCAATACTTGCTGTGGTGGAACCACAGGTATAGGATTAAAGGAAAAATCACATGATCCCCATCAGGATTTGAACCTAAGACCTCAAACACAGGGGTGGGGGAAGGGGGGTGGGGGTGCAAGTGCAAGTTGATCTATAAGCTGAGCTATGTATAATGTCCAGTGGTATTGGTCCCTTAATTGGTTTTCCCAAAGAACTGCATTTTGCTCTCGGGTATGCTTATTTGATTTTAACATTTTTGGAATTAACTCCGATTGAGGATTCCACTCAAGCAATCATGATTCCATTGGGAATTGATTCCATTTTTAAAACAATGCAAAAAAGGGTTAGATTTTTTAAAACTCTTTCAGTGCCAATGTCGTACGTGTACGTTCTATCGTATGTACTCTGAAAATGTTATCGTACATTTATGATCTCAATTATCACGCATGTAAGGCTTAGATTTTAAAAAATTACGAAAAATGCAAAAACTTGGGCACTTTAAGGTTAAGTGTTAACAACAATAGTCACTGAAAGAGTTAAAATAAATCTCACAAACCTGACAGAAAACAGTGCCAAATTCTGGAATGTTGTAGGTTCTGCAATGTTGTAATTTCTGCATTCACAATTGCCAGGTACTTGCTGGTATCGCCAAAGTACCTGTTCAAAAGCTGAAGGGAAAGAGACTATGGTATATCAACGTCTTGACATCTTTTTAATGGGGACTGTGCATTAACATTCCCAAAATTTGACCTAATGTATGCTTTTAGTGAACCACTGGTGCCAACACTGTCCAAGGGACTAATAACTCAGGAGAGACTCTAGCTTGTTCAACAAGATTCCTTCTTCATCACTCCCTGAAGGATTTGAGATGTTAACAACAGCAATGCAGGAGTTGTTGAAGCACGGCCATAACCCACAAATCAACTGTTTGGGGGTGGTGAGAATCTGCTAATCTGCATGAACTGCAATTGGAGAAATTGGCATCTTAATGCATCTTAGTTTGTGGCATTCCCTCGGGACTAACTGCTCCGTGATGTGCTGCACGTAGGCTCGTGGAAACAATCACCTGTTTTTACGAATCAACTGCTATGTCGAGATTACTAGTAGGCTTGGACAAATCCTTTCTGGAGTCGATTTCAATCGATTGAGAATTGGAATCGCGGTTTTGTCTTTTAGAGGAAGTTTTAGTTCAGATAGTTAATTTGCCATTTGCGTGTAAGGGCTCCCCCTCCCCCACCGGCCTGCCCCTTGCAAAATCTCAATACGCCACTGGCGCCATCCCAGAGTAACATCCAGTCCCCCAGTCATCCCCCTATGAAGAGAATCCTGGCTACGCCGCTGTTCTTTGTTCTTTCTAGATGGTGCACGCCAATGCCTAACAACCAACAGTCTGATTGCTTTATGCCATTCTCTCCTACGGTGAACACGATATTAATTCTGTACTTCACGCCTGCATTGTGCACCACATAGCAACAAAAATTTAGTCTGGTCAAGTGGATACTAAGTGTGCATGTGAAAGGACGTACGTCAGTACACAAGATGCTATTCATGTGAAACAAAAAACGGCTAATTTCGGCTTCAGTTTATTACCCAACCCCCTCTAGTCTGTGGGTGTCTGTCATCATAGTAGTTCATCCATGGAACCCTCCAGCTCTGTGTCTGACGATCTCGGTCTCACTGGGGAACAGAAATCTATCACAGCGAAGAGAAATGGGCTGTTTGTTTTAGGGATCTTTGGGGGTTTGAGAAAGTCTGGTAACAAATGTAGCGTTACATTTTGAACAAATTGCTTGTCTCGTTTGATCAGTTGGCAGAGAGCATAATTTGCATAAAAGGGAACATTTGTAACAAAACCAGACAAATCAGATTTTTTTTCTAGTTTTGGGCACACACATAGTTATTACAGCACAGGTCTCGGGTTCAAAGGACCATGTGATTTGTTTTTCACCCCATGTTATTTCATTTCCATGGTGATTATATATCATACCAAGAATTGCATTTGTTAAAATTCAGTGGTACTGGTACACAAGTGTCTGATTTCAAATTGCCCTATATTTCAAAGTGATTATCCCAAGTGCAGTAAATTTTTAGTTTTAACAGTCTACCTTTTGCTATGTCTTGCATGTATATGTATGAAAATCTTGATTCTTTTCTTACAGGATGGAGAGTTAATTGTAGATGATTGTCCCCCATCTCAAGCTGCTAGCTCCTGCAGGGCCTTGGGTGGATCAGGGAGTCAAACGTAAGTGTAGGATTCTTAACACCCACAACAAGATGGTCAAAGAATTATCCAAAGCATTTTGTCTAGACCTTACTCATTCAGTAGTGCATACATGTACCAGTACATATCAATCACAAGATCCCTTGTGGAATGTTGGTACATGTACCTCGGGGCATCTTGTAGCATTAGCTGAACTTATGACCTGCCTTTATTTGTCTTTTGTAACTCCTCCCCCAAACTACCTGTATGTTATTCATAGAAATGCTTCACACCACTAGGTTTTCTTGATTTGATGGTTGATCATCAATGTACACTGTTTCAAGTGGGGACCAGTACTGGAAACTATGTGTAGTCAGAATTCTGGTTAAATTAAGGGTTACTGTAAGACTCTTTCCAGGATTAATTTTACCAAATTTCACAGGTTGGGTACCGTGGCCGAGTGTTTTAGGTAGTTGATTCAAAACAGGGGTGAAATCTTGGTGTTGCAGGTTCAATACCGAGCCGTAGTACCTTGTCCTTAAGCAAGGCACTCAATCACAATTGCTTTATACTTCGGAGGGGATATAAAGCCGTTGGTCCAGTGTGTGGTGTATCACACTTAAAAGATTTAAGTGTGAATAAGGGGATTACCCGGTGTCTCTGGTCGTCGGCTGCCAATGGCCCACCCAGCTATGTAACTAAATGTTTAGGTGGAACACACTTGTAAGCTTCATGCAATTCAGCCTACTGCCTCAAGGAGGCACTTCAGGCAGAGTGGCTCATGCGGAGACTGGTGCAGTCAGCCTTACCAAAAGAGATGTCCATACACGTTACTGATTGATAAAATATGAATACATATTTCAGTCTCCTTGATCTTTCACTCGGAGTATGATTTGCATTTCTTTTCTTTTTTTGAAGTATATAATATCAGGTTTCTCTATATTCCTGTAGTGATCTGGACGTAAATGACGTTCCACTGAGTCTCGGAGGCACCACATCAATAGACACCATCCTCCCCCGAGCCTGGCAGGTCTCCTCGGCCGATTTCCTGGGCTGCATACGTGACGTCTACATCAATGGTCAACCCCTGGACCTCTCGTCTCCGTTATCCCAGCATGGAACAGCCGAGGGTTGCGATCGAGACACGACAACGTGCAGTAATAATCCCTGCGGTGGCGCTGGTGTGTGCGTGGATGAGTGGTGGAGCCATTGGTGTCAATGTCCTGGGGATTTGACTGGGGACAGTTGTAGTAAAGGTAGGATGAGCTGGATAGTTATAAACAATTTAAAAACTTTTATTTCCATATTTTCGTGGATAATAAATAGTACATGTTGACCTTTAGATTCCTGTTTGCAACTAGGCTACCCTTTACAAATTTGGCCCAAGCATATAAATTATTCATATCCAATATGTAAAATGATACAGGATTTTTAGAGGGTATTTGAGTGCTCCCCCCCTTCCCCCTCTCCCCCCCCCCCCCCCCCCCCCCCAAAAAGTAATAACTGGAATTTAAAAAAATAAATTGAAAGTGAACCCCACATTATATGGTGAAAATCCTTATTCTGATGTGGATCAAAAATGATTCTGAAATAACAGTCACTGCACGTTTTAGCTCCTATTTGAGGTGCTCCGAAGCCAATAGTTCTCGCGCCATACATGTACTTCTAGTTGTCATGGTCAACTTACATGTACACTGTCTATTGACTTGACTTCACAATTCATTTGTAACATTTGGTTTATATTCTTTGGTTTTTCTGTTTTTTGCTCTACAGCACCCACCCCATTTTCCTTTGGATCTGGTAGCTACGTTGAGTACGTCGTAAAAGAAAGCTTTCGGCGACAGCAACTCCTAGACGCAGCCAAAGCCAGTACAAGACGACGTAGGAGACGAGACACCACACCAGGGTCGCAGACTATCTCAATGTCTTTCAGGACTGGTACGCCATCTGGGCTCTTGCTGCTTGTTGAATCTGGAGGGGACTTTACCACACTTCAAGTAAGATTATAGACCTTTGCATTGATCTTTATTTGAAGGGCTCATTGTATCATTTGCAATAACCCACAATTTTACTTAACGAGTTGACAAGAAAAACCCGACTAAAAGTGTTGATTAGCAATGGTAACAAAGACCACATATTTTCCCGTGTAAAATGGTACCGTTGTGGGAGAAATTGCCAACTGAAGGTGCTTTTTTTTTGGGGGGGGGGGGGGGGGAGTGGGTTTGCATCTAAAGCATGTTTCATACTTCACCTAAAAGTGAACAGTAATGCCAATTTGACGTCACAGTGAAATGTTTGTGCCGTGAATTCACAGAAAGTGAATATAGCTTCTTACTTGTGTGAAAGTTCGCTGCAAAATGTTTGACGACAGATTTACATTAGATCTTTTAGAGAATAATTTATACAAGGTTAAAGATTCTTGCGTTTACTTTTAAAATAGCCACGTCTACTGTTCTCTTTTTTTCTTTAGATACTTGACAACTTTGTCCAGTACAACTATGGGTCATCCAGTCAATCCAAGGGGACAGTTAGTCTCTCTACAAGCATAACAAACTGGGATTGGCACACTGTTAAGCTGTACAGAGAAGGAGCTACGATCACACTGGAGGCTGGAGAGGAGACCAAATCACAGCGATTTAACTCGGTTCCTCATGATTTCACCGGTCTGGAGGTGACGGGAATGTCACTTGGTGGAACCAAAATGGCACTCATTATTGATGGCAAGAATATTACTGGTACGTGATTCTCCTTTTTATTTTGTATTAGAGTAGTAGTATACACAAACAAAACTAAACAATTGGTACTCGTACATTATTTAGGGATTAAAAGTGGGTTTGGCCAGTTGTAATTTTTCTTTCGGGCGCGTGCAGTTTCTCTGTGTGTGCGTGTTCCATTCGCGCTGACTAGGGCGCGAGCAAAAACGCAAGCCAGCCAGAAATTTGCTAATGATTTTTAGGTTTTCAATTGAAAACTTAGTAAATATATGTCTACATCTTGTCTGAAACTTAAAAAACCTAAATGTCCCAAACAGTACTAAAACAATGAAAAAGTATTTTTACTCATGCCGCATTTCTAATGCAAATGTTCCACATTCAAAGCTAGGAATTTCCTCATTTTTGTGAGATTTTAAAGTTACATGTCAGTTGTCTTTAAAAAATCCAGTAGCATTTATGATTTCTGTTATTGTCTTTTATTTCCAGGCTTCTCTGGATGCCTTCAAGAATTCAAAATCAACAATGCCTCACTCCCCTTGGATGGTTCCAGTCCAATGTTTAATGCCACTCCTTCCTCAAACACCGGACAGAGCTGTGACGCGGTAGACCCTTGCTTGCAGAACCCATGCGAAAACGGAGGACAGTGTACCCCAGTTGGCAACAGTTTCACCTGCAAATGTAACGAAGGTTATAATGGGGAGAAATGCAAAATCCCAATAGTGTCTAGCAGGGACTCGACGTTAGTAATTGCGCTTGCAAGTGTGTTTTCTGTCGTGTTGATCATTATTGTCATGGTTTGTTTGTTGCTGCTGTTACGGTATCGTAACAAAGCACGCAAGGCCAAGGCAGCGGCTGTTAATAACGCGAAGAACACGTATTCCATGGATTCTCTGGATAACCCCGGTTTCAGCACGGACACATTCGATAACCCAACTATGATCGGATCGCAGCTCAATAAGACATCGCAACAGCCGGATATCATTGAGCAGAATGCGTTTGCTGGTGTGCCGTCTGTCGGCATCATTATGGACTCGGATGACGTCGTGATTGGTGAGGAGGCGTCGGGGATTGATCACGACGTGCCCGAACATTACGACTTGGAGAATGCGGACAGTATTGCCCCGTCAGATATCGAGCCTGCATATCATTACAGGTATTATCACGATGGGAGAGAACGTAAACCGAAACGTCACGGTTACAGATACTCGCCCAATCCTATGCTTGCACGTATTGGCACACCACCGTGCGAAAGCCCCGTCAGTCATGCGTCATCGTCAAACCATATTACCCATAATCCCAATCCCAGCTCAATACACATCCGCAACACTCAGAGTCCAGTTCAGCAGAGCATACCACACGAAGCCACGAGAGCTAGTCCAGCCAATTTCCTCGCTCGGCAGAGCCCAGCCTTGCAGCTTCTCAAAAAAGAAAGCGACTATTCAGCGCCGCCGCTCCGAATCAGTCGATCCAATACTCCAGTACGTCATGCTACCAGCCCAATTGATTCTGAAGAGAGTTACAACCAGAGTGAGCTACGAAGTCAGGGACATCATAGTGACACCAGCAGTCACCCAGATAAGACTCATGTCAGTCCCATGCAAGCAGGGGCGCGCAGACCGCCACGGCCGCCCAGCAGGTTAAAAGACCCAAGCAGACCTGTTGGGTTGACCGTAGAGGATGTTAAAAGACTGAACACACCTAGGCCTGATACCACGAGCGGCAGCCATGCGAGTGGGTTAGATAATCTATCCTCAGTGAGTGCTAACAAGCGACCAATGCATCAAGTTATAGTACCACAATTGCCGTCCGATCTTGAACCATCACCGCTGCTTGAGCCGCCCGATTCGTCCTCGTCGGACGAGACTGCAGGCTCATTCACGTGCTCCGAGGTTGATTCGGACACCGAGAAACCCAAATCCAGGAAGCTACATCCTGATAGGTTGCACTTGTCGCTTCCTCCGCAGATCAATGGCGGGAACGAACAAGAATCGGAGACTTACGAACAATTCAGTGCTCCGTTCCAGACGCGAGAAAGATACGATTCCGTTGGCGGTTCACTCAGCACGCTCTTCGCATCGGAGGATGAAAACACTGATCTCAATACAACCAACGGACAATTCAACTGGGATCAATTTCTCAACTGGCGTCCGAGGTTCGAGACACTAGAGGGCGTCTTTATGGACATTGCACAACTGCAGGATACGGTCCCTGCACCGCCAAAGATGCAGGTTATCCTCGAACAAACGGCTGAAGAATTTGTATGATTTTTTTAAAACTTCTGTGTAAATAGATAGATGTTTTGTATTATACTTTTGTACAGTGTTCACTTTTTAGTACGATGCCATGTCTTTTCAATATTTTTTAAAAGTACTATCTAGTTATAAAAAGCATAATGGAGAACAAAAAAGTGATACCTTATAATGCTCAGCTGGAAATGTGTAAGTCAAGAAATAAGTCAACTTGCACTGCCTCAAAATTGATTGAACCATTAATAAGTTTCGTCTTGATTTACAAAATACATAACCAGCTGTGTGAAACTTGATAACTTATATATTGAGCTCGTGCCAATGTCGTCATTTTGGGAGTCAAATAATGCCGCGTCGTTGTGGAAGCAATGTGCGTGCGCGTCCATACTGGCGTAACGCGCAATGCTAAGGCTTCCATTGGTGAATTAAACCGCGTTACGCCCACCAGAGACACACAGCGCGCACGCACATCGACTCGGCATTATTTGACTCCCAAAATGGCGTATTTGCACATGTTCGAAGGGGGTCAATTGAAGCAAATGAAATTGCATTTATCTTTTTTTATTTTGTTGCTTTATTTGAGAGTAAAAATCTGACAGGACCAAATTATGACATTTTATTATCATCAACAATCTTCCAAATGTTGACCAAGGTTTTTTCCCCACTTTTTCCAAGGCTGTCGAGTACTGGTATATTAAAGTCACTGGAATTCTGAATATATCAGCATTCCCTTAACTTCAGGTTTTCTTTCTCCACGGCTGTCGAGTACTAGCATATTAAAGTCACTGGAATTCTGAATACATCAGCATTACATTTTTAAACTATGAACTCCTCTCTTTTTTATAAAGCATTCCTTAACTTTTAATCTGAAAATGGAGATCATTGTATAAATCTATTTTTGAACTTCAGAGGATTGCAAATATGAATTGGCTTATTTACATATTTGTATGAGGCATGTGTTGTGAATTATGCCTCAGTGATGCATTTGCGAGAGTGATAATTGGACACCATGCAGGTTAATCATAAAATGGCACCAAAATATTCTCAATTATTTTTATTTTACATCTGGTGAATTGGCTTCTTTACGTACAAATGCAGCTGTACAGTGTTTTCCCTTTAAGTCAAAATGCATGTATACAAATGCAATATGTTGCTGTGTAACTAAGGCATTGAGGCCAATGTATAGCAGCTTCCATCTCTGGCCAAGTCGGGTTGCATTATGCCATTCATGTTCACAGCATGGCAGGAGCATGCACATAGCCATGCGACATCGGTGTACAGTCAATACCAAGTGTGTAAGAGACAGCAAGCAAGTCAGTGTATCGGATGGATGTGAATAATTCGTCCCATAGCCGACGAATATGCGGCTTTAAATCCGCTGCACATTCGTCAGCTATATGTATGTGACGAATTGCCCAAGGCGAAGCAACAAAGCACAGGAAAATGGCTCGGTGATTTTTAGTGTAGAGCCTTTTTAAAATTATATATCCTGGAATCATTTTTCTTTCAGAGAGAAACTGAGCACAAACAATTTGATACCCAAAATGACCGAGAAAAGCTTTGAGCGGCAGAAATTACACTCGATCACCATTTGTGTGTTTTATGAACTATGATAAATGTGTCAAATTACTTAATTTGTTTAGCTCCACATAGCTGTATTTTCAAATTGTAATATTGTTTTATACACACTTTATTTATGAGCCAAAATGTTTGTGGAGCATGTGTGAGAGTTGGGAAGTGTATATGTATACAGACCAAGATGTGTGTAAAATAAAATTTGTAAAATAAATGGGGAAAAATTTAAGCATTGTACTCTGGTCATGTGTTTTTTCTTATTAGAGTAGCGGATATAAAGATAGTATACATGATTGGTAAACTGTAACAAATACATGTAGTTTTATCCCCCCGTGTGATTGAAGACCTGCATGATTTAAACCAACCTGAGCAAAAAACCAGCTTTGTTCAACTTTTGAGAAAACAGTAAAAAAAGGGTTTGCAGTCATTTCGCCCCAAAATTACGGCCTGTGCACGAAGTGGTTTTGAGGCGATGTAGTGTTTAGACGAAATGACAATGAATTTTCGTCTCATGAGGCGAAAACTAATTGTTTTACTCATTTCTCAGACTATAGCACTTTAGACTAGACCATTTTAGGGGAAGTTTTCTACGGTCATGTTTAAATTGTGTAAGTTAGGCATAAATCTGAACATTTCTGATTTTCGAGATACCAATTATGTATACTGCCTTTAATTTATACAAGTACTTGTTAATTATTTTTTGGGGGAAAACTACAGCCGCTAAAAACAAGGAAAAGCTGCTTGCTTTTCAGTATTTTCATTCCAGATAATACAAAGATCCTGTTATATAACAATTTTGCGTGGTTATTCAAGAAAATGTGTACATGAGCATAGTGATGTCATATTACTTGTGTTGGATAAAATAACCATGCAAAATAGTGATATAACCACCTAGTTTTTCTGAGCCACATTATACCTTTCCCATACATGCTTATTTATAATTAGCAGTGCAAAAGGCAAGTACCCACAATCAGCACTTATTCATTCCCCAAAAATAAATCGGTTTCGTAAATAAACTCAAACTTCTCAGGCTAGTAATTTTCAAGGTATTTTATTCCATCCAGAAATGTACAGAAGGTATGCACAATTTCTGCAAGTCCGTTTCTTTGTTCCCTCCTCTAGAAATACAAGTTAAAAACAAGTACACAAAAAGTGAAGGCATGGTCTTTGGGGGATCTAGCAACTGAAATGAAAACCTTGTCAATGCTTTCACCAACAGAAAATTATGTTGGTTGATATAGGAATATCTTGAAGAAAATCCCTTCCATCCTTAGCGAGGACGTGTCCGAACTGTCGGTGGCTTGATCACCTTCCATAGACTCTTGTGTGAAAACAATGTTAATTGTAAACTTCTAATTAAATCTGCCATCATAATAGAAGCTCCTTGCGGGGCCAGTGGTGTACACTAGCCCTGCTGCCGGACTTTTTTTGTAGCGAATTTGCTACATACTTTGAGCGAGTTTTTCCTCTCACCCAGGACAAAGATTTTCAAAGTTAGGGTACCTACACATAGAGGAACTCATACCTGTTCCCTTTTTCAGAAATCTTCATCCATCTGGCAAAGAGGCGACGATCATTCCTCCATTGCCATTTCAAAAAACATGGCGTCGGCCTCTGGGCGTGTTGTAATGCATTGCATGCCCAAAAAAGTCTGGGGGTGTGATGGCCAGAGGCATTCAGGCTAGGTGCACCCCAATCAGCAAAATCTATCAATGCTGACAGCGGACCCCTTTTTAGAACAAGTGATGGGCCCGATTTGGAAAAACATCAGAACAGCATGTTAATTCAAAACACTCATTGCACTGTGTGGTGCATGCGAGAAGGGGGAAAAACACAAAAGGTGTATCATAGTAATAGTTAAATAAAAAGTACATTTTCATGATTTTGGTGATGGGGCACTTTATACTTTAAAATATGTGCATAATAACACAAGCACTGACCTATACATGTTAGTTTCGAGACGGTTTTCTAACTTTTTAGCAATCTTGAAAAAATGCACTGTTTCTGATTTAGAAATAGCTCAGTAACAGAGATGTTATATCCTCGGCCTTAACCAGAAAATATTTTCCCCAAATCCGCTCATTTTCTCTAGTACTTTTTCTTCTTCATGATCTCTGGTTTCCAGTTGATAGGATGGGTTTCTTCGGTCTGTGAAGGAAACAAACAGAAAACTGAATTCAACAGCAACAAAATGGCCAGATGTCTCAGTGCTAGTAAAGTGGAAAGTTTCTCTAATAATGGTGGATTCTTGTATAGCGCACATCTATTCAGCAGAATACTCCTGGCACTGTTGCCATTATTATCGCTATTCTCAGGGAATCACCAGAACCATTTCGCTTCAACTAGGTGTACAACCCTATCAGCACTTAGATTGTGGCATTCCCCTAACGGCTCCCGAGGCAAACTGTATCTTTTCCATGGACACAAACACATGGGCACTCGTGAGGCTTAAACCTTTCAAACAATTAAATTTTACACTGCATACATATCAGCTATGCAATGTATATTGTCCATTTACACTGCAGTTTGTGTGTGTCGGGTTTAGCTTTTTAAAAACATCTTTGCACACGAGAGTGGGTCTTTAAATAAGTATGACTTTTGGAAATATTACAAAACAGATCTTAAACACTTCCTTACCGCCTCTTCATCCTCCTTGTATATCTTGATGGTTTTATCAGCCTCTGCCGTGATGAGTCGACTCTGACTGTTATCAAACAAACAAGCAAAGATTCCCGACTCGCTATCTATGGAGCCTGGCTGGATTGGGGCTTGGGTGCGAAGGAAGTTATAGCCGGTCCGCCAGTCCCAGAAATGGAGGGACCCATTGTCTCCTGTTGACAAATAAACATTGCATTTTAATAATAGCTTAATGTTATGCTGTAAATGACCACACTGAGAACAACTGCAACACCGTGTTTCGAGACCACCAGATGGCTTCATAGCTCAATTGGTAAAGGCGTATGACATTGGGCAGAAAGTCTGTGGTTTGAATCCCGGTGGAGCCAAGTTCATTTTCACTGCATCCAGGTTACCCAACCCATTTCTATCAAATTAACACCCTGGCAGTCCCTGGGTAATCATCCCTAAAATTAACCTTTCATACTTAGAAATTAATTGACTTAGTTTTTAGCCAAGTATCCCCACAAATCCTGTAACTATTTCATTTTTTCAACACTCTTGAAGAACAAAGTTTTAGATTTAACTGGGACTAAAAACATTAAACAGCCACAAAACACAGAAATCAGTCAGTGAAATGTTCCGTGATGACTGAATCCATACAAATTAAGCTACTAACCTCCAGAGACAAGCACACCATCTGCGTTGACGGCCAGGCAGTTAATGATTGCGTTATGTCCACTGAGGTTCTGTATAAAGTTACCATCAGGAAACTTCCATTGTTTGATGTTATCTGGTGAAGCTGTGGCCATCATGTGTCTGATCAACAATAAAGAAATACATGAATACCAAAAAACAACAGAAAAAAGAATATATGACTAAACGGTCCAGCAAATCGAACACAAGACCTTGGTTAATTCTACAGGTTGTGGGTTCGAATCCAGGCTGCGCCATGGTGCTTGTGTCCTTGGGCAAGGCAATTTGCCACAAACTGCAACTGCCCACCTACACATGGGCATCTGAGAGGGTAGTGAAAGCTAATGTGTTTGATTAGTCCCTGTGCGCCTAAGCTGCATGGGACTGCATGCTCCCCAGGGAGTTGAGAAGGATTAACCCTAATCCTCTAAAATCAATACGATTTTACATACACCCTAGAGAGTTAGGGTTAAGGAATTATTTTATTGAACCCAATGACCGGGGCTAATAGTGTGACAGCGCCTTAAGCATCCTTGGGATGGATATGTGCACAATACAAATGTCTCCATTATTATTAAAACAGTTTAGTGGTTTTAGTGCAGAGCCACTGCCTAGGCAACAGACTGTTTAGTATGCAAGAGGTCAGGGGTTCGAGTCCCACCCGAGCACGCTGTGCATTTTTAAATACCGTTATTTATACCGTGTTCTGTATGGGCAAATTACATATTTAACACCTTATTTTAGCTATATCTTTGGTTCTCCATTAAAACAGGGGAATATGTGAAAAACTATTTAATTCTTGTTTTGTTTACAAGTTTGACTGACATTTCAATCGGCCAAACAGGAACTCACAATTTTGGATGGATGACCAATGAGCGCACACTCTTCTTGTGATTGGTCAATGTCGCCCGACTCTTGCCAGCAGCGAGGTCCCACAGACGAACTGTGGTGTCATGGCTGCCGCTTACAACCTGCAGAAGGTAATTTAATGAAATAACGTTGCAGTCATAGATCACAACACACAAAGACCAGATGCACTGAACAAAGGATCAAGTCTTGGTACATGTACCCCATAAATAATGCAAAATTGTTTGAAGCTTTTAAATTCAGCTTTTTAGCTATGAGGGTCACCCTCTTGAAATAAAGTTTTTAAAAAAAAAAAAAAATTTAACAGCTACTTTTGCACATGATATGAACTCCTCAAAAAAAGTTCGGAAAGTCAAGTTTGACTGACGATTTCTCTCTTGTTGCAAAATAATTTTCCTTGAATTTGATATAATTGGAAAGCCCTGTTATTCCTCTTTACGATGATGTGTCTATTTTTATGATTAAGCAATTGGGGGATGTGCAGCACAGCTGAATACGGGGGCGGGTGTAAAGTAAAATGTCACAAAATGCATTGCTATTGTCAAAAAGTGCATTGACACATTCCCATCCTCCAAGCAAAAAGGGAATCCACTGAATTACAATAGGAGTGAATTTTGTGACATTTCACTTTCCACCCCCCCCCCTGTATTCCGCTATACTGCACATTCCCCAAATGATTAATCATAACAAATGACACATCACTGTAAAGAGGAATAACAGGGCTTTCCAATGATACCAAATTCAAGGGAAATGATTTAGTAACAAGAGAGAAATCCTCAGTCAAACTTGAATTTTCGAAATTTTTTTGAGGAGTTTAGATAAGGACCATTGACAAACACTTGGTATACGTTGTTCATAACATAAACATACCTGTGGCTCCACGGCTTGGCATTTGACAGTCGCTACCGTATTGGTGTGACCAGCCAGTGTATGGATACATGCCTTAGTCCTCATGTCCCAGATACGTACAGTAGAATCACGGCCGCATGTGGCTAAAACATCGATGGTTGGATGAAGGTCTAACGCGTAGACGGCACTCAAATGGCCGTGGTAGTGCCTTATCACCTGTGGGACAGAATACAGACACATGTATCAAAACTAGAGACATGTTACAGGTGCAATAGGATAAATGTGACACATTCTGAAAAAGGTAGCATATGTCGCGCAGGCTAGTTAAAATACAAAAACACAATGGAAATTCCTGGCGGTGCCCAGATACCACCTGGAATGTTCGTGTTCCGCCTGGAATTTCCTTTGTGTTTTTGTACTTTATTGAGCGTGGATCTGCCACAGATTTCTTCTTATGGTCGCAAAAACTTGAACTAGTCTGCGCAATTTATGCTACCTTTTTCCAGAGCGGGTCACAAATTGTTTACACGGATGTAACAACACTGCACTTTTCACTTTCATAAAACATAACCTGACGTTTTACATTGGCAAAGAGAATGGTTTCTACTGTACCAAAGATAATAAATTTTGTTCTAAAAGCTCATGGGATTGGACGACAAACATTGCCAGGCGGAGGCCAACTTTTTCACTCATTTTCACAAAAAACAAAAAGGGTTCAGGTATCAATCTTTCGGTATTTTTTTCTTTGAAACATATCGAGCATACTGACCAACATGTCCAGAAACAGAAAGGTGGTAAATAGGAGAAATCATTGGGATTCTCCCCTCATAGCAGCAAGGAGTTCGAGCACACAGGCTAGCAGCAGCATGTGCAACGCAACTCACGCCGTAGAGACAGCGCTGGTTGCACTGCGCGTAGTACTACTAGTCCAAGTTATAAGGACTCTTTGTCATTATGGGGGGAATCCCAATGATTTCTTTCATTTGACACCTTTCTGCTTTGAGACATGTTGGTTTAATATGATTAATATATTTCAAAAAAAAAAAATGCTGGGAGATTGATACCTAAAATCTTTTTGGTTTTGTGTGAAAAGGTTGGCAAGTTGGCCTATGCCTCATAGGTTTACGCACATTTTGCTAATAATATTTGTCATCCAATCCCATGAGCCTTTGCACAGCCTGGCTTCCATACCTTATTCTGTTCAAGATCCCAGCATTTGACCTGTTTATCTTCAGAGCATGAGAATAGATAAGGTTGCCGTTTACCGACTGCCAGGCCACGCACAGCGCTGATGTGACCAGTCAGAGACAATTTCAGCTTGCCACTTGCCTACAAAAGAAGACAGAAAAAAAAAATATGATTTATTTTTTATCATAGTATAGAAAACAGTTTTAAAATGCTATAAAAATGTAAAACTGTAAAAATGCTCATTGCTGACAGTACAGTAAACACTCAGAGCGCCAACTTGAAAACAGAACAGTGTCCCCCTTACGTCGTGATGCTTCAGGAGTTGATTTTGATAAATGTACCGGGCTTAAAAAAATGCTTACCCTCAGCACGCAAACAGTATATGGCCTTGTTAATATTACCCAAAACATGACAGGAACGACTGGGATCTTCTAATTGCAAGTGTGACATTTTGAAACTTTTATTGAAAGATTTATTGAAATTTTGCTATGCAATTTGGGTTCTATTGACCGCTTGCACTGTCGCGTTCAAAACGAGGCTTTACGGGCATACATCATATTTTACAATGGATAAAAGCCAATGTCACAGCAACCGACATGGTAACAACATGAGGGAATCATTGTTCATGCAAATATATTTTCTGTTAAACGAGCATCAGGCTATTTCATAGACATCGGGAACAGTAAGCGACTAAAAACGTGCCTTAACTGCAGGCCCAAACTTTGCTTAAGATAGTGACCCAACAATAGCCGTCTCCAAGTGCGGCATGCTTAACCACGAAATAGCGCTCAACTCGCCTGCTATAGTAAGCACACCTTTTCAGCTAATGCTTAAGCAGCAGTATGAAATTGTGCTCATAACTTACCAAATCCCATATCTTGATGACTCTATCATTGGACCCCGTAACAAACCACTGGTTGCCTGGTTCTACAGCAATGCTACGGACCCATCCGATGTGACCGCTGATAACCCTGTATAGCTTCCATGGTGGTCTCCATTGTGGTTTGGGCATAGTAGGAGCTTTCCTTGGCACTAAGGCACCGGATTGTTTGCCTCCAATCGGAACTGCTACCAGGGCCTGAAAAATCAACAATAATCACATTAAGGTAATATGTTGTTGCCGTTTAACAAGCAGCATTCACATTATTGCAGAAAAATGGTTTTGTGCGCATTAGTGCCATTGGTTTCCACAGGAATTGCTTTTCCACTTGTGCGCGGCCTATCGTGACATGTAACACTCAGAATGCTGCGCTGAAAGTTCAAATTTGTTGAACTTTGACCTCGATGCATGTGACCTTTCCAATACGCAGCCAATAGTGGTCTACCTCTCACAGCAAAACCCGAGAGTACATTTTGAAAAGACCAGCCACCCGAACCTCATACAAAGAGACACCAGGGAATCCTCTCTGCTCTTCACGAAAGAGTGCACTGGGATTTTTAAATTGCATTACACAAAACACTGGACCAATGGCTTTACATCCCTTCAGAAGGATGATGCAATTGTATAAGTGCACAGGGCACAGGTACCACGGCCGGGTATCAAACACGCAAAGCCAAGTTTTCATCAGAGTGTTGCGAGTCAACAAGCCAAACCACTCGGCCACGGTACCACACACACTTGGCCACGGTACCACACACACTTGGCCACGGTACCACACACACTTGGCCACGGTACCACACACACTTGGCTACGGTACCCCACACTAGGCCACGGTACCCCACACTTGGCTACGGTACCCCACACTAGGCCACGGTACCCCACACTTGGCTACGGTACCACACACACTTGGCTACGGTACCCCACACTAGGCCACGGTACCCCACACTTGGCCACGGTACCACACACACTTGGCTACGGTACCCCACACTTGGCTACGGTACCCCACACTTGGCCACGGTACCCCACACCCGGCCACGGTACCCCACTAAATAGCCACTGGTACATTATGGCAAATTCACATTGAGTCTAATAGCGGGAACGTCAGTCATTCTATGGAAACTAGAGAATAGTGAAATGAAAGGGGATAAGTTGTTCATTGTTACCTTTGAAGCAAGAGGTCCAACTCTCTCTTGTATCCCAGCATGTCTCTGGATCTCCTCCACACTCGCCGCCGTCTTTTCATTATCCAACCTTTAAGGACAGAAGAAATATTTTTGTTTCACTTTCTCACTTTTTTTAGCTTCAAACAAAATGCAATACAATCAGCCAATCCTGTGTACTTCTCATTTTACTGACAAAAGGCTACCAAAACAGAAATAACAAAAACATCACGTATACATGATTATGCAATTCTTAAAAATTACATTTACCATGATTGTGAAGGTGGTAAACTGGCTAAGACACCCTGGATGGCACCCTGGCTGAGCGGAGGCTGCTGGAACGCCGTATCTGCTGATAATGGTACACCTGCAAATAATTGCAAGTAGATAATCTAATATTTGATGTTTGTCTACGAAAGAAGGAAGGAATTATATTTTGTTTAAACGGATAACATTATATCTGGTGCCAATGATTTTGTTTTACCACTAAACGTATCCACAAGTTGACACCTGATAATCAACTTGCCAAGACAGAATGCTTAGTCCAATCAGTGTTCAAACAAGGTAATTTAAACCTTTTAAAAAACTTTTTGGAGTTATAAACTTCTTTCAGCTAATGTTATGTCCAATGTGGTAAAAAATAGGGCAGTGTTACTGAACGAAATACATTTTTTTTTATAATTTAGAATAATTATCTCAACGTACCTGGAGCATTTGGATACTGAAAGCCTGTTGTTACCTGTGTTGGAATGTCATTAAAATCTAAAAGAAAAAACAAAAACTAAGAATCACACGTTGTTGCTCCGATACCCCTACCAGGGTGGACTAAACGTAACAAGAGTACCTATTTAACAGTAAATGTAATATGAAAGATACATTTTACCATTTCTTAAAAACAAAAGATACTAGTCATACATGCTTTGTCATTAAATGTCAACTTTTAAATGTCAAATGGTATAGTTTTGTAATTCTCGTTAAATGACACGGTTCCAATAAATAATATTATACATCTTCATTACAAATAATTTTGGATGGCTTCGAGGGTGGAAAAAGAAAATACCCCACACATCATGAAAGTACCCAACTCACTCACCTTTGGCTCATTAAGTGTTTTCATGACTCTTGCACTATATTCTCATATGACCTGCAAAGCTATCCAATATTATATAAATATTGTCTACCGTCACAAGCTTAGTTACTAGGCATGATTTCAAATTCAAAGACTAACTTACGTTGTCTGTTTTCTTGCTGTGTATGGCTAATGAGATCCTGGTGATCAACTACTGGCTTACTCTCCCTTGGTGTGGGTAGGTGTTGCACCATTCCATACTCATCGCGGACCTTGCATGCAAGTTTTATTTTCTCACTATCAGAGGGGGAAAAATTTGTAAGACTTGAGAAGTTGATCAGAAATGTTTTTCTTTAAAAAAACTCATCAAAAATCGATAAAGTGCATATTTGATATAAAAACCCAAAATTAGGAGTGAGAAAAAAATGAAGATTTTGTGAGGAAACACACATTTTTCAGCCTGTTTTATACACAAGGTCTGAAGCCATGATCAACTCAATTCTTTCCAAAAAATCACATTTTCAATGCTGAGACAAAAAAGATTTGTAAACATTAAGTGCATGTATTACATGTTTTATTTTACTTTTCATAAACAATGATTTAAAGAATCAAACCATGTTAGTTAGGGTTTGCCCTTACCCGACGTATAATAGCACTGTATACTCAAATCAAACCAATGCCACACGTTAAAAGGTTTTATAAATTAAAATCTGTGTTTCACAACATAAAGCTCAATTTTTGAAAGAAAATTATTTAAATTGAACTCTTTCAAAAGACAAAGTTAATCATAAAACTGACCTTTTCTCATCAACAGGTGGCGGATGGATGTTGTCGGAGATAAAGATATCGTGTGATCTTTTCAGTGATCTGAACACCAGAGTATGGACAGAATGCTTTGTCACTTCCTGCAAAAGAATATTTTTCTTGTTATAGTATTAAACCATGTAAAAATGTTAGTTTGATGATAAGAATGCAAAATTAAGAGGTAAAAAAGTTAAGATTTTACTAAGGAATAACTTAAGATTTGAGATTTGTCCAATTTAGGCTCACGCCACAGGTCACGCACTCTTGAGCCAACCAGCGCATAGCGAGCCCGCCCTCTTGTGGTTATTGCATTGTTTGCGGCATGACTTAATGTCTCAATGACGACGGAATCAAGATTACGGGACATGCGGGACGAGTTTTTTGCTGTTTATAAGATTCATTTGAAAAACCGACCATTGTCAAAGGACCTCGATGGTATGTTTTTCAATGTTTTTCAATAAGGTGAGATTTCTGACAAGTGTAAACTGACTAGAAAGCACGTGTAGGAAAATTTAATATGGCGGCCGCTAAAAGTGACTCATTCCGTCCAAATGTAAACATCAAAAAGTCACTTTTAGCCTTCTAAAAGTACCCAGTGGGTGTCCGATCATGGTAATCTTTCCAGACCCAAAAGTGGAAAATATTGGGAAGTTGATAAGAAATTTTCTTCTTTAAAATGACTCATCTAGAATTGGAATGTGCAGATTTGATTTTAAAAAACTAAAATTTTGAGAAGATTTTGTGAGAAAGTACTTAGAAATGTTTCAGCCTGTCTCATATGTTTTGCACACAGGGTCTGAATCCATGATCAACTTCCCAAATCTTTCCCTCACTTCTTTCCCTGGAATCGCCATCGAATGATTTCAACAAACAAACTGTGTTGACTCACGAGTTGTTCGGAGTCGAGTTGTCTCGACGGGCAAGTTGTCTTGCGCGTCTGTACTGTTGTTCGCACTGGTCTGCTGGTTCGGCGATATGGCAAATAGGTTAAAAAGAGCAAAGCAAAAGCCATACTTGCAACTATAAATTAAGAAATACTACTCACCTCCATGTTTTAATCACTTTCGGTATCGACCAGGAGCCGGTCAATGGCAGCAGAATACAAGATTCAATCAAAATTTTTAGAAAATAGCGATCAGCGGCGCTTAAAATATAACATGCACGCCGCCATTTTGTTACCACACAAAATAAACAAAACAATAAAACTTATCAACTGTATTTTTACAAAAAAAGTAGATAAAGATAAAGTGAAAAATCATTTTAAAATAACTTATAGTTTTTAATTTGAATAGTTACGTTTATTTACTTTAAAATAAATCTTCCTACAAGTAATTACTATGAATGTTTGATCGAGGCAAACTTAATTGTAGTCTGGTACCCGGACCAAAAATTGTTTTACTAGACTGAATTTAAGTTGTATGTCGAATATGTGGAGCGGGAACCAGTCTAACTTAATTGGAGCTTTGACGTCACAAGTTGCCATGTCCACTGTGTAAACGATGTAAACGATTGCGCTTCAATTTTTCCAGTCTTTTCTGCCTCCATCACGTCGGCATTTTCACACTTGCACTGACATGATTGATTTGATAGATTAGCAAGCATTAACTGCATTGTGACCACTGTGAACAGCCGGCATCGCTTTTGAAATCATGGTAGAAGAATCACCAAGGCCAAGAACATGATGTCATGAAAAAGAATGCACCTGTCATTCAACTGCTTTTCCCTCCCCTCCCTCCTGTATTATAACAGAAATATGCAGCTAAAATATGCTGGGAATGTAGTTTGAGTAACTTTGTCCCCAGGTTAAATACCGCTTTTGTAATATTGGGACATGACATAATGTCTCAACGTTAAAAAAGTTAATTTGTTTTAACATTGTGAGAATAAAATTTCCCTTAGTAAAATATTGAAATTTTCCCTTCTAAGATTGTGTTTTTATCATCAAATAACACTTTACATAGTTCATACCATAGGTCAGAACAAGTCCCGGCTTTTGAAAACACGGCTTTTGAAAACATTTGCACAGACCAGACAAGTCCTATCGAAATGTTTTTAAAAAGCTGGTTTTTGCATGTTGATCATCATAACTAGTTCATAACTAATGCACCTGAAAATCAATTTTTGACCAAGTCAGAAAAATATCTTGGTTTGTTCAAATTGGGTGCCGAAATGTAATTATTTTTTCAATTCTCACATGATTTGTAGTCTTCTCAGAAGGTTGGCATCAAGGTGGTGGCAAGATGTCGTCCCTTTATGGAGTCGGAGCAAAGCAAGGGAGCAACAAGGATTGTGAAGATGGCTGGGGACAAAACTACACTCCAAATCCCCCAGCAGGGAGGCACCGGCAAGGTCAGGGCAAATTTATCAGAGTATTTATAATGTCTCCAACAAAATGTACGAAAACATATTTAAAGGGCCTGTGACATGCTAAACAACTTTTTGCCTTATCTTTGCTTCATATGATGGATTACTTGTTCAGCAAGACATGCTATTGTTCGTTTGGATATAAAATTAATAAAAGATAGCATTTTTCAACTTTGAAGATTTCATTGAATAAACCACAGACAGAGGGCGCTGTTTGGAGTGCATCACGTAAGGAAGACAGAAGGGAAAAGTTAAGAAAAAACATAGAACTTCAAGTTGGACTTGTGGCAAATTGCTGCAGTTTCTACCCCCAGTTTCGTCAAGGCTTACAACAGGAAAAATGTAGAACAAACTCAAACACTCGTGGATAACAAAAGTTCCAGGAAGTTTTATAAAAAAGTGGAATCTTTTGTGCACAGTTGAATGTGATTTTCCTGTGTTTGCCTCTTGTGACATCGTGACCTTGGTCATGAATACGCATATTCGCATTACCATAAAAACTAAAAACCTTTGTTTTAACTCTCCAAACAAGCTCCAAATGGGATTTGTATGAATGTAACTGAGTATATTGGATTTATAGCATAGATTTCATTGATAAAAATCCCAAATAAGGGGCCCATTAAGTACCATGAAAAATGTTACCTAGTTTGGGTGTTTCAAAATTTCAATTGACCCGAAATAACTAATTGTGCTTTCTGTGTGAAAATGTAGTAATATTGTACACAATTCGTAACAATCTTGATTTTATGTGCATTTAATCAAATGTAAATTATAACATTTATGCTTTGTTTTATTTCTTATAGTTATACTTTTTTTACTTTCTCAACAGGAAAGTTCCTTTACATTTGACGCCAGCTATTTTTGGGATGTGCGAGCCGTAAGTCTATATGGTGTTTAGTTACTGCAAAACAAGCGTCTTTTGACACTGAACAGCCTGTCAAATGCCTTCTGGCCAGTTTGTTGCAAATTTGTGTAAAAGAAGGAAGTTGCCATGGAAAGAGCTTCCTACATGGACATTTACTTGAGACCCTGTGCACAAAACTATATATTTCATATTCCACAATGCTGAATTTATTTCCCCCAACTGTGTTTTGGGTTTGCACAAGCGAAAATCGCAATTTAAACATTCCTGTGAATTGCTTTCCTTTCACAAAATGTGAAACCTTTTCAGTGTGTGAAGTGTGAATTTTTTTTCACCTGTGGGAAAACTTTCCCCATTTTTGCAGCTTGAGAATTTTGATTTCACTTGGTGTGAAAATATTCCCCACTTTGGAGGAAACATACAAACGCACTAAAAATCACAGAATCACAAAATATTCTTGCCACCCGAGATGATTCTGTGGTTCTCAGTGTGTCATTTCACACTTAATTCGCTTCACGCCGCATTTTTTTGAGGTGACAAATTTACATGCGTTAACGTGTGAAAAATAGTCAGTTTGAATCTACCATTAATGTCACTAAATAGTTAAAAGAATGTCATATGACGAGTTTCATCGCAAATTGCTATATATCCATTTGTGGCATTTTGAGATAACTCATTTTGTATTACAACTAAGCACTACAGTCCGTGGCAAATTCCAATAATCAAAACAGGTTTTTTGTGTGGGATTATGGGATATAACGCAGTTTGCCAATAATCTATTTGACAAATGTATAGTACCGCCAATCGAGAATGTACTGACACCATTATCTCATTTTTTTATATGGTGTTTGTTGCATTTTGCGATGAAACTCTTCATATCCAGATAAAAATTACTCCTGATGTGAATATTCAATACATGTATAAATCAATGGTTTTTTAAAAATTTTGTCAGACAGTTTTATAATGTTAAATAGTTTTATAAAAAAACTTAATTTCAGAGCCAGATTTACAAGGAGCAAGTTGAGCCTCTTCTCAAGAAGTCTTTGGAGGGTTACAATGTCACCCTGATGGCCAGTGGACAAACGGGGAGTGGCAAGACACATCTGTTGTCTGGAACAGGGGAGGATACTGGGATAGTTACCATGGTAAAAACAATATTATTCTCCTTAAAGACATATTACATGATTGGAAAACTTCTAAAAACAGGAACAACAGCATTTCATAATTCAAAGATTATGTTGATAAACTGCCTTGTAGGTATTTCAGCCACATAGGTGCATTAATTAACCCCAACTCCCTAGGGTGTATGTAAAATCATATTGATTTTTGAGGATTGAGGAGTGTTGGGGTTAATACTTCAGAAAACCTGAAAAATCCATGCATGTTTTTTGTGTCGAATGAATGGTAAAAAAATTGTCTGAAGACATTTGTTTTTTAAAGTACCTTCAATTGGCAATTTCTCCCACAATGGTACCATTTTACAAAAAAAAAAAAAATGTGGTATTTTTTACCATTGCTATCAACACTTTTCGTCAGATTTTTCTTGTCATCTCGTGAAGTAAAATTTTGGGTAACCGCAAATGTTGTATTGTGTTCTAATAATAATGGTAATAATAGCTAGTTCTTGTATAGTACATTCCATGTCTGCCAACATCTCAATGTGCTTTACAGCTATCAGGAACTAAATAAGCATCGAGATACATAAACTGGTGGTGCCTTTGGCAGCCAATCCAGAAACATTGGGGAGATTCCCCTTCTCTTTGCTAATTAATGCTCTGGGATCTGTACATTACACAACGCACTGGATCCACGGCTTAAGATCCCATCTGAATGATGGAGCAATTGAGGTTAACTACTTTGCTCAAGGGTGAAAATATCTCAAGTGGGTTTGAACCCATAACATTAATATGTGTTTCCACTTACAATTTGTGAGTCAGTGACCCTAACTACTTGGCAACAGTACTCCCCAAAAATATGCTTTAGTATAACAAAAAAATAATAAAATATAAGTACTCCATATCAAAATATAGAAATAATGAATCTATTTTTTTTTTTAAAGATAAGGGAGTGCAGAAATTAATTTGCGTATGTCTTTATTGGATGAACACAATGCTTTATTTTTGCACCCTGTAGTTGAATCGAAGCCTCTTCAAGCACATTAATGAATCTTCTCAGCAGTTTTTCATCACAGTTTCTTCCATTGAGGTGAGTGAATAAATAAAATGTTATTAATTTCAGTCATTTGAAAACTGAACATACTTGTGAAGAACAAATAATGCCATTGTCATATGGTCAGGTTGCCTGATGTGCGTACTGATGAGCAGAGCAAAGCCAGGTACCTACATATGTTCTTGAGTGACAATTACTGGTATCTAAAATGTGATGAAATCGCACTTTTCTCTAAAACTATTGAACATTTCAGTGAACGATTGCTAATTTCTGTACTTTTTGCAAATTATGTATTCTACCTTTGATAAGCTGTCATCTTTAAATAATGTTTTTCTTTCTTTGCCCTAAGATTACGGACGAGAAGTTTTTGGATTTGTTGAACCCACATAGTAATCCCATGATGATCCGACAACACCCCCAAACTGGAACGTGAGTCAAAAAATGTGTAAATAGCATGAAACCATACCTTGAATTTCTATTAGGCAATTTCTGTTAGAAATTTCTGGGGTATTTCCTTAGGTTAGTACAATATTAATAAAAAATAATAATGATGACATCTTATATAGCGAAACATATCTATCCTGCTGGATACTCATAGCGCATTACAATATCATTACCCTGGTCATTGGGCACAACTTCCTGGAGAGTATGCAGCCCTGGCAGCCTAACACAAGCACTCAAATGCTGCAACCCTTGCAGGTACCCATTTACTCCTGGGTGGAGAGAGGCAACTTATGGCAAAGTGCCTTGGCCAAGGGCACACGCACCGTGGTCGTGGCCGAGAATCGAACCCACGACCGTGGAATTAGACACGCTTTTGAGTTCAATGCACCAAACTGGCCATATGGTACAATTATCACGTATGGTGTGCTTACACAGCAGCCATGACTGATTTCCTCGAGTTATCTTATACAACCAATGTATCATTTGCAAGCTGAATTTTTTTACGGATTGCAGGAATAAATGTTGGTAAACTAGCGTGCAGAAATTTCAATTACATAGATGCATCAATGCTTCAGAAAACCTATAAAATCCATGCATGGTTTTTGTGTTAAGTGAATGGTAAAAAAATGTGTGTGCATACACATTTAAAAAAAACTGCCTTTAGGGCAGGGTTGACACAGTGATGGCTTATTCCAATTTTCTTGTCAGCTTTGTAGAGGGAGTGTCGGAGCTGGTGTGCCGAAGCGGTGAAGACATTGCCAAGTATTATGAGCAGGGAGTGAGAGCCAGGAAAACAAGTGCCACTGATGCCAATGCTCACCGAGAAAGGTACGTAGGCCAACATCGTACTATGCAAAAAGTGGAACACTCTGTAATTTGCAATGACCCAAAATTTTATTTCATGAGTTGACAACTGTTGATAGCAATTGTACATGTAAAAAACACCATATGAATTTGTTTCTATCCAAGATGGTACTCTGTAAAAAATTAACAAATAAAAGTGGTTTTCTTTTACATAATGGTATCCAAAATTCAACAGACAAGTCGACGAGGTTTTTCAGTTTAGCATTTAGCCCATTTTGGTGAGGAATGATTGCTTTCATTTCTTTATTGTCTTTTAGGGCACACTCTATTTTCACCGTCACAGTCGAGCACAAGGAGGCAGACAGCGCACATGTCTATAGGAGCAAGATAACAGTGGTAGATCTAGCAGGTAATTTACAAAAAATTTGAACACAAATCCGTCTCTGGAAACCGAGTACGTGGAGTAAAACGTTCCCTGAAAATATCATTTGCATGAAAATTACAATACATGAAATAGCTGTATTGATTATTTCCCTAACCTGCAAGGGCGTTAGTTTAAGCCTGGTTTAGCAAATTGGTTAACCATACTTGCCCCATCCTTTGGATGGGAGGCAAAGCTGTGATTAAGCCATCTGTCTAGCGTCTTCCATTAACATGTGTGTAATTTGAAGATATAGCCATATATGTTGGATGCACCCTAATTGTTGGGAAAGTCCTAAAAATAAGTTTAGACTAGTAATGTAGTAGTTGGGGCATTGCACTACAAAATAATAAATAATACATGTACCTTTTTTATTTCAGGATCTGAAGATACACAGACCCAGGACAAGAGGTAATTGCATTGATAAAATCTAGTCCAAATCTCATATGACCTTACAAAAAGTTATTTCAAAAACTGTTTTCATGAAAACTGTCATTATTATAACCCTGGATGCAGCAATAGGGCGACAATTCGGGAAGCCTTTCCCCGGGGACCACCGAAATATCGGGAAGAATCACTCAAATTGACACCAAATTTCTCTACCCAAAGCTTCCAAAAATGGTTACAGACCTAAGAGAGACAGTTCTAGACCTAATAAAAATGGTTCTCGGTTTTAAAAAAATGGTTTTTGACCTAAAAAAATGGTTTTTAATCTCAAAAATATTAGGGCGACACAAAATTGTCGCCCTATTGAGCGTGTCGCCCTAATATAGCTTTTTTACACACAAATTGTCGCCCTATCCTAGCAAACAGAGTTTTTACTCTATTACTCTTGCTTTTTTCTTGCAGTCTGATGGCACTAACCAAAGTAATCTCAACTTTGGGTGAGCCTAAGAAGAAAGGAGGTCACGTACCATATCGAGAGTCAAAGGTCACCAGACTCTTACAGGTCAGTCAGTTCATATTATTATTGTGTTCAAAGGTATTATTGTGTTCAGTTTGCTTAATTTAATTATGGTGTAACTGATCATGGTTTTTCGACACCATCTTGAATTTCTTAACAGTGATCCTTTCTTATCAATGGAACAGTTTTCTTGAAAGGGGTATCCATCCCAGTATTTTTGTGCAAAGCTCTTTCCTTAAACCCTTAGGTTACAGTATTCTCCTATTTTATAAAGCATGTTTAAGGCTTCGGTCCAAAGCCTAAAGACCGTATCAAATAACTGCCATCTTGCAGGACGGTTTATTTGTTTCTTGAGGACATGCATGGTTGCACATTTTGTGTCTATATTGTTGACCAATTGAAATGACAAAGGTTGCCTTACAAGATGGCAGCTACCGTGTATTTGATATGTTCTATAAAATCTATCTCAAATGGTTTCATGTTAATCTGATGTTTTTGTTCGGACAGGATGCCATTGGAGGGAACTCCTACACCGTCGTCTTTGCCCTGGCCTCCCCAGCAGACTGCAACTATGATGAAACCCTGACTACGCTCCAACGTGCACTATACTGCAGGAATATATCAAACTCTGTCAAGAAAAATATTGTAAGAATTACTTTCACTTGTTTTTCATGCTTAGGGGAATATCGCAAAATTTATTGGTACACAAGTTCTGTCGTGCAGAGCATTTATAAGGTGCACAATATCAAACATGACTGTTATTCAAAGGCGCCATGGCCAGTATATTATTACCGCCATCATGGAATCACCAGAACCATTTTGCTTCAACTAGGTGGCTGCCCTGCCTAGCCAAGGCACACAACCCTATCAGCACGTACATTGTTGCATTCCCCTAACAGCTCCACCAAGCTATGTGCTCAAAGTGCTTACATCTGGGTAGAGAGAGGCAGTTTTTTGCAAAGTGCCTTGCCCCAAGGGCACATGTGATGAACAAATTGAGAAGTTTTACTGATTTACACAAAAAGGTATTTTTGAATACCTCTGGTTCAGGTCGTAATCAGCATCCAGGGGTAAGCTGGTGCCAATTTCATAAAGCTGTTTAGCAGAAAAATTTGCTTAATCCAAAATTTGTTTGCTTTATAAAATGGGTTTTCAGTCAAAATCTTATATGATGTGCATTACAATTGACTGGTGTTCTGCTATTCTTGCTAAAAACACAAGTTGACATACAATTTTTAATATTAACCCATTTTTACAAAGCAGACAAATTTTGGATTAAGCGAATTGTTCTGCTAAACAGCTTTATGAAATTGGCCCCTGGTCTTAAGCATACAGTTTAAGACCAGCCACCCACACCTTTATTCCCTTATAAAGAGAAATAATTTTCAAATACCTGTAAAAATATCTGTAAAAAATTGCAAGCTTAAAGTCACATATAGAATAGAGTTTGTTTTGCCCTACCCAACGTAACTTAATTAGCACTGTATACTCGGTGCTTCCCCAAGACACTACAAGAAAAACTTCATAGCGTGCTCGGGTGGGACTTGAACCCATGACCTCCTTCATACTAGGCAGATGTCTTAACCACTTGACCACCGAGCTGGTCGGTGTTGAGTAGCTGCTTCGAATCATTTAGCAAAGTCACGTACATGTAATTAGAATTGTCTTGCATCATTTCTTTTTCCAAGGTTGACGGTGAGCGGTTGATGAATGAGCTTCGTGAGGAGATATCACGTCTTCGTGAGAAACTGACTCACAGCAGTTTGACTGAAGTATCGAGCAAAGAGGATGTAGCACGCATGCAGGTAGGAAGGGTATGGAGAGGGGATGATGTCAGCATTTTTGTCTACCTTTATTTTCATTGTTTGCTATGTGTTAGTTACTGTTCAGTGCTTCAGGCTCATGACCTATTCAAAATCAAATACATACTTGTGCAAATGTAATAATCATCTTGATTTATGGAGTAACAAAACTGGGAGTGCATGTGGTCTAGTGAATATGAAGCCGGACGCACAATCAACTATGCCCAATAATTCTGTGTCCCTGGGCAAGACACTTAATCTCAATTGCCTCGTTGACCTGCGCAGTAATTGATGATTTGTTAGGAGGAATGTCGTAATCTAAATGCTGATAGGTTGTGCGTTATGGACAAACAGTCGCCTAGATGAAGTGAGATGATTCTGATAATTTCCTTGACGGCAGCGATAATAATGGCAACAGCGCTTTGATACTTTGGTGATAAAGCACTATACATAACCCGCTATTATTATTATTCTTATTATTAATGATGATATTATTTTGCAGGAGTTGATTAAAGATCTCCAGATTGCCAAGAGTCAGACATGGGAGGAAAAGGAAAGACTCTCGGCTCAACACGAGGAGGACCGCAAAATCAACTTGGCTAAAAAGGTGGGTCTCTTCACAGACATTGAGGACATACCCGAAGTAAATATGTGACCCGCTCTGCAGAAATGAGTCTGATGTTGCAGAGCATTGGCTGTGTTTTTTCCAATTATAGCCAGAAATATGTTTCAACCAATGGTCGGGTTTGGGCTTCATCACCCTAAGGTCATCATTGGTCAAATTTGTGACATTTCAGCAACATGTTTTTGGTTAAATACTAGCAGAGTAGGGGTCGATTTCATGAAGCGCTACGATCCTTCGTAACTCAAGATACACATTACTCGAGGCGCATGCTACGGTGGTTTACCCATCGCTACTTGTGTTACAAAGGATCGTAGCACTTCGAGAAATCGGCCCCAGGTCACCTATGTCACCTTTGTCAGTTGTTGTAGCTCTGCACTAAAAATCACCACTAAAAATCTGCTCTAAAAAAAAAAATATTTAAATTAAATTGTAGCTGTTCAATGATGAGAGCAATAGCTTTGGTGTGTGAAGTGACACTTTGATTCCCTGATGAAAGAGAGAAAAAATTATGTGATCCTCATCAGGTTTTGAACCTGATGCCTTTGACACACCGGGCAAATGCTCTACCAGCTGAGCTTCAAGGCACACTTTGTGCGGCATATCTTAGTTGGTAGAGCATCTGCCTTGCATGTCAGAACTTGGGTTCAAATCCCGATGGGGATCAAATGATTTTTCTCTCATCTTTTATTTGGTTATCTCATTTCTGTGGTGATTAGGCACCGCACTAAATATTGCATTATTCTTGATTAAACTACTAGATATGGATAAGGAGAGATTATTAACTTCGTAAATCGATTATTGAATTTTATTTATTTATTTATTTATTTTTAATTCAGGGCATTTTACAGTGGGTGATGGCTGACAGTTTGAGAAAAGGAAACAAAGAAATTCAGGAGAGAATGCTGTCCATGCAGAAGGAAAAGGACCAGGTACAGTTTGCTTGAAAATTACTTTAAAGGTATTGTAAATAGCAAAAAACATTATAGATAATATACACTAAAAAAATGTATCCATTCTTCTGGAAACTGAAAGTGCAGGCGAAAAACATGAAATATATTCGAGTTGACCTAAGATATGAAATGAAGTTCCACTTGTCTATGATACTTGAAAAAATATTTCTAATAGAGTGAGGGGAACAAATTAGAAGACATGTATGTAAGTGGTTTTTTGATCAAAGGCTATTATTTGATCAAAGGCTATTATGATCAAGGAAATTCACACTTATATCGCCAGCATTTCTAATTTTAAATACAAGTATACCATACCACTAGTGCACAAATACATGTTAATTTTGTGAATGTTAATTTTGTGAAAGCAAATGTAGGTGTATTCTAACAAAAAGCAATGTATACATGTTATTTTTAGTGCCATCTTCGGCCTCAGCAGTGGGCTTTATCAACAAATTGGAGAGCATGCAAAAAGAAACGGCTGAACTTGATGTTCATCAAAGAATCCCCCTTAATAGCTATGACAGCTACACACAATCTCTGCATCCTGATTGTCAGTTTCTCCAAACATTCAGTGGAAATATGCCTCTTTTAAGACTCTACAGAGGTTTTCTTGGCTGGTTGGGCATTTTTTTCTGACCTTACGATCCAACTCCTCCCAGAGCAGCTCAATGGGATTGAGATCAGGTGACTGGGCAGGCCATTCCATGAAGGACAGCACTCCAGATGACTGCTTTCTCTCCAGATACCCCTTACACCTCTGTTTGCTTTAATAGCTTTGTTTATTATGAATCATACAAAATAATACATCTTTCTAAAAAACCTAAAACTTTCAAGGTGTTTCTTAAAGTTTTGATGGGTAGTGTACATGGTTATGCTTAGCTGTTTTCAGTCATACTTACCAATAAACTTGTTCATTGCAGCTCCATCATGAATACAAAGAGAGACGTAAGCTGGTTGATGGTCTGAAAGATGAACTACAGCTTAAGATCATGGATTACACCAAGATGGCAGACAGTGGTATGGGACTGAGTTTTGTCCACATTTCTATTGAATTATTCACCCCGGTGGTCCCGGGGTCATTATCTCTGAAAAAGAAACCGCCAATTCAAAAGTTTGATTCGTTGAGATATCTCACAATGTGTATTTTGAAGCAGTGGTTGCATTAATCCACATTATCCATCATCCTGTTTCTTGTTGTAGGTAAAGCCACTGAGTCAGAGACTAAGGTTCGGGTGACTGGAATCAAGAAACTGAAGGATGAAGTTGAGAAAGAAAGTGAACATCTCAAGGAAGTCAAACGAAGACTCAAGGAGCTGCAGGATCAACACAAGAGAGAGAAAGAGGTTACTATATGCATTCTTCTCAACTCGTTGTTTAAAGGAATGTGTCCAGATCACATTTGTTTACACCCCCCATTTTTTCCATAAGTGTTGAGATTTTGAAACTATATCATTTGTCATATTTTTCTCATTACCATTCTGAAATTTCGCGCTCTCAATTATCAAGGATATCGTCAAAACCACTGATGTTTTGTAAACTAATTTTTCCGGTTCCATAAAGCAGTGCAGTGATTACACCTACCTTTTTGCTTCCACAACCAAATTGGACATTGCAAATTTCCTGTTTTCTTCCCATGTATAGTATTTTGTGGAGGTATTTTTTAGTGTTAGGTTAAAACAAAATCCATTTTTTGGAAAAATTTGAACAGCTCCTTTAAGCTTTTCATTTTTTCATTTATCAAGCTTAAGATATCTGCATAAATTCAGAAACATGAATCATAAACAGAATTGTACCCCATACCCATGGTTTAAAATGCACTTTTCCACGAGCGTAAGTAGAATAACTAATATAGTTTTACGAGTCATAAATTTAGAATTTAAATTTATCTTGATGATTTAAAAATTGCAGGATATGCAGAGCCAACACTCTGATGTACAGACCAATGCAGAACTGTGGCGCATGGCCAAGGCTGACGAACGGAAACGTAAAGAGGCGGAGAATACACACATGCTGGAGGAAGAGTTAGAAAGAATGAGGATGGAGGTGGACCACCAGAAAGCAGAGATACAGGTAGGAGTGCTTAGACAGGGTGGGGAATGGCCCAGGGTTCATATCCTGGTGTACGTTATACAGACTGTGGATAGGGGTGGACCACCAGAATGCAGAAATACAGGTAGGAGTGCTTGTGAGGGCTGATGAATGGTCTAGGGTTCATAATCATGGTGTAAGTCAAAGACCAGGTTCACAACTTACTGCAGTATGCCAGAATTCAGGGCTAGGCTAACTTTTTGTCCAAGGTTAACATCGCTTACCGATCCAGGCCTGCCGGCACTATAAAACCGAATAAGTCATATTTATGACAAACAGTCACTGTACAATGTTTACAAAAAAATGAAAACTGAAAAACAGGCAATGGTAGACAGAAATGTCTAGTCAATTGGGCTAGAGATGGAATACTCAAAATTTGTTTCCAGTACAGAAACTGCCACAATTAGTGCACACACGTAGAAAAATTGTGGCAATTTTTAAGATTTCAACTATATTTGTGACCATCCATCACAATTCTTATTTTGTCAATTTGTTTGAATTTTGTAGCAATGAGGTCTAAACAAGCTTATTGGGAACATGGTGGTTGATGTGGAAATTCAGATCCTAACATTTCAAATATGCATAATTTTGGTTCCTTTGACTTTAAAACTCAGATTTGTGTATTCAGACATAGCTACATTTAGTGAACCATAACTTTATTTCTGAATATCATGTGGATTTGAAACGAGTATCATTTTAAAGTTTAGAAGTTGTTCTTTCAAAAATTGAGTTTTTAAAAATTGACTTGGGGTCAAATTTACTGCTCATTTGTGGTGGATTGTCATATTTAAGATACTGACAATTATTCTCCACCCTTTTCCAAACTAGTTGAAAGCCGCCGAGGGTTTCACCTACACCAAGGAGCAATCCATTAACCTTGAGATGGAGTTGGTTAAGGAGAAAGAGGAACGTCGTGTGGTGACCATGCAGCTACAGACACTGGACGAAATCAGAGGGTTGCTGAGCCAGGAACTGAATGAGGCATACACTAAACACAGGGAGGAAATGGAGATACAGCAGTTGCAACACTTCCAGGTAGGGGTGGAAAAAAGTATCAGGGCTGTAGTCGGGTCCACACTGTCCGAGTCTGAGTCCTGGGGTCCAAGTCCAGCATATATCCGAGGCCTTTGCAGGCCGAGTCCCGGGTCCTTGTTTCAATTTTAAGTGCATTGCTGTCAATTGCCTGTGATCATGCCTATGATCTTTGGCAGCTCATAAGTTTGCCTTAGGCCGAGAAAAATATTTCTTTGGAAAGTGAAATGTATTCCGAGTGCTTAAAATCATTTTAAGCGGTTGACATTTTTTTTTCACATTCTCAAAATTTCATTTTTTGTCAAAATAATTTTGGGCTCGAACCTAATTTACAAAAGTGTGTTGAAAGAATTTTCCGGCACTCGAAATAGTATATTTTTTGTAAAGGTTTGTTTTCCACTGGGCCGGGGTCATTGGCCCCGAAAGGTCCGGTCCTTACAAAATTTACAAAAAATTGACTCTTCCGAAAATGCCTTAGAAATAATTCTAAATAAAAATTTAGCATATCCCCAACTCATTTTGGCAGATTTCAGGACAAGGTTCATCGGCGCCGACAGGTCCGGTCCTTACAAAATTTCCAAAAAATTGACTCTTCCGAAAATGCCTTAGAAAAAAATCCTAAATGAAAAGTAAGCATATTCCCACCTCATTTTGGCAGATTTCAGGACGTTCTTTTTTTCCAGGACCGGGGTCATTGGCGCCGACAGGTCCGGTCCTTACAAAATTTACGAAAAATCGACTCTTCCGAAAATGCCTTAGAAATAATCCTAAATGAAAATTTAGCATATCCCCACTTCATTTTGGCAGATTTCAGGACTTTCTTTCAGGACTTTTTTTTTGTCGGCGCCGACAGGTACGGTCCTTACAAAATTTACAAAAAATCGACTCTTCTGAAAATGCCTTAGAAATGATCCTAAATGAAAAGTTAGCATATCCCCACCTCATTTTGGCAGATTTCAGGACTTTCTTTCAGGACTTTTTTTTTTTCGGCGCCGACAGGTACGGTCCTTACAAAATTTACAAAAAAATCGACTCTTCCGAAAATGTCTTAGAAATAATCCTAAATGAAAAGTTAGCATATCCCCACCTCATTTTGTCAGATTTCAGGACTTTCTTTCAGGACTTTTTTTTCTTTCGGCGCCGACAGGTTCGGTCCTTACAAAAAATTTTAAAAATCGACTCTTCCGAAAATGCCTTAGAAATAATCCTAAATGAAAATTTAGCATATCCCCACTTCATTTTGGCAGATTTCAGGACTTTCTTTCAGGACTTTTTTTTTTTCGGCGCCGACAGGTACGGTCCTTACAAAATTTACAAAAAATCGACTCTTCTGAAAATGCCTTAGAAATGATCCTAAATGAAAAGTTAGCATATCCCCACCTCATTTTGGCAGATTTCAGGACTTTCTTTCAGGACTTTTTTTTTTTCGGCGCCGACAGGTACGGTCCTTACAAAATTTACAAAAAATCGACTCTTCCGAAAATGTCTTAGAAATAATCCTAAATGAAAAGTTAGCATATCCCCACCTCATTTTGTCAGATTTCAGGACTTTCTTTCAGGACTTTTTTTTCTTTCGGCGCCGACAGGTACGGTCCTTACAAAAAATTTTAAAAATCGACTCTTCCGAAAATGCCTTAGAAATAATCCTAAATGAAAATTTAGCATATCCCCACTTCATTTTGGCAGATTTCAGGACTTTCTTTCAGGACTTTTTTTTTTTCGGCGCCGACAGGTACGGTCCTTACAAAATTTACAAAAAATCGACTCTTCCGAAAATGTCTTAGAAATAATCCTAAATGAAAAGTTAGCATATCCCCACCTCATTTTGTCAGATTTCAGGACTTTCTTTCAGGACTTTTTTTTCTTTCGGCGCCGACAGGTACGGTCCTTACAAAATTTACAAAAAATCGACTCTTCCGAAAATGTCTTAGAAATAATCCTAAATGAAAAGTTAGCATATCCCCACCTCATTTGTCAGATTTCAGGACTTTCTTTCAGGACTTTTTTTTCTTTCGGCGCCGACAGGTACGGTCCTTACAAAAAATTTTAAAAATCGACTCTTCCGAAAATGCCTTAGAAATAATCCTAAATGAAAATTTAGCATATCCCCACTTCATTTTGGCAGATTTCAGGACTTTCTTTCAGGACTTTTTTTTTTTCGGCGCCGACAGGTACGGTCCTTACAAATTTTTTTAAAAATCGACTCTTCCGAAAATGCCTTAGAAATAATCCTAAATGAAAATTTAGCATATCCCCACTTCATTTTGGCAGATTTCAGGACTTTCTTTCAGGACTTTTTTTTTGTCGGCGCCGACAGGTACGGTCCTTACAAAATTTACAAAAAATTGACTCTTCCGAAAATGCCTTAGAAATAATCCTAAATGAAAAGTTAGCATATCCCCACCTCATTTTGTCAGATTTCAGGACTTTCTTTCAGGACTTTTTTTTCTTTCGGCGCCGACAGGTACGGTCCTTACAAAAATTTTTAAAAATCGACTCTTCCGAAAATGCCTTCGAAATAATCCTAAATGAAAACTTAGCATATCCCCACCTCATTTTGTCAGATTTCAGGACTTTCTTTCAGGACTTTTTTTTCTTTCGGCGCCGACAGGTACGGTCCTTACAAAAATTTTTAAAAATCGACTCTTCCGAAAATGCCTTAGAAATAATCCTAAATGAAAATTTAGCATATCCCCACTTCATTTTGGCAGATTTCAGGACTTTCTTTCAGGACTTTTTTTTTTTCGGCGCCGACAGGTACGGTCCTTACAAAATTTTTTTAAAATCGACTCTTCCGAAAATGCCTTAGAAATAATCCTAAATGAAAATTTAGCATATCCCCACTTCATTTTGGCAGATTTCAGGACTTTCTTTCAGGACTTTTTTTTTGTCGGCGCCGACAGGTACGGTCCTTACAAAATTTACAAAAAATTGACTCTTCCGAAAATGCCTTAGAAATAATCCTAAATGAAAAGTTAGCATATCCCCACCTCATTTTGTCAGATTTCAGGACTTTCTTTCAGGACTTTTTTTTCTTTCGGCGCCGACAGGTACGGTCCTTACAAAAATTTTTAAAAATCGACTCTTCCGAAAATGCCTTAGAAATAATCCTAAATGAAAATTTAGCATATCCCCACCTCATTTTGTCAGATTTCAGGACTTTCTTTCAGGACTTTTTTTTTGTCGGCGCCGACAGGTACGGTCCTTACAAAATTTTTTAAAAATCGACTCTTCCGAAAATGCCTTAGAAATAATCCTAAATGAAAAGTTAGCATATCCCCACCTCATTTTGTCAGATTTCAGGACTTTCTTTCAGGACTTTTTTTTCTTTCGGCGCCGACAGGTACGGTCCTTACAAAATTTACAAAAAATCGACTCTTCCGAAAATGTCTTAGAAATAATCCTAAATGAAAAGTTAGCATATCCCCACCTCATTTGTCAGATTTCAGGACTTTCTTTCAGGACTTTTTTTTCTTTCGGCGCCGACAGGTACGGTCCTTACAAAAAATTTTAAAAATCGACTCTTCCGAAAATGCCTTAGAAATAATCCTAAATGAAAATTTAGCATATCCCCACTTCATTTTGGCAGATTTCAGGACTTTCTTTCAGGACTTTTTTTTTTTCGGCGCCGACAGGTACGGTCCTTACAAAATTTTTTAAAAATCGACTCTTCCGAAAATGCCTTAGAAATAATCCTAAATGAAAATTTAGCATATCCCCACTTCATTTTGGCAGATTTCAGGACTTTCTTTCAGGACTTTTTTTTTGTCGGCGCCGACAGGTACGGTCCTTACAAAATTTACAAAAAATTGACTCTTCCGAAAATGCCTTAGAAATAATCCTAAATGAAAAGTTAGCATATCCCCACCTCATTTTGTCAGATTTCAGGACTTTCTTTCAGGACTTTTTTTTCTTTCGGCGCCGACAGGTACGGTCCTTACAAAAATTTTTAAAAATCGACTCTTCCGAAAATGCCTTCGAAATAATCCTAAATGAAAACTTAGCATATCCCCACCTCATTTTGTCAGATTTCAGGACTTTCTTTCAGGACTTTTTTTTCATTCGGCGCCGACAGGTACGGTCCTTACAAAATTTTTTAAAAATCGACTCTTCCGAAAATGCCTTAGAAATAATCCTAAATGAAAATTTAGCATATCCCCACTTCATTTTGGCAGATTTCAGGACTTTCTTTCAGGACTTTTTTTTTGTCGGCGCCGACAGGTACGGTCCTTACAAAATTTACAAAAAATTGACTCTTCCGAAAATGCCTTAGAAATAATCCTAAATGAAAAGTTAGCATATCCCCACCTCATTTTGTCAGATTTCAGGACTTTCTTTCAGGACTTTTTTTTCTTTCGGCGCCGACAGGTACGGTCCTTACAAAAATTTTTAAAAATCGACTCTTCCGAAAATGCCTTAGAAATAATCCTAAATGAAAATTTAGCATATCCCCACCTCATTTTGTCAGATTTCAGGACTTTCTTTCAGGACTTTTTTTTTGTCGGCGCCGACAGGTACGGTCCTTACAAAATTTTTTAAAAATCGACTCTTCCGAAAATGCCTTAGAAATAATCCTAAATGAAAAGTTAGCATATCCCCACCTCATTTTGTCAGATTTCAGGACTTTCTTTCAGGACTTTTTTTTCTTTCGGCGCCGACAGGTACGGTCCTTACAACATTTTTTAAAAATCGACTCTTCCGAAAATGCCTTAGAAATAATCCTAAATGAAAATTTAGCATATCCCCACTTCATTTTGGCAGATTTCAGGACTTTCTTTCAGGACTTTTTTTTTTTCGGCGCCGACAGGTACGGTCCTTACAAAATTTACAAAAAATTGACTCTTCCGAAAATGCCTTAGAAATAATCCTAAATGAAAAGTTAGCATATCCCCACCTCATTTTGTCAGATTTCAGGACTTTCTTTCAGGACTTTTTTTTCTTTCGGCGCCGACAGGTACGGTCCTTACAAAAATTTTTAAAAATCGACTCTTCCGAAAATGCCTTAGAAATAATCCTAAATGAAAATTTAGCATATCCCCACTTCATTTTGGCAGATTTCAGGACTTTCTTTTTTTCCAGGACCGGGGTCATCGGCGCCGACAGGTCCGGTCCTTACAAAATTTACAAAAAATCGACTCTTCCGAAAATGCCTTAGAAATGATCCTAAATGAAAAGTTAGCATATCCCCACCTCATTTTGGCAGATTTCAGGACTTTCTTTCAGGACTTTTTTTTTTTCGGCGCCGACAGGTACGGTCCTTACAAAATTTACAAAAAATCGACTCTTCCGAAAATTTCTTAGAAATAATCCTAAATGAAAAGTTAGCATATCCCCACCTCATTTTGTCAGATTTCAGGACTTTCTTTCAGGACTTTTTTTTCTTTCGGCGCCGACAAAAAATTTTAAAAATCGACTCTTCCGAAAATGCCTTAGAAATAATCCTAAATGAAAATTTAGCATATCCCCCCTTTATTTTGGCAGATTTCAGGACTTTCTTTCAGGACTTTTATTTTTTCGGCGCCGACAGGTACGGTCCTTACAAAAATTTTTAAAAATCGACTCTTCCGAAAATGCCTTAGAAATAATCCTAAATGAAAATTTAGCATATCCCCACTTCATTTTGGCAGATTTCAGGACTTTCTTTCAGGACTTTTTTTTTGTCGGCGCCGACAGGTACGGTCCTTACAAAATTTACAAAAAATCGACTCTTCCGAAAATGCCTTCGAAATAATCCTAAATGAAAAGTTAGCATATCCCCACCTCATTTTGTGAGATTTCAGGACTTTCTTTCAGGACTTTTTTTTTTTCGGCGCCGACAGGTACGGTCCTTACAAAATTTACAAAAAATTGACTCTTCTGAAAATGCCTTAGAAATGATCCTAAATGAAAAGTTAGCATATCCCCACCTCATTTTGGCAGATTTCAGGACTTTCTTTCAGGACTTTTTTTTCTTTCGGCGCCGACAGGTACGGTCCTTACAAAAATTTTTAAAAATCGACTCTTCCGAAAATGCCTTAGAAATAATCCTAAATGAAAATTTAGCATATCCCCACCTCATTTTGGCAGATTTCAGGACTTTCTTTTTTTCCAGGACCGGGGTCATCGGCGCCGACAGGTCCGGTCCTTACAAAATTTAAAAAAAATCGACTCTTCCGAAAATGCCTTAGAAATGATCCTAAATGAAAAGTTAGCATATCCCCACCTCATTTTGTCAGATTTCAGGACTTTCTTTCAGGACTTTTTTTTTTTCGGCGCCGACAGGTACGGTCCTTACAAAAAATTTTAAAAATCGACTCTTCCGAAAATGCCTTAGAAATAATCCTAAATAAAAATTTAGCATATCCCCACTTCATTTTGGCAGATTTCAGGACTTTCTTTCAGGACTTTTTTTTTTCGGCGCCGACAGGTACGGTCCTTACAAAATTTTTTAAAAATCGACTCTTCCGAAAATGCCTTAGAAATAATCCTAAATGAAAATTTAGCATATCCCCACTTCATTTTGGCAGATTTCAGGACTTTTTTTTTGTCGGCGCCGACAGGTACGGTCCTTACAAAATTTACAAAAAATCGACTCTTCCGAAAATGCCTTAGAAATGATCCTAAATGAAAAGTTAGCATATCCCCACCTCATTTTGTCAGATTTCAGGACTTTCTTTCAGGACTTTTTTTTTTTCGGCGCCGACAGGTACGGTCCTTACAAAATTTACAAAAAATTGACTCTTCTGAAAATGCCTTAGAAATGATCCTAAATGAAAAGTTAGCATATCCCCACCTCATTTTGGCAGATTTCAGGACTTTCTTTCAGGACTTTTTTTTTTTCGGCGCAGACAGGTACGGTCCTTACAAAATTTACAAAAAATCGACTCTTCCGAAAATGTCTTAGAAATAATCCTAAATGAAAAGTTAGCATATCCCCACCTCATTTTGTCAGATTTCAGGACTTTCTTTCAAGACTTTTTTTTCTTTCGGCGCCGACAGGTACGGTCCTTACAAAATTTTTTAAAAATCGACTCTTCCGAAAATGCCTTAGAAATAATCCTAAATGAAAATTTAGCATATCCCCACCTCATTTTGGCAGATTTCAGGACTTTCTTTTTTTCCAGGACCGGGGTCATCGGCGCCGACAGGTCCGGTCCTTACAAAATTTAAAAAAAATCGACTCTTCCGAAAATGCCTTAGAAATGATCCTAAATGAAAAGTTAGCATATCCCCACCTCATTTTGGCAGATTTCAGGACTTTCTTTCAGGACTTTTTTTTTTTCGGCGCCGACAGGTACGGTCCTTACAAAAAATTTTAAAAATCGACTCTTCCGAAAATGCCTTAGAAATAATCCTAAATAAAAATTTAGCATATCCCCACTTCATTTTGGCAGATTTCAGGACTTTCTTTCAGGACTTTTTTTTTTCGGCGCCGACAGGTACGGTCCTTACAAAATTTTTTAAAAATCGACTCTTCCGAAAATGCCTTCGAAATAATCCTAAATGAAAAGTTAGCATATCCCCACCTCATTTTGTGAGATTTCAGGACTTTCTTTCAGGACTTTTTTTTTGTCGGCGCCGACAGGTACGGTCCTTACAAAATTTACAAAAAATTGACTCTTCCGAAAATGCCTTAGAAATAATCCTAAATGAAAAGTTAGCATATCACCACCTCATTTTGTCAGATTTCAGGACTTTCTTTCAGGACTTTTTTTTCTTTCGGCGCCGACAGGTACGGTCCTTACAAAATTTACAAAAAATCGACTCTTCCGAAAATGTCTTCGAAATAATCCTAAATGAAAAGTTAGCATATCCCCACCTCATTTTGTGAGATTTCAGGACTTTCTTTCAGGACTTTTTTTTTGTCGGCGCCGACAGGTACGGTCCTTACAAAATTTACAAAAAATTGACTCTTCCGAAAATGCCTTAGAAATAATCCTAAATGAAAAGTTAGCATATCACCACCTCATTTTGTCAGATTTCAGGACTTTCTTTCAGGACTTTTTTTTCTTTCGGCGCCGACAGGTACGGTCCTTACAAAATTTACAAAAAATCGACTCTTCCGAAAATGCCTTAGAAATAATCCTAAATGAAAATTTAGCATATCCCCCCTTTATTTTGGCAGATTTCAGGACTTTCTTTCAGGACTTTTATTTTTTCGGCGCCGACAGGTACGGTCCTTACAAAATTTTTTAAAAATCGACTCTTCCGAAAATGCCTTAGAAATAATCCTAAATGAAAAGTTAGCATATCCCCACCTCATTTTGTCAGATTTCAGGACTTTCTTTCAAGACTTTTTTTTCTTTCGGCGCCGACAGGTACGGTCCTTACAAAATTTACAAAAAATCGACTCTTCCGAAAATGCCTTAGAAATAATCCTAAATGAAAATTTAGCATATCCCCACCTCATTTTGGCAGATTTCAGGACTTTCTTTTTTTCCAGGACCGGGGTCATCGGCGCCGACAGGTCCGGTCCTTACAAAATTTAAAAAAAATCGACTCTTCCGAAAATGCCTTAGAAATGATCCTAAATGAAAAGTTAGCATATCCCCACCTCATTTTGGCAGATTTCAGGACTTTCTTTCAGGACTTTTTTTTTTTCGGCGCCGACAGGTACGGTCCTTACAAATTTTTTTAAAAATCGACTCTTCCGAAAATGTCTTAGAAATAATCCTAAATGAAAAGTTAGCATATCCCCACCTCATTTTGGCAGATTTCAGGACTTTCTTTCAGGACTTTTTTTTTTTCGGCGCCGACAGGTACGGTCCTTACAAAATTTACAAAAAATCGACTCTTCCGAAAATGTCTTAGAAATAATCCTAAATGAAAAGTTAGCATATCCCCACCTCATTTTGTCAGATTTCAGGACTTTCTTTCAAGACTTTTTTTTCTTTCGGCGCCGACAGGTACGGTCCTTACAAAATTTTTTAAAAATCGACTCTTCCGAAAATGCCTTAGAAATAATCCTAAATGAAAATTTAGCATATCCCCACCTCATTTTGGCAGATTTCAGGACTTTCTTTTTTTCCAGGACCGGGGTCATCGACTCTTCCGAAAATGCCTTAGAAATGATCCTAAATGAAAAGTTAGCATATCCCCACCTCATTTTGGCAGATTTCAGGACTTTCTTTCAGGACTTTTTTTTTTTCGGCGCCGACAGGTACGGTCCTTACAAAAAATTTTAAAAATCGACTCTTCCGAAAATGCCTTAGAAATAATCCTAAATAAAAATTTAGCATATCCCCACCTCATTTTGTCAGATTTCAGGACTTTCTTTCAAGACTTTTTTTTCTTTCGGCGCCGACAGGTACAGTCCTTACAAAATTTTTTAAAAATCGACTCTTCCGAAAATGCCTTAGAAATAATCCTAAATGAAAATTTAGCATATCCCCACCTCATTTTGGCAGATTTCAGGACTTTCTTTCAGGACTTTTATTTTTTCGGCGCCGACAGGTACGGTCCTTACAAAATTTTTTAAAAATCGACTCTTCCGAAAATGCCTTAGAAATAATCCTAAATGAAAAGTTAGCATATCCCCACCTCATTTTGTCAGATTTCAGGACTTTCTTTCAAGACTTTTTTTTCTTTCGGCGCCGACAGGTACAGTCCTTACAAAATTTTTTAAAAATCGACTCTTCCGAAAATGCCTTAGAAATAATCCTAAATGAAAATTTAGCATATCCCCACCTCATTTTGGCAGATTTCAGGACTTTCTTTTTTTCCAGGACCGGGGTCATCGGCGCCGACAGGTCCGGTCCTTACAAAATTTAAAAAAAATCGACTCTTCCGAAAATGCCTTAGAAATGATCCTAAATGAAAAGTTAGCATATCCCCACCTCATTTTGGCAGATTTCAGGACTTTCTTTCAGGACTTTTTTTTTTTCGGCGCCGACAGGTACGGTCCTTACAAATTTTTTTAAAAATCGACTCTTCCGAAAATGTCTTAGAAATAATCCTAAATGAAAATTTAGCATATCCCCACCTCATTTTGGCAGATTTCAGGACTTTCTTTTTTTCCAGGACCGGGGTCATCGGCGCCGACAGGTCCGGTCCTTACAAAATTTAAAAAAAATCGACTCTTCCGAAAATGCCTTAGAAATGATCCTAAATGAAAAGTTAGCATATCCCCACCTCATTTTGGCAGATTTCAGGACTTTCTTTCAGGACTTTTTTTTTTTCGGCGCCGACAGGTACGGTCCTTACAAAATTTTTTAAAAATCGACTCTTCCGAAAATGTCTTAGAAATAATCCTAAATGAAAAGTTAGCATATCCCCACCTCATTTTGTCAGATTTCAGGACTTTCTTTCAAGACTTGTTTTTCTTTCGGCGCCGACAGGTACGGTCCTTACAACATTTTTTAAAAATCGACTCTTCCGAAAATGCCTTAGAAATAATCCTAAATGAAAATTTAGCATATCCCCACCTCATTTTGGCAGATTTCAGGACTTTCTTTCAGGACTTTTTTTTTTTCGGCGCCGACAGGTACGGTCCTTACAAAAAATTTTAAAAATCGACTCTTCCGAAAATGCCTTAGAAATAATCCTAAATAAAAATTTAGCATATCCCCACTTCATTTTGGCAGATTTCAGGACTTTCTTTCAGGACTTTTTTTTTTCGGCGCCGACAGGTACGGTCCTTACAAAATTTACAAAAAATTGACTCTTCCGAAAATGCCTTAGAAATAATCCTAAATGAAAAGTTAGCATATCACCACCTCATTTTGTCAGATTTCAGGACTTTCTTTCAGGACTTTTTTTTCTTTCGGCGCCGACAGGTACGGTCCTTACAAAATTTACAAAAAATCGACTCTTCCGAAAATGTCTTCGAAATAATCCTAAATGAAAAGTTAGCATATCCCCACCTCATTTTGTCAGATTTCAGGACTTTCTTTCAGGACTTTTTTTTTGTCGGCGCCGACAGGTACGGTCCTTACAAAATTTACAAAAAATCGACTCTTCCGAAAATGCCTTAGAAATGATCCTAAATGAAAAGTTAGCATATCCCCACCTCATTTTGTCAGATTTCAGGACTTTCTTTCAGGACTTTTTTTTTTTCGGCGCCGACAGGTACGGTCCTTACAAAATTTACAAAAAATCGACTCTTCCGAAAATGCCTTAGAAATAATCCTAAATGAAAATTTAGCATATCCCCCCTTTATTTTGGCAGATTTCAGGACTTTCTTTCAGGACTTTTATTTTTTCGGCGCCGACAGGTACGGTCCTTACAAAATTTTTTAAAAATCGACTCTTCCGAAAATGCCTTAGAAATAATCCTAAATGAAAAGTTAGCATATCCCCACCTCATTTTGTCAGATTTCAGGACTTTCTTTCAAGACTTTTTTTTCTTTCGGCGCCGACAGGTACAGTCCTTACAAAATTTTTTAAAAATCGACTCTTCCGAAAATGCCTTAGAAATAATCCTAAATGAAAATTTAGCATATCCCCACCTCATTTTGGCAGATTTCAGGACTTTCTTTTTTTCCAGGACCGGGGTCATCGGCGCCGACAGGTCCGGTCCTTACAAAATTTAAAAAAAATCGACTCTTCCGAAAATGCCTTAGAAATGATCCTAAATGAAAAGTTAGCATATCCCCACCTCATTTTGGCAGATTTCAGGACTTTCTTTCAGGACTTTTTTTTTTTCGGCGCCGACAGGTACGGTCCTTACAAATTTTTTTAAAAATCGACTCTTCCGAAAATGTCTTAGAAATAATCCTAAATGAAAAGTTAGCATATCCCCACCTCATTTTGTCAGATTTCAGGACTTTCTTTCAAGACTTTTTTTTCTTTCGGCGCCGACAGGTACGGTCCTTACAACATTTTTTAAAAATCGACTCTTCCGAAAATGCCTTAGAAATAATCCTAAATGAAAATTTAGCATATCCCCACCTCATTTTGGCAGATTTCAGGACTTTCTTTTTTTCCAGGACCGGGGTCATCGGCGCCGACAGGTCCGGTCCTTACAAAATTTTAAAAAAATTGACTCTTCCGAAAATGCCTTAGAAATGATCCTAAATGAAAAGTTAGCATATCCCCACCTCATTTTGGCAGATTTCAGGACTTTCTTTCAGGACTTTTTTTTTTTCGGCGCCGACAGGTACGGTCCTTACAAAATTTACAAAAAATCGACTCTTCCGAAAATGTCTTAGAAATAATCCTAAATGAAAAGTTAGCATATCCCCACCTCATTTTGTCAGATTTCAGGACTTTCTTTCAGGACTTTTTTTTCTTTCGGCGCCGACAGGTACGGTCCTTACAAAAAATTTTAAAAATCGACTCTTCCGAAAATGCCTTCGAAATAATCCTAAATGAAAATTTAGCATATCCCCCTTTTATTTTGGCAGATTTCAGGACTTTCTTTCAGGACTTTTTTTTATTTCGGCGCTGACAGGTACGGTCCTTACAAAATTTACAAAAAATCAACTCTTCCGAAAATGCCTTAGAAATAATCCTAAATGAAAATTTAGCATATCCCCACCTCTTTTTGTCAGATTTCAGGACTTTCTTTCAGGACTTTTTTTTCTTTCGGCGCCGACAGGTCCGGTCCTTACAAAATTTACAAAAAATCGACTCTTCCGAAAATGTCTTAGAAATAATCCTAAATGAAAAGTTAGCATATCCCCACCTCATTTTGTCAGATTTCAGGACTTTCTTTCAGGATTTTTTTTTCTTTCGGCGCCGACAGGTACGGTCCTTACAAAATTTTTTAAAAATCGACTCTTCCGAAAATGCCTTAGAAATAATCCTAAATGAAAATTTAGCATATCCCCACCTCATTTTGGCAGATTTCAGGACTTTCTTTTTTTCCAGGACCGGGGTCATCGGCGCCGACAGGTCCGGTCCTTACAAAATTTTTAAAAAATCGACTCTTCCGAAAATGCCTTAGAAATAATCCTAAATGAAAATTTAGCATATCCCCACCTCATTTTGGCAGATTTCAGGACTTTCTTTCAGGACTTTTTTTTTTCGGCGCCGACAGGTACGGTCCTTACAAAATTTACAAAAAATTGACTCTTCCGAAAATGCCTTAGAAATAATCCTAAATGAAAAGTTAGCATATCACCACCTCATTTTGTCAGATTTCAGGACTTTCTTTCAGGACTTTTTTTTCTTTCGGCGCCGACAGGTACGGTCCTTACAAAATTTACAAAAAATCGACTCTTCCGAAAATGTCTTCGAAATAATCCTAAATGAAAAGTTAGCATATCCCCACCTCATTTTGTCAGATTTCAGGACTTTCTTTCAGGACTTTTTTTTTGTCGGCGCCGACAGGTACGGTCCTTACAAAATTTACAAAAAATCGACTCTTCCGAAAATGCCTTAGAAATGATCCTAAATGAAAAGTTAGCATATCCCCACCTCATTTTGTCAGATTTCAGGACTTTCTTTCAGGACTTTTTTTTTTTCGGCGCCGACAGGTACGGTCCTTACAAAATTTACAAAAAATCGACTCTTCCGAAAATGCCTTAGAAATAATCCTAAATGAAAATTTAGCATATCCCCCCTTTATTTTGGCAGATTTCAGGACTTTCTTTCAGGACTTTTATTTTTTCGGCGCCGACAGGTACGGTCCTTACAAAATTTTTTAAAAATCGACTCTTCCGAAAATGCCATGGAAATAATCCCAAATGAAAAGTTAGCATATCCCCACCTCATTTTGTCAGATTTCAGGACTTTCTTTCAAGACTTTTTTTTCTTTCGGCGCCGACAGGTACGGTCCTTACAAAATTTACAAAAAATCGACTCTTCCGAAAATGCCTTAGAAATAATCCTAAATGAAAATTTAGCATATCCCCCCTTTATTTTGGCAGATTTCAGGACTTTCTTTCAGGACTTTTATTTTTTCGGCGCCGACAGGTACGGTCCTTACAAAATTTACAAAAAATCGACTCTTCCGAAAATGCCTTAGAAATAATCCTAAATGAAAATTTAGCATATCCCCACTTCATTTTGGCAGATTTCAGGACTTTCTTTCAGGACTTTTTTTTTTTCGGCGCCGACAGGTACGTTCCTTACAATTTTTTTTAAAAATCGACTCTTCCGAAAATTCCTTAGAAATAATCCTAAATGAAAATTTAGCATATCCCCACCTCATTTTGGCAGATTTCAGGACTTTCTTTTTTTCCAGGACCGGGGTCATCGGCGCCGACAGGTCCGGTCCTTACAAAATTTTAAAAAAATCGACTCTTCCGAAAATGCCTTAGAAATGATCCTAAATGAAAAGTTAGCATATCCCCACCTCATTTTGGCAGATTTCAGGACTTTCTTTCAGGATTTTTTTTTTCGGCGCTGACAGGTACGGTCCTTACTTTTTTTTTTTCGGCGCCGACAGGTACGGTCCTTACAAAATTTTTAAAAAATCGACTCTTCCGAAAATGCCTTAGAAATAATCCTAAATGAAAATTTAGCATATCCCCACCTCATTTTGGCAGATTTCAGGACTTTCTTTTTTTCCAGGACCGGGGTCATCGGCGCCGACAGGTCCGGTCCTTACAAAATTTACAAAAAAATCGACTCTTCCGAAAATGCCTTAGAAATGATCCTAAATGAAAAGTTAGCATATCCCCACCTCATTTTGTCAGATTTCAGGACTTTCTTTCAGGACTTTTTTTTCTTTCGGCGCCGACAGGTCCGGTCCTTACAAAATTTACAAAAAATCGACTCTTCCGAAAATGTCTTAGAAATAATCCTAAATGAAAAGTTACCATATCCCCACCTCATTTTGTCAGATTTCAGGACTTTCTTTCAGGACTTTTTTTTCTTTCGGCGCCGACAGGTACGGTCCTTACAAAATTTTTTAAAAATCGACTCTTCCGAAAATGCCTTAGAAATAATCCTAAATGAAAAGTTAGCATATCCCCACCTCATTTTGTCAGATTTCAGGACTTTCTTTCAGGACTTTTTTTTCTTTCGGCGCCGACAGGTACGGTCCTTACAACATTTTTTAAAAATCGACTCTTCCGAAAATGCCTTAGAAATAATCCTAAATGAAAATTTAGCATATCCCCACCTCATTTTGGCAGATTTCAGGACTTTCTTTTTTTTCAGGACCGGGGTCATCGGCGCCGACAGGTCCGGTCCTTACAAAATTTACAAAAAATCGACTCTTCCGAAAATGCCTTAGAAATGATCCTAAATGAAAATTTAGCATATCCCCACTTCATTTTGGCAGATTTCAGGACTTTCTTTCAGGACTTTTTTTTTTTCGGCGCCGACAGGTACGGTCCTTACAAAATTTACAAAAAATCAACTCTTCCGAAAATGCCTTAGAAATAATATTAAATGAAAATTTAGCATATCCCCACTTCATTTTGGCAGATTTCAGGACTTTCTTTCAGGACTTTTTTTTTGTCGGCGCCGACAGGTACGGTCCTTACAAAATTTACAAAAAATCGACTCTTCCGAAAATGCCTTAGAAATAATCCTAAATGAAAATTTAGCATATCCCCACCTCATTTTGTCAGATTTCAGGACTTTCTTTCAGGACTTTTTTTTCTTTCGGCGCCGACAGGTACGGTCCTTACAAAATTTTTTAAAAATCGACTCTTCCGAAAATGCCTTAGAAATAATCCTAAATGAAAAGTTAGCATATCCCCACCTCATTTTGTCAGATTTCAGGACTTTCTTTCAGGACTTTTTTTTCTTTCGGCGCCGACAGGTACGGTCCTTACAACATTTTTTAAAAATCGACTCTTCCGAAAATGCCTTAGAAATAATCCTAAATGAAAATTTAGCATATCCCCACCTCATTTTGGCAGATTTCAGGACTTTCTTTCAGGATTTTTTTTTTCGGCGCTGACAGGTACGGTCCTTACTTCTTTTTTTTCGGCGCCGACAGGTACGGTCCTTACAAAAATTTTTAAAAATCGACTCTTCCGAAAATGCCTTAGAAATAATCCTAAATGAAAATTTAGCATATCCCCACCTCATTTTGGCAGATTTCAGGACTTTCTTTTTTTCCAGGACCGGGGTCATCGGCGCCGACAGGTCCGGTCCTTACAAAATTTACAAAAAAATCGACTCTTCCGAAAATGCCTTAGAAATGATCCTAAATGAAAAGTTAGCATATCCCCACCTCATTTTGTAAGATTTCAGGACTTTCTTTCAGGACTTTTTTTTCTTTCGGCGCCGACAGGTCCGGTCCTTACAAAATTTACAAAAAATCGACTCTTCCGAAAATGTCTTAGAAATAATCCTAAATGAAAAGTTAGCATATCCCCACCTCATTTTGTCAGATTTCAGGACTTTCTTTCAGGACTTTTTTTTCTTTCGGCGCCGACAGGTACGGTCCTTACAAAATTTTTTAAAAATCGACTCTTCCGAAAATGCCTTAGAAATAATCCTAATTGAAAAGTTAGCATATCCCCACCTCATTTTGTCAGATTTCAGGACTTTCTTTCAGGACTTTTTTTTCTTTCGGCGCCGACAGGTACGGTCCTTACAACATTTTTTAAAAATTCGACTCTTCCGAAAATGCCTTAGAAATAATCCTAAATGAAAATTTAGCATATCCCCACCTCATTTTGGCAGATTTCAGGACTTTCTTTTTTTTCAGGACCGGGGTCATCGGCGCCGACAGGTCCGGTCCTTACAAAATTTACAAAAAATCGACTCTTCCGAAAATGCCTTAGAAATGATCCTAAATGAAAATTTAGCATATCCCCACTTCATTTTGGCAGATTTCAGGACTTTCTTTCAGGACTTTTTTTTTTTCGGCGCCGACAGGTACGGTCCTTACAAAATTTACAAAAAATCAACTCTTCCGAAAATGCCTTAGAAATAATCCTAAATGAAAATTTAGCATATCCCCACCTCTTTTTGTCAGATTTCAGGACTTTCTTTCAGGACTTTTTTTTCTTTCGGCGCCGACAGGTCCGGTCCTTACAAAATTTACAAAAAATTGACTCTTCCGAAAATGTCTTAGAAATAATCCTAAATGAAAAGTTAGCATATCCCCACCTCATTTTGTCAGATTTCAGGACTTTCTTTCAGGATTTTTTTTTCTTTCGGCGCCGACAGGTACGGTCCTTACAAAATTTTTTAAAAATCGACTCTTCCGAAAATGCCTTAGAAATAATCCTAAATGAAAATTTAGCATATCCCCACCTCATTTTGGCAGATTTCAGGACTTTCTTTTTTTCCAGGACCGGGGTCATCGGCGCCGACAGGTCCGGTCCTTACAAAATTTTTAAAAAATCGACTCTTCCGAAAATGCCTTAGAAATAATCCTAAATGAAAATTTAGCATATCCCCACTTCATTTTGGCAGATTTCAGGACTTTCTTTCAGGACTTTTTTTTTTTCGGCGCCGACAGGTACGTTTCTTACAAAATTTTTTAAAAATCGACTCTTCCGAAAATTCCTTAGAAATAATCCTAAATGAAAATTTAGCATATCCCCACTTCATTTTGGCAGATTTCAGGACTTTCTTTCAGGACTTTTTTTTTTTCGGCGCCGACAGGTACGGTCCTTACAAAATTTACAAAAAATAGACTCTTCCGAAAATGCCTTAGAAATAATCCTAAATGAAAATTTAGCATATCCCCACCCTTATTTGGCAGATTTCAGGACTTTCTTTTTTTCCAGGACCGGGGTCATCGGCGCCGACAGGTCCGGTCCTTACAAAATTTACAAAAAATCGACTCTTCCGAAAATGCCTTAGAAATGATCCTAAATGAAAAGTTAGCATATCCCCACCTCATTTTGGCAGATTTCAGGACTTTCTTTCAGGATTTTTTTTTTCGGCGCCGACAGGTACGGTCCTTACAAAATATTTTAAAAATCGACTCTTCCAAAAATGCCTTCGAAATAATCCTAAATGAAAAGTTAGCATATCCCCACCTCATTTTGTCAGATTTCAGGACTTTCTTTCAGGACTTTTTTTTTTTCGGCGCCGACAGGTCCGGTCCTTACAAAATTTACAAAAAATCGACTCTTCCGAAAATGTCTTAGAAATAATCCTAAATGAAAAGTTAGCATATCCCCACCTCATTTTGTCAGATTTCAGGACTTTCTTTCAGGATTTTTTTTTCTTTCGGCGCCGACAGGTACGGTCCTTACAAAATTTTTTAAAAATCGACTCTTCCGAAAATGCCTTAGAAATAATCCTAAATGAAAATTTAGCATATCCCCACCTCATTTTGGCAGATTTCAGGACTTTCTTTTTTTCCAGGACCGGGGTCATCGGCGCCGACAGGTCCGGTCCGTACAAAATTTACAAAAAATCGACTCTTCCGAAAATGCCTTAGAAATGATCCTAAATGAAAATTTAGCATATCCCCACTTCATTTTGGCAGATTTCAGGACATTTTTTTTTTCGGCGCCGACAGGTACGGTCCTTACAAAATTTACAAAAAATCGACTCTTCCGAAAATGTCTTAGAAATAATCCTAAATGAAAAGTTAGCATATCCCCACCTCATTTTGTCAGATTTCAGGACTTTCTTTCAGGCCTTTTTTTTCTTTCGGCGCCGACAGGTACGGTCCTTACAAATTTTTTTTTAAATCGACTCTTCCGAAAATGCCTTCGAAATAATCCTAAATGAAAAGTTAGCATATCCCCACCTCATTTTGTCAGATTTCAGGACTTTCTTTCAGGACTTTTTTTCTTTCGGCGCCGACAGGTACGGTGCTTACAAAATTTTTTAAAAATCGACTCTTCCGAAAATGCCTTAGAAATAATCCTAAATGAAAATTTAGCATATCCCCACCTCATTTTGGCAGATTTCAGGACTTTCTTTTTTTCCAGGACCGGGGTCATCGGCGCCGACAGGTCCGGTCCTTACAAAATTTACAAAAAAATCGACTCTTCCGAAAATGCCTTAGAAATGATCCTAAATGAAAAGTTAGCATATCCCCACCTCATTTTGTCAGATTTCAGGACTTTCTTTCAGGACTTTTTTTTCTTTCGGCGCCGACAGGTCCGGTCCTTACAACATTTACAAAAAATCGACTCTTCCGAAAATGCCTTAGAAATGATCCTAAATGAAAAGTTAGCATATCCCCACCTCATTTTGGCAGATTTCAGGACTTTCTTTCAGGATTTTTTTTTTCGGCGCCGACAGGTACGGTCCTTACAAAATATTTTAAAAATCGACTCTTCCAAAAATGCCTTCGAAATAATCCTAAATGAAAAGTTAGCATATCCCCACCTCATTTTGTCAGATTTCAGGACTTTCTTTCAGGACTTTTTTTCTTTCGGCGCCGACAGGTACGGTGCTTACAAAATTTTTTAAAAATCGACTCTTCCGAAAATGCCTTAGAAATAATCCTAAATGAAAATTTAGCATATCCCCACCTCATTTTGGCAGATTTCAGGACTTTCTTTTTTTCCAGGACCGGGGTCATCGGCGCCGACAGGTCCGGTCCGTACAAAATTTACAAAAAATCGACTCTTCCGAAAATGCCTTAGAAATGATCCTAAATGAAAATTTAGCATATCCCCACTTCATTTTGGCAGATTTCAGGACATTTTTTTTTTCGGCGCCGACAGGTACGGTCCTTACAAAATTTACAAAAAATCGACTCTTCCGAAAATGTCTTAGAAATAATCCTAAATGAAAAGTTAGCATATCCCCACCTCATTTTGTCAGATTTCAGGACTTTTTTTTCTTTCGGCGCCGACAGGTACGGTCCTTACAAAATTTTTTAAAAATCGACTCTTCCGAAAATGCCTTAGAAATAATCCTAAATGAAAAGTTAGCATATCCCCACCTCATTTTGTCAGATTTCAGGACTTTTTTTTCTTTCGGCGCCGACAGGTACGGTCCTTACAAAATTTTTTAAAAATCGACTCTTCCGAAAATGCCTTAGAAATAATCCTAAATGAAAATTTAGCATATCCCCACCTCATTTTGGCAGATTTCAGGACTTTCTTTTTTTCCAGGACCGGGGTCATCGGCGCCGACAGGTCCGGTCCTTACAAAATTTACCAAAAATTGACTCTTTCGAAAATGCCTTAGAAATGATCCTAAATGAAAATTTAGCATATCCCCACTTCATTTTGGCAGATTTCAGGACTTTCTTTCAGGATTTTTTTTCTTTCGGCGCCGACAGGTACGGTCCTTACAAAATTTTGTCAGATTTCAGGACTTTCTTTCAGGACTTTTTTTTTTTCGGCGCCGACAGGTACGGTCCTTACAAAAATTTTTAAAAATCGACTCTTCTGAAAATGTCTTAGAAATAATCCTAAATGAAAAGTTAGCATATCCCCACCTCATTTTGTCAGATTTCAGGACTTTCTTTCAGGACTTTTTTTCTTTCGGCGCCGACAGGTACGGTCCTTACAACATTTTTTAAAAATCGACTCTTCCGAAAATGCCTTAGAAATAATCCTAAATGAAAATTTAGCATATCCCCACCTCATTTTGGCAGATTTCAGGACTTTCTTTTTTTTCAGGACCGGGGTCATCGGCGCCGACAGGTCCGGTCCTTACAAAATTTACAAAAAATCGACTCTTCCGAAAATGCCTTAGAAATGATCCTAAATGAAAATTTAGCATATCCCCACTTCATTTTGGCAGATTTCAGGACTTTCTTTCAGGACTTTTTTTTTTTCGGCGCCGACAGGTACGGTCCTTACAAAATTTACAAAAAATCAACTCTTCCGAAAATGCCTTAGAAATAATCCTAAATGAAAATTTAGCATATCCCCACCTCTTTTTGTCAGATTTCAGGACTTTCTTTCGGCGCCGACAGGTCCGGTCCTTACAAAATTTACAAAAAATCGACTCTTCCGAAAATGTCTTAGAAATAATCCTAAATGAAAAGTTAGCATATCCCCACCTCATTTTGTCAGATTTCAGGACTTTCTTTCAGGATTTTTTTTTCTTTCGGCGCCGACAGGTACGGTCCTTACAAAATTTTTTAAAAATCGACTCTTCCGAAAATGCCTTAGAAATAATCCTAAATGAAAATTTAGCATATCCCCACCTCATTTTGGCAGATTTCAGGACTTTCTTTTTTTCCAGGACCGGGGTCATCGGCGCCGACAGGTCCGGTCCTTACAAAATTTACAAAAAATTGACTCTTCCGAAAATGCCTTAGAAATGATCCTAAATGAAAATTTAGCATATCCCCACTTCATTTTGGCAGATTTCAGGACTTTCTTTCAGGACTTTTTTTTTTTCGGCGCCGACAGGTACGGTCCTTACAAAATTTACAAAAAATAGACTCTTCCGAAAATGCCTTAGAAATAATCCTAAATGAAAAGTTAGCATATCCCCACCTCATTTTGTCAGATTTCAGGACTTTTTTTTCTTTCGGCGCCGACAGGTACGGTCCTTACAAATTTTTTTAAAAATCAACTCTTCCGAAAATGTCTTAGAAATAATCCTAAATGAAAAGTTAGCATATCCCCACCTCATTTTGGCAGATTTCAGGACTTTCTTTTTTTCCAGGACCGGGGTCATCGGCGCCGACAGGTCCGGTCCTTACAAAATTTACAAAAAATCGACTCTTCCGAAAATGCCTTAGAAATGATCCTAAATGAAAATTTAGCATATCCCCACTTCATTTTGGCAGATTTCAGGACTTTCTTTCAGGACTTTCTTTTTTTCGGCGCCGACAGGTACGGTCCTTACAATATTTACAAAAAATCGACTCTTCCGAAAATGTCTTAGAAATAATCCTAAATGAAAAGTTAGCATATCCCCACCTCATTTTGTCAGATTTCAGGACTTTCTTTCAGGCCTTTTTTTTCTTTCGGCGCCGACAGGTACGGTCCTTACAAATTTTTTTTTAAATCGACTCTTCCGAAAATGCCTTCGAAATAATCCTAAATGAAAAGTTAGCATATCCCCACCTCATTTTGTCAGATTTCAGGACTTTCTTTCAGGACTTTTTTTCTTTCGGCGCCGACAGGTACGGTGCTTACAAAATTTTTTAAAAATCGACTCTTCCGAAAATGCCTTAGAAATAATCCTAAATGAAAATTTAGCATATCCCCACCTCATTTTGGCAGATTTCAGGACTTTCTTTTTTTCCAGGACCGGGGTCATCGGCGCCGACAGGTCCGGTCCTTACAAAATTTACAAAAAAATTGACTCTTCCGAAAATGCCTTAGAAATGATCCTAAATGAAAAGTTAGCATATCCCCACCTCATTTTGTCAGATTTCAGGACTTTCTTTCAGGACTTTTTTTTCTTTCGGCGCCGACAGGTACGGTCCTTACAAAATTTTTTAAAAATCGACTCTTCCGAAAATGCCTTCGAAATAATCCTAAATGAAAAGTTAGCATATCCCCACCTCATTTTGTCAGATTTCAGGACTTTCTTTCAGGACTTTTTTTCTTTCGGCGCCGACAGGTACGGTCCTTACAAAATTTTTTAAAAATCGACTCTTCCAAAAATGCCTTCGAAATAATCCTAAATGAAAAGTTAGCATATCCCCACCTCATTTTGTCAGATTTCAGGACTTTCTTTCAGGACTTTTTTTTCTTTCGGCGCCGACAGGTACGGTCCTTAAAAATTTTTTTAAAAATCGACTCTTCCGAAAATGCCTTCGAAATAATCCTAAATGAAAAGTTAGCATATCCCCACCTCATTTTGTCAGATTTCAGGACTTTCTTTGAGGCCTTTTTTTTTTTCGGCGCCGACAGGTCCGGTCCTTACAAAATTTTTTAAAAATTGACTCTTCCGAAAATGCCTTAGAAATAATCCTAACTGAAAAGTTAGCATATCCCCACCTCACTTTGGCAGATTTCAGGACTTTCTTTTTTTCCAGGACCGGGGTCATCGGCGCCGACAGGTCCGGTCCTTACAAAATTTACAAAAAATCGACTCTTCCGAAAATGCCTTAGAAATAATCCTAAATGAAAATTTAGCATATCCCCAACTCATTTTGGCAGATTTCAGGACTTTCTTTTTTTCCAGGACCGGGGTCATCGGCGCCGACAGGTCCGGTCCTTACAAAATTTTAAAAAAATCAACTCTTTCGAAAATGCCTTAGAAATAATCCTAAATGAAAATTTAGCATATCCCCAACTCATTTTGGCATATTTCAGGACTTTCTTTTTTTCCAGGACCGGGGTCATCGGCGCCGACAGGTCCGGTCCTTACGGATGGACTCAGCCCAAATCTTCATTCTACTGACCTTGTAACCCAACATCGGATGGCATTTGTAGAAAAGCACGCCAACTTGCCATGCATACTTCGCCACTTCAGAAAAATTGAATTTTAAAGCTATTGTTATAAATTAAGCTGTGTTAGCAATTCTTTTAATTTTTCAGACTTTTCGCAACTATCGTGAAGTATTTGAAGAGCAAAAGACAGCTTTGGAGCAGCGTTATCGCGGCTTGTTGGAGGATGCAATTCAGGATGCCATATTTCTCTCAAGTCGCAACTCGGATTTGGAACAAGAAAATCAGGCTCTTAAACATGGTGAGTGATATACAGTGGATAAGTTATTTTACCTCTCAAAACTAGGTTATGCAACCTGTTGGTGAATTGACAATATTGATTTTTGGATTCAGCTTTGAAAACGTAAAGTTGACGCAGATCCTAGGTGGGTGCTATTTCTGAGCACTGTTTGGGGAGCGTCACATGGGTTCCCATGAAAAACCTGTGCCTCATAGCTCAGCTGGTAGAGCATCTGTCCTGTGTATCAGAGATCTTGGGCTCGAATCCCAGTGAGGACCATATGATTTTTCTCTCATCCCACTTCAGTTGTTTCATTTCCATTTGAAAGACAGGTTACATGATTGAACAACAGCATTACATAACTAAAGAATAATGTTGATAAACTGCCTTGTAGAAATTTCAGCCACAAATATGCAGTAATACTTCAGAAAACCTGAAAAATCAATGCACGGTTTTTGTGTTGAATGAATGGTAAAAAATTGTCTGCGGACAATTTTGTTTTTAAAGCACCTTCAGTTGGCAAGTTTTCTTACAAAGGTTCCATTTTACATGTGGTGTTTGTTATCAACACTTTTAGTTGGGTTTTCTTATCAACTCGTGAACTAAAATTTTGGTTAACTTTAAAATACCAAATATTGCATCAATCTTTTAAATGTAATCATTGTATGAAATAAAATTTTCTGGCCATTTTCCAACAGAGATAGCAGAATATAAGGACAAGATCTCCATGATGGGTGGAAGTCAGTGAAGGAATCGGCCACCTTTTGGTGCTTCATTTGTCTGGTCAGTTATCGAATGACAAGGTCTGTGTAATGGATAGGATATTTAGGCTATAAAAAATGCTTCTACCTTAGCTCTGTAGACCTTTTCCCACTAGAACATCCCTGGGGCAAACTCGCCCCGGGTCTGCCCTAGGGCGACCCACGTTGATTCACACTTGCTCTTGTTAGCCTAATTTTTACTACGCATGCGCAGATTGTGACACAGCCCTTTTAAACTCGCTCCGGAGAAATTTTTAACTATGGTCCTAAGCAGGGTTGAACTCGCCCCAAGGAAAGAGCAATCAATCTCAGGGGTGAACATTTTACGTGGGATTCGTGGCTTATTTTAAACCCTGCATTACCCCAGGCCGACCTCTGAGATTTGGTCTAGTGGGAAAAGGCTTCTCGTTGTCAAAATTATACTGTAACTGTCATGAACATGTTTATTTGCATTTCACGTAACATTCTGAATGAAAGAGTGAAGTTATACTGCAGTGTGCATTTTAGTTTTAACTTGTGGTTTGTTTTTTTGTAATGTGTGTGGACTGGAATAATCTGTATATTTAGGTAATCTGCCTTACCAAAGGAAATATTTTTAATGGCAATTTAAAAAAGAAATGTTAAATTCTCCGTCCATCAGAATTTATAACTTAATAAAAAAAGAAATTATACTGTATATTTTAAGCCACATTTTGTAACTACGCGTATTCAGTTTTTATTCAAACTATTTTCCGTTTGGTTGGTACAGTTGTAAAAAGTATCTATTGCAAATGTTTCATCAACAATTGGTAATGTTCTGTGTAACATGGATAAATCAGCTATTGAATGCCTGTAAGTTCAGTGGTCGAGAGGACAAGTCATCTTATATACAGGATGTTGTGGGTTCGACCCAAGCATGCCATGAGATTTTTAGAATCTTCCGTAAAGAAAAAGGCACTTAGTAAATTCCATGTGGATCGTATAGACCGACACAATAATTCCATTACTTTTCCAGATTTGTTTGAATAGTGAGCTTTCAGAGCAGGAAATATATTGTTATAGACAAATTTACATTAAAATACAAGTTTGAAACCACTTGATTTCTTAGCCTATTATGTACTTGACTCTTTTTGCAAGTGCCCAAATTATACAAACATCTAAAATCAAAAGACACCAGAAGAAAGCAACACTGAACACCATGGCTAATATCTGTCAGCAGATGTTTTATTTCACCGCCGTGAAACGCAATCAAAATGAACACATTCACCAACTGGGAGAATTTGTTATTTTTTTTGCATGTTGTATGAGACTTTAAACTTTTGAAACATGTTTTGTGTAAATACTTAAAGCAGAAGTACAATGTATACCCAAAAAACAAGATATTGTGTTGAAACAAGTGCATCTCTTACATTATTTTTACATAAAAATATGACCCACTGAAAAGCTGATACAAACTTCACAAAGAATGGTTTATGGGTGGCGCCATTTTGTTCAGAAAGAATGACAACACTTTTCGTGTATTGTCATAGTAGTGCTCGAGGGTGATTTATGCAAAAACTATTCTTTGCCCAGTATTCGGACAAAATGACGCCGTCCATACAACGTGTTGCTGCAATTGTCTATTTGTGAATTTCGTATCTGCTTTTTCGTTTAACAATGTACGAGTTGCATTTGTTAAGCACATTATATTTTGTTTCTTGTGTATAATTCTTTTAATTTTGAATTTCAGCAATTGGTGGAGTCAATGTGTTTTTTTCCCTGTAGTTGCAGGATTTTGTGCCAAGTCTCTATGGATGCCACAATCATTTGATTTTTTAGAGCATACCAATTATAGCATTGTTGTTTCTAGACACTATCGACCACTGGCGGTTCATAACCATCAGGTCTCTCCACCGTGGTGCCATCTGCACTGGGTTTAGGGGCAGCGGGACCCGCGGCATTCTTGCCCTCACCATGCAGTTCCATCAGCTTGCCAACTGAAGGGGAAACAATTCCAAGTTAAAAATATTAGTCCCGTAAATCAATTTCAATTTGACATGGGCCTTTCTCAGGTCTAGAGTTTATATTGGCAATCAAGGAATCATTTTCCTACAAACACAGGGAGGTTTTCGAAAGGTATGTAGTCAGACTATCAATTACCATTTTGGTTCCTAAGTTATCAGAACAAAGTTCAAAAATATCTTGATTGCCAAAAATTGGCTCTAGACTCGAGAAAGGCTCAAATACATGTAAATCTGCGGCAGATCCACACTCATTAAAATATAAACACAATGGAAATTCAAGGCGGAACATTCCATGTGGTATCTAGGCAATGCCAGGAATTTCCATTGTTTTTGTATTTTAATGAGCGTGGATCTGCCGCAGATTTCTTCTTATGGTCGCGAAAACTCGACCTAGCCTGTGCGACTTATTCTACCTTTTCCCAGAGCGGATCACATGTATTCGAGTCTTTCTCGATTCTAGAGCCCATTCCAACTTCGACCATAAACCCCAGAAAATATTTTCTTCAAATTTTGCAGAAAAATCCTGCAGCGTATTCTCTTGTCTTTGTCCTCATAGTATGTGTCGGGCACGATCAGTACGTCTGCGTGACCTTGCGATAGCGCATGTAATCTTCCATTTTGAGAGTATCACTGTCCTGCGGCATTTTCTTGATCGCGTTACGCATGTGTCATTGTGATGCACACAATGAACAACTTCAACACGGGACCAAACTATTTTTTTCAAAAAGCCTCACTTTGGTTACGTTTATTTTAATAGGAGGAAAGGGAAGATGGCCGCACCGTGATAATGGTCTATTGTAAATTTTATCACAAAATAAAGCACCGAGACCCTCGTTTTGGATGACAATTTGAAATTCCTCTATATGTGGCATATATATGTGCCATAAGTGTTTGCCAGACATGGCTGATAAAACCTATTTGGTACTTTGTTATAGATTCCTGTCATGTAATCCCATCTCTTCACTGTAGCTTGAATGATCCCAAAAAATATTTTGGGCATCGAGTTGGATGCGGACTTACTGTCAAACTTGGGTTTCTTGAGGACTTTGACCTTGCGTACGTGAACCTCATGCAAAGGGTAGATCCCCTGGCAATACTTCTCCACTTCTTTGCTGATGCTGTCTGGGATCCTAAAATATAACAATATCAACTATTCATAACTACTGCATCTGGTAACAATTCTGTTATTAAAACAAATATTACCAACGTAATATTAGATATGGTGACTGTTAAAGGGATAGTCACAAACAGAAAACGTATCACCAACCGAAAATGTAACAAACATTTACTGATAATGTAGTAGACCGTTTTTTTCCTTCCACATGTGCACATTGGTTGGCAAAGTAATTATACACCCCAGAGAATAGTTAACTAGTGGTCTACTTACAATGAATTTGAGAATGTCTACAGCTTTTAGGTAGTTCTGCAGATTTTGTGGTATGCTGTTGTGACTTATATTATGAAGTTGTGGCTTATATGTTGATGTCTAATCTCATTTTGGAGATTCTGGGGCACCATGACTTATAACACAAGGCGCCTTACATTAACAAAATTCCAGAAGTATACAACTGTGTAACGGGGCTATAGTCAAGTCCATCACAAGTCAAGTTACTAGCATCAAAAAATGAACACATACAAAAGAATGCCTTTGTGACAGTTCATTTGAACAGCTTGATACTTGGCAGTGGTTTTGCGAAGGCTTGCAATAGACACAGTATATTGACTTTAGCCCTCCTGTTCACTGCTACAATCATGCCCGAGGGTGTCTCAAGACTTACAGCTTGTTGACGACATCCTTGAGATCGCTGGTGCTGCACTCCCTCTGCATGATTTCCACCATCTTCTTACGGATTGCTCGGACCTGGGTGCTCTGGGCATAGGCTGTCTTCTTGATCTGGTGCTGACGTCGTTTGGTGAAACCCACACAGAACAGACGCAGGAGGTAGCCATCGGTGGTCCGCACGTCAAGGTTGGCATTGATCATTGTCTGTATAATATTAATGGATTGACTGGAATTAAAGTACAGTCATTATGCAGGCGTAATGTAACTTTTGATTTAAAAATTGACATATCGCAAATCTCACAATTTATACACGTACAATATTTTGCAAGTTTCAATGTCAGTGATGTGGAAGCAAAAGAGACAGATGAGGATGCATATCTGATCATGGTATCATTTCAAAAAAATTGTAGTTACAAATTTCATAGCACTGCTCGGGCGTTAGCTGAAAAGGCGTGCTTACTATAGCCGAAAAACTTGTACTTAAGTTAATGCATGTTTTGCATTTCTTACTGCATTGAAGTTGTTGAACAGAAGACTTGTCAAAAAAACAACCTTTTTCCCAAAAACAAATACACAAAAAATAGTTTTTCCAGTCACCACTTTACTTCTTTCATATGATCCCCAAAAGAAATCTGGCTGGTGAGATTAGCAAACCTAAGGAGGTTCTTCAGCACGTCTGGCCATGAAGTGCGATACAACAGGAAGAAATGCTCACTTTTAGAGGTGGGAGAAAATCAACACACAAACATGTAGGGAAAACCCAAGGAATCAACAGGGACTGAGAACCCAATCCACATACTGACCAGCAGCCGATTTCACGAAAAATTGCGTAGCTTGCACAATTTTTGAGAATGGCATAAGCTCCATAGGCTTGCGTGTAATTATCACAGGAATGTTACGCAGCTTACACAATAAAAAGTTGCTCAAGCGGGGTTACGCAGTGCGTAAGGATTCGTGAAATCGGCTGCAGGATGGGATTTGAACCAGGGCCACAGAGGTGGATGGCGAGAAAAGAACTGCTACGCCAACCTGTGCCACGAAACTGGCCCCTGATTTCATTGTGTGAAATACATGTGTACATGTAGATCTGAATCTGTAGGACGTACCTGCCATTTCTTGACCATGGAGCAGTACTTGTCCCTAGTCAAGTTCATGCCATGGAAGTTGGTCAGGCAGTTCTTGCCCTGCACCTCCTCAACCATCAGACGGAACTTGCGGAAGGCGACCTCGTCGTTCTGCAGATCGGCCAGGGAGACCTCAAACACGCGTCCCTTCAAGGCATCCGAAGCAATCTCTAAAAATACAAAATAAAACTCAAAACTATCAACAAAAGTAATATTATCAACCAATTCAAATAATGTGACGACACAAAATTGGGCAATTTTATGCAAAATAAGGCACGGATTCGTTCACTGGTCGCCACTGAGATGCTGTGTCAAAAGTCTATGGGACACAGTAGAAAAAGTAAAGTATTTTCAAGGAAATTGTTGAATGTTTGTCGCTCCTAAATTTAATTTTGTTTAAAATATTAAAGGAAACACCGGCTTTGTTGGGCAGCATAAGAAGAAATTCTTGATATCAACTACGGGGGCGCGGATTGTGTGTTGTAGACTTATTTGAAGTCTGAAATCGCATATACTTTGCAAATCTATGAGAAGTATACCATATACGTAATTGGTGATAGACGATATCAGACTTGAAATAAGTCTAAAATTACACAATCTGCCCCAGTAGTTGATATCAAGAATTTTTTCGGAAAAAATATACAAGTCGGATGTCACATAAGCCCTCCTGCACTAAACTATGTGACTACTCAGAAAAATTTTCCCTAGTAAAATCTTCATATTTTTTCCCCTCAATTGTTTTTTTCCCATTAGATTTGCACTTATTGATGCTAGATAAGTCATTTTAAGGAAAAAATAGTGACGTCCGAGTACCGAATTCTTTCCATTTTTTTTCTTACGCTGCCCCCTGGTTAAGAATGTTGTGAATCTGACTATATAGCCTGTTCCCTTTGCGTGCACAATGACGTCAGAGATTTCCAAGTCTCTAAACACCCTAACGTCGCTATTTTTCCACGTGCATCATGATCTTGAGCGTTTTTTTTTGTGACGCGCATTGGTTGCGCCGTATTTCGAACAAATTTTGAGCAATTTGTAACATGTTCAGCGTGTGCATGCGCGTACTTTATGGCGTTTAATACGCAGTAGCATTTCTTCCCACGAAGATGGTGTCTGTGAACGTGATCAATTGATGAACAATGGCTGATGAAGAGGGTGGCGACCTAACGGACCTGGCGACTATGCCGACATTTACGTCAGTATTTACTTTGATGCGTTTACTTACTTGTTCCTTGTGTCCTGGTGCACAGTGTTTTGCCGATGTTTCGGACATTAAACATGGCTGGAGCTTTCACATCGTACCATTCTTTCTTGGTGAAAGGGTCCACGCTGCAACACAAAGTCAAACACACACAGACTGTTTTCAGCCAGTCTCATGTGTTTTGTACACAAGGTCTGAACGCACAACTACTAATTTTAAAGAAATTACCTCTTGGAATCAACAGAAAATCCAATTCTAAAATATACTTTCCACATGCACTTTTGTAGCAAATGTTGCTTTTTAAAAGAAAAATCACATTTTCTCCTTCAAAACTTGCATTTAGTTAGTGTACAAGATGAAACAGGTACGCGCACATGCAGCGCCCTCCATTGTCGCACTTTAATACACACGGAGCACTCGCGCCGTGATTTTGTCCATTACTCTCTGCAGTATATAATCTTATCAATTAATTATCTCAGAAATGCAATATTTCCAACAGAAGTGTAAGTGGGAAGTGTGTATATATCCTAGAATAAACCTTATCGACGTTCTAAAAGCATCATGGGATTGGATGACAAGCGAAGCTGGCAATTTTTACACAAACCTATGGGGCTCTGGGGACATGGCAATGTTCATCGATTTTATTCTCGTTTCTGTGAAGCGATTGACATGTGATCTTCCCACACGTTCTTCATCAAGGAAAAAAGCAATTTTTGACAAATATCATTTTTATTCTAACTGTAGTAGAATGAAATAAAATGAGAAAATTAAAAAAAATGCACAGCACCAGTTTGTACTTTACAAAAGAACGCACCTGATTGGCTCTAACGTGGTAGCTCAACCCTGGCTCAAACCAATCGTGACAGCCCTTCTATAATGGTACAAACTTGGTTTATTTCATCGAAGTTCAATTGAAACAAAAATTATATTTGTCAAAAATTGCATCTTTCCTTGATCAAAAGCGTGTGAGAAGATCACATGTTAAGCGCTTCACAGAAATGAGAATGAAATCGATAAACGTTGTCATGTCCCCAGAGCCCCATAGGTTTGTGTGAAAATTCCCTGCTTCATCTGTCATCCAATCCCATAATGCATTATAAGAACGTCGATAAGGTTTATTGGATTATCTGTTGATAATTTCTTAAAATCTTTGTAAGTTTGTTCAATCTGAACGAAAAAAAAACCCCTTTTTTTCCCCCCAATATCTAGACTATTACAAATATCTGGACCATTATATATCGGGACCATGTGTACAAAACCGAAGACTGTAGTATAGGTATGGAGCTGTATTGTCGAAATGCAGTTTGCGGGCCTTCATCATTTCATCATGCATGTTGCATTTTGTACGTGTCAGGGCATAATTTGGACAAGAAATTTTGCATAGCAGTTTCGCTGTGCTCTATAAATATTAACCCAGTAGTTATGCTAACTTTATTGCTATTCATTGAGAAAATACACAGCAAAGAGTCCATTATCTGATTATTGCATAGTAAACTGCGGCCTCAGGCCTATGCCCTGCGTGTCACGTACACAGCAATGGTTTTCGTGCCATTCGAAACATCATTAAATCCGCAAATATCAAAGTCATCAAATCACACAATCTCTTTTAAATTATACCAAGTGAAACTTGAGTTGCAAAGGAAACTAGCTATAATAATATTTATAACTTACACTTTCTTTTTGGAACCCTTTTTGCCTCCTTTAGTGAGTCTTTTATTCTTGCCGACTGCCATGTTTAGGCTGTGGGATGAAAGAGATCTAGGAAGACATCAACAACGCCCTCTACCGGCAGAATGAGACAAGCAAATCACGGCTCCCGCCCTCTCTAGCTCTATCTCTGCTGTGATGTGACACACGGTTAGGGAGTGCATTTTAGCCCCGAAATTCTTGCATTCTGCTAAATTTAAATTTGTTTGGATCTAGTTACGATATACTTATGTGTTTGCTGCGAAATCTGGGTAAATGGTACGCCGAAGCTGTTTTTTAAACAAGCTGTTTGGTTTGGTTTGCAACAGACAACAGATCAAAGTTCAAACTGTCAAACAATTTTACTCACGTTTACTAGTCATGCTAGTATACTGTATAGGCCTAGGAATATTAAGCCTATACTACAGTACAGATTATGTAGGCAGGGAAAGAATTCCGTTTACACATCTCCACTTATTCTCTTTATAATGACTCAATAACCACCAAAACGTGTAAATAATTTAAAGGGGATTGATTTTAGGAGTGAACAATTTCAACAATTTCCTTGAAAATACTTTTTCTGCCATGTTCCATCATGGAGGAAGTGTTTCTTCCTCCATGGTTCCATAGACCATGGAGCTAGACTTGTCTTAGTCATGTGGTGACCAGTGAACGTTAACGGAATTCATACCTTTATTCTGATGCCCGTATCTGATGCCATTTTTGTCTTTTTTTTTAGGGCTAACATTTACATACTAACATACACTGCTAGAGTGACCTTGTTTCAACGACGAGAATTCTCATCATTCGATTGTGATACGATTGTAATCGTATCACAATAAATTGGCAAAACACGCGTGTGACCCCCATCTCGTAATCGTATTACAATTAATTTCCCCTTGCGCGCGTGTGTGCTTTCTGCCCTACCGCGTGCGCCTGGCCTACTTTTCCAAAGGCGCGCGTGCGTGCCACATGCAGGCAGCAAGCATGCACACGCAAAGCCACTGCACATGCATGGGACTAGGGATGGATTACAAGATTGTGTTGCTCGTGTGACCCCACTTTATTATATAATATGATTACAATCCGATTATAATAAGTTTGTCGTCCGACCCCGATCGTCGTTGGAATTATTACAATCGTATCATCATAATCAAGTATTAAATTGTGACCCTGGCCTAAATCTACCTGTATGATGATATTTACAGTGTTAGTGAGTGACTTAAGTTAACCTGGTCTTTCACTATGAAGAGACACCAAATTCCTGTGGAGCTTCCAGAGTATGACTACCCTCCGCTTTGGATACCACCAGAAGAGGTAATAATATAAGCTGATAAGGCTGCGTCTAAAATACAGGTATAAGGTAAAAACATAAGCAAACAAACAAAAACGCAAATTATATTTTGACTAAAAGATCCAGAAGGCCAAGAGATGTAACACATTTTATTAGTCAAGTAACATGTATGACTACTTTCTTGTGGCAAGGCTGACTGCAGCAGCCTCCGTAAGAGCCGCTGAGGCAGGGTGTGCCACTCTGCCTGAAGTCCCTCCCTGAGCTCCTGTACTTCTAGGGATGTTTTTGAGACACGCAGCTCCAGAGGTTTAAACAGAGATGAGTTTTTTGAGAGCCATTAACTGCAAGATTCTCCTAGGAGCAGGAAATGGCATATTTCATTGCAGTAGGAATCACTTTGTTCAAACAGGTCCACTTGGACCTGTAGGAAATCAGAACAGTCTTAAAGTGATTCCAACGTGATTGGTCAATCAGTGTCTTGTTATCCACAAGTTCACAGCATTTAATTGGGTTTCCGAACCAATATTTGCTGGTACCTATTTATACACCTGGGAGCGCGTGTGGTCTAGTGGGTATGAAGCGGGACTCCCAATCAGAGGTTGGGGGTTCGAGCCCCACTTCGACCAACGTGTCTGTGTCCCTGGGCAAGGCATTTAATCCCAGTTGCCTCGTCAACCCAAGCGATATATGGGAAGCTGTTAAGGGGAATGCCACAATCTAACTGCTGATAGGGTTGTGCGCCTGACCAGCAGCCACCTAGTTGAAGCAAAATTGTTCTGGTGATTCCCTGATGGCAGCGGTAATAATGGTAACAGCGCCTTGTGCATGGTTGCAGGGAAATGTCAAGTCCCAGCTAATTAAATATCTCACTCGCTGCCCACCATTTTTTAGTGTTGGGACTTGGGAAAGAGTACTAAAGTGAACAAGTCACCCTCTGTGTGTTGCCAAAGTTACTGGGTCTGCACTAAAACCAATAAATTGTTTCCCAGCATTTACCATCGATTGTTTAGACCCAGTTAACCTGGCAACTGACGTCACACTTTAGTAGTCTATACCAAAAACTAGTTTTGAAGATAATGAAGTTGAAGAACATTTTGAGTATTTCTTTGATCTGTGAACAAAAGGAAGATTTCAGTAGGTATGTAAAAATATGATAAGGTTTGGTTAATTTGCCAGTAACCTCGTTTCGTGATAAATTATTTTGCTTTTTACAGAGGATTGGTCACCAGGAGTATGACAATAACCTAGCTCAGTTTCTTCTACGATCTGTACGTTTCACAAGAAGCCGACATACTGGCCAGGTTTGCACACATTATTCCATGCTTTGTTTTATTTCCATAATCTTATCTTTATATTGTATCACGAGACACAGTGGGAAATTTTATGGTATTTTTTAAGTTTATGCCACAACTCGAATTTAAGGAAATAAATTATTGGAATCGATAGCTTGGACGATTTTAGAATACCTTTTCTATTGGCATTTCCGTCGCAAATGTTGCGTTTTCATGAAAATTCTGTGTTTTTGTCACGCCCACCTCCATACAAAAGTGTGTGAAACTGCTGCCGGCCGAGCAGTGTGTAAAGCGCGCGAAGAAATAGGGTGTGCGCGTGATGATCCGTTTGGTTTCTGGCCGGCCGCTTTGCGTGCAATCATATGCAATATTTTTTCCGTGATTTTTCTCTAAAACTAAGCCTTTGCGACGGAAATGCATGTAAGTATTCCTATTCTAAAATCGTCTAAGCTTTCGATTCCAATAATTATTTTCCTTAAATTCGAGTTGTGGCATAAACTAAAAAAATACCAATTTTATTTTGTTGTTTTTCTTTTAAAAAAAAAAATGTTTAAAGTGAACATCTGTAAGGTAACTTTGATGAGGACTGCCTCTTTCCCATTTCCAATTCATCCAACCATAAAACACAAAGGCATGGTGTACATATAATCCAGGACCAAGGGAGAAGCTGGAGACATTTATGGGAATTTGAGGCTTGTCTGGCCCTCAGTCATGCCCCCTCTTGGTCGCGTCCCTTCTGCCACGCCCCCTTAGTCATGTGCCTCATAACTCCTGATAAGTTAAAGGTCGTGCTTGTAATTACAAGCCGGAGTGCCCATCTCTCTTTCATTAGCGAGGGGGCCAGACTCCTCTTTCGAGTTTGCTGTGGGGGGTTCACCACTCCTCCCACACAGCGAGTCTGTTTACCTTTCCAGCATGATGCTGGTACCCATTTATACACCTGGTTGAGAGAGGCAATTCATGGCAAAGTGCCTTGCCCAAGAGCACACGCACCATGGACGGGATTGGAACCTACGACCTGTGGATTTACCAAAGTCTTGGATTCAGTACGCTAGGCCATGGTGCCCCTTATACCCGTCTAGATGTTTGGTTGGAATCCTGGTCAGCCACTGTACCTACAACCCTTGTCACGTTGACATGAGAATACAACGGAAATGTTTGTCTTTTGGAATTTCAGCTTGGTTTCAACATCCGAGGAGGGACAGAACATCGTTGTGGAATCTTTGTGTCTAGAGTAAGTAGTGACAAGCATACAGATACCGGTACTTGTTTCAAAATAAGTAAAGAAAATAGGCATTTTCAACAAGCACGGTGTCCTGCACATACATTGTACATGTACTGGAAGAATTGTAGTAGTAAGAAATTAAATACAGACGTTATAAAATCCACATGAGACTCTCCTGTACAACATTTAGTGTGGTGTGTTGTGTAAATTATGATTTTGTATGTCAACATACACTTGAAATAAATTCACTTGCAAACTTGACATTTAGAAAAAAATGACCTATGAAAAAAATGGGGAAAACGAAATTTACTTGGCCTACAACACTTTTGTCAACTCATAAACTCTCCCACAAAAAGAAACACACTTTTCTTAAAATATCAAATTTTTAATCAGAAAAGAAGCTAACTTGTGGATAACAAGGCAACTGTTTGAACAATCACTTTAGAATCGCTTTCAAGATTGTTGCACCTCCGTGATTTCATCAAGGTCCAAGAGGACCTGTTTTGAACAAAGTGATTTCTACAGCATAGGAGAATCATGTGGTTAACAGCTCTTTAAAAAAAAACATTTTATTGGGTTTTCAATCTGACCTGTGAAGCCGTGCATGTCCAGAAGTGCAGGAGTTCAGGAAGCCACTTCAGGCACACTCTGCCACATCGGCTCTAGTGCAGTCAGCCTAACCACAAGAGGTGGTCATAAACGTTACTGACTTACGTAATGTGTTGCATCTCTAATCCTCCTTGATCTCTCAGTCCAGAGTATCATTTGCATTTTTTTTTTTTTAAACGTATTTGAAATCCACTCAAATCCCAACTGCTTTCTGCAGGTAATTCCAGACTCGAGTGCATTCAGAGTTGGCATGAAGCGTGGAGATCATGTCCTAAGCGTCAATGGTCAAGACTTTACAAACATTACGCATGATGAGGTGAGTTATAATAAGTTGTCTCAAGAACTGACCACCGGAAGTATCATTTAAAATGTCCGGCATTGCAGATATAGACCCTTTGCACCGGCAGCCATGTTAAGGAGCAGGTTTTCATATTTAAATGATGTGACAAATCTACAAAGCCCCCTGCTCATAATGCATGATGTGTACATTGAACAGTGTACATTTGGTTGCTAGTTTTTGAACCACAAAAGAAAATTTCAGGGAATAAACCTTTTCATTTTGTACATTTTTTTCAGGCTGTAAAAATATTGAAGTGTGTAAAAGAAATTGAAATAAAACTGAAGTATTGCCCATTTGGTAAGTACAGTATCCCTTCTTGTCTGAAAAGAACAGCTAGACTCTGTTATTACCGTTTTAAAAATTGTCCACAAATTATACACTGAACAGAGCTTCCCCATAACCTTTTTTTAACACTGGCCACCCGGACCACTGTGGTCATATTTTGACTGGTCCGCCGACATCTTGAGTGTAATCGGGCCACGCACACACTGTGACGATCGTACTGAAAATTGTTGTCACTCGATCGTCGACTAGCAAGAAGTCGAATCCACTTACAAACTCCGTCGCGCGGCAGAAAAATCTGGGCTTGGGAAAGGGAAGCGAAGGGGACCGGGACCGGGCATGCACGGCGTTCGTGCAGCTGGCGAGCACATCGCATGTTCCGACGACTATACCGCATGTGTACTACATGTGCTTTATTCCACTTCATCGTTGTGCAACATGCATGTTTACAAACAAACTTTGTACATGTACTACTAGACGTTGTCAGTTCCATTGAGGAAGAAACGACCACAACCCAGTCGATCGTCGGTCAATCATGCGTGAATATTTAGGTTACATGTACTGTACATTTTAAAGAATCTTGACTGGTACACCTGGACTTTTTGACTGGTCCGTGAGAGTTTTGACTGGCATTTGGCCAACGGACCACTGTTATGTTCGAGCCGTGCTAAATTAGGTTTACTTTACTCTTTTATCGTAGCTTACAACAAAACATATGAAAGAGTGGAGAGCCCCAAGCATCACCCTTACAATGAGAAGTCATAATGCTCCGTCCAACAGCGAGAAATATTCAGTTTTTAATGTGTAGAGAATAAATCTTTATTAATAGTTTCGTAGGATTTGTGAGTAAATATTTTAAGACCAAAAATTAGGTAAAATAGAGAGAAATCAAAGGAATTTTGAATAGAATGAGTGCATTATACATTTTACAGAAGCAGATAATATAAGCTTTGGAACAGTGCTGGACTAAATTTGCAGGACACATTAAATATTTATTCATAAGTACTTAAGTTAAAGGTAGAATACATGATTGGTATCTCAAGGAATCAGAAATGTTCACAGATTACACATAACTTACACAATATAAACACGATGACGGTAGAAAACTTCCCCTGAAATTGTTTTGTCTGAAGTGCTATAGTCTTTCAGAAATGAGCAAAACAATTATTTTTCATCTCACGAGAGGTAAATTCATTTCGCCCCCAAACCACCTCGCCCTGGACCACTTTGCCCTGAAGCACTTCACCCAAAGGCCATTTCGCCCCAAAACAGCTTTGTGCACAGGCCATGGTTCAGGGCGAAGTGATTAAAAACCATTTTTTGACTGTTCTCAAAAGTTAGACGAGGTACAGAGCTGATTTCTGCTCAGGTTGATTTTATTTATGCATACCTTCAATCACACAGAGGGATGAAACTATTTGTAACGGTTTATTACCAATCTGATCATGTATACTATCTTTAAGACAGTTTACGTATTCCCATTAATTGAGAGTACGTAATGTGGGTGGATATAGGTTCTAAACACTCTTTAGTCTGACATGGGATGAGAGAAAAATCACATTGTCGTCATTGGGATTTGAACCTGAGTCATTGACTCATCGGGCAGATGCTCTACCAGCTGAGCTATGAGGCACAGTGGTTTTCCTTGTCGGGCTTCAGGCCGCTATGGTCACTTAAGCCCTTGTCACATATGTGACATTTTTCATCATACGAAATTCTTGGGCCACGATGTTGGGGTGGACTCTTACGATGCTAGAAGCATCTTGGGCTACAATCTTAGCCGCAGTCACAAAGGAAAATCATGTCGTGCGTCTGTTGTGGGGGAAAAATGGGCACTTTATCGTAGATAAATTATACAAATGTCCTGCGATTGTCCTACATTTGTTGTACGATGTTTTTTCGTCGTGCGATTGTTGCAAGACAAAACAACCATCGTACGACAATCGTACGTCAATCGTAAGACTGTCCTACGACATGCGTACGATTATCGTACGATTATCGTACGATTATCGTACGATTATCGTACGATTATCGTACGATTTTGAGGGCCTTGGAAGACCCTAAAATCGTACAATAATCATACGTATGTCGTAGGACAGTCCTACGATTATGCTACGACATAGCCACGAACGAAAAAAATCCTACGACAACATTTTGATTTTGGTCCGGACCAAAACCCCACGACTTTCATCGTAGGACACCCAAATATCGTAGGACAGTCTCCTGACTATCGCAGGATTTTGCCCTATTTTCTGTCGTGGACCCATCGTAACTCCGTCCTGCGACATGTGAAGTCAAAGTTTTTAGCAGTTATTACGTAAAATGTTTTACTCTCTGAGCAGGATGGGGAATTTCAATTTGTACCTTGACGTCAGTATTAACAGCGTATGTATTTAATCATGTCTGCCGTATTCTTTTAAACTTAAATGTCTTTCAGGCTTATGCTTAAATTTGTGCAGGTTTATATTTTGTACACCAATGTATTCCGTCTTTCATGATGATAGTGTTTATATACTTGTGTCCTTGTCAGAATGTTCATGAGTGTGTACAGTATCTGTGTTGGACTTTTCCCGATAAAACTCGGAACCCTTTTTACATCAGAGAAATCGCTTCAATCAAAAAATTGACAAAGATTTCCTTTCCCTTAAAACATGTCAATGTATGGCTCTTCATTCGACAAGGATTAAAATTGCTTTGTTTAATGAAGCAAAATATGTCGCTCTATTTGAAGAAGCTAATCTGCAGTGCGTATGATCCTTTTTTCCATCTTTATTAGCGGTTGCTTAATGTAAATAGTATACCACTCTTTGTTTAATATTCGTTAAGTGAGATGTGTACGTACGCTTCATTAACTAATCCTCGTTGAATGGGGTCAATCCCAGTGTGCATGCAGAACTTAGGCCAAACAAAATAAATGGTGTGTTTACGGTAACCCGACGACCTAGAATTTTTGAGGCCAAATTGCCGACCTCAAACTTTTCATTTCCAATTTTCAAGTTGATAATTTTAAATGAGCACTATTTGCAATAATTTCCAACGAACATAACATTTTCTACACTTGAAGCTGTTAATAGTGTTAATAGTGAGTTTCAAACATTGCAAAACAACATGCAAATGCATGAACTGAAATATAAAACAAAAATGACAAAATAAAAATATTTTTCTACCTACCTGGATTTTTTTAAAGCCGTAAACGCGCCATTTATTTTGTTTGGCCTTATTTAGGTACAATTCATTCGTTTTCTACAAACGTTTTTCATTGTTCCTAATTTAAAACATATACGTCGAGTCTTTCAAGTAGCGCCAGAAATCACATCACTTTCATCAGTATAATATCTTGTGAAACTTCCGTTGAACTTGATGTAAGTTTTTTAATACAACTTACTAGACCTTACCACTCTGGTTGCATTTGCAAACGTAAAGCTAAATTTGTATTCATCCCAATAAGCAGTACCTAAACGCTTGTGTGTGAAGTCAAAATAAATGTTATTTTTATAATATTAGCACAATTGCACCTTGCAGTTGGTTTGTTTTATTATTTTGCATATAATTGTAATAGACGCTATAAAATAGCCGCCACATCTTGTGGGGAAATTTCTCTGTTCCTTGAGATTGTGCTTACTGCTTACTAATTTAAATAAGAACAATTTCCCCACAAGATGGTAGCTATTCAATATTGTCTGTAATAAAATGTTATACCCAGCACGATATGTGGCAGAGGGACTCCCCCTAACGCCACTATACCTCAACACACTCTTCCCTTTTGTTAACGCACCAATCCCCTCCTAAAAACTGAAAGGAATTCCTTGGATGTTTGAGACACAATAGGGGAACAATGGTAGGGGTCAGTCCGTTTGCCACATATGTAAAATGTTGCAGAGCAGCAACATGTAAGTCCGGACCGGTACCGTAAGATTAGGCGCAAATATCGACCAATGGCGCTGTGGTAGTGAGCGGAGTCCTGAGGATCCGCGTTCGGTTCCTCCCAGCCTATTATGATCAAGTTTTGAAAAAATAACTAAGTCCAGACCGGTACCTTAAGTATGTAAGATTAGGCGCAAATATACGGCAATGGCGCTGTGGTAGTGAGCGGAGCTCCAATTCCTGATGACCCGCGTTCGGTCCCTCCCAGCCCCTTCTGATCAAGTTTTGAAAAAAAATAACTAAGTCCGGACCGTACCGGTACCTTAAGTATCTAAGATTAGGCGTAAATATCGGCCAATGGCGCTGTGGTAGTGAGTGGAGCTCCGAGTCCTGATGACCTGCGTTCGGTTGCTCCCAGCCCCTTCTGATCAAGTTTTGAAAAAATAAACCAAGTCCGGACTTGTACCTTAAGTATCTAAGATTCGGAGCAAATTTCGTCGTGCGGAACCGCGGTTCGAAACCCGGAAAACAGGTTTTTATCTTCACGTTCTCCTGCTTGGGCTATTCCTTAAATATTATAGAATCGATATTCTCGCGGGGGGACCCAAGATGGCGGTAAGGGTGTCGCCCCCCCAATCGGGCGTTGCCGGTTCGAATCCCGCGGCGGACAGGATCCCGCGGTTGACACACACCCGTATAGCTGTCCGAGTTCCACGGTACTCCGACATCCATGGGTGTTGGTCCCCCAACTAGATAAAAGAAAATAAAATGAGCTTTTGCTAAAATGTTGTACAATAAAAATCCTTGTCCTTTTATCCTTAAAGGATCTCTCTTAAAACCCCTCAAGGTGACGGCGCCAAGGGTCGAACCTCAATCACCTGATCGGGAGTCAGAGTACACATCCACTGTGCCAACTCAGTCCTCCCTGAAGAAATGTGTTCGGAACTTATATTTAAACCTTAGGTTACAATGAAACATCTTGAACTGAACCCAAGTTGATCAAAAAGCAACTACAATTCCCTAGCGACGGGAATTGAACCCCAATCGCTTGATCGGGAGTCAGAGTATACACATCCACTACACCACCTCAGTCTTCCCTAAAGAAAATGTGTTCGGAACTTATATTTAAACCTGAGGTTGCAATGAATAGGATTTTTTATGGGCCATTTCAACAATGGGTGAGGTCACAATTCCGTGTGTTAACACGGCATTAATCTCGACCTCTAATTGAACGTCCAGGTTAACACCATGTTAATTCTCGGCACTGTACATAGGGCGAAGTCACAACTCTGGGTTTCGTGTTTAAGTGTTAGTGCAACAGATCTGTTAACTTATTCAGAATTGTGACCTCAGAACAAACACCGTGTTAACTCGATGTTAACATGGTGTTTAGGACGTGTTAGTTACAGATCTGTTAGCAGATCTGTTGAGTTAATCTGAACGAAGAGGGTAGTGTTAATTTTGATTATTTTAGAACTTTCGTGATTTTCAATCAATTGAGTTTCGTTTTTCAACACAACTTATAAATGTGTTGGATCTTGCATTTTGTTGGCTCCGTGAAGAGTTTGAAAATTTCAATCACTTAGTGGTTAAGCTCGTGTAACACGGACCGGATGTTACAATTGTGTTAGTGTTGAAAGTCATGCAGAACCCTACCGACTTGACATTTCCCAATATGCCGAGTCAACATATCTGTTACACTAACACGTAGCAGAGAATTGCGCCCTCCACTCACTGTAATTTGCGGCTCTGCGCACGACTTTCAACACACACGAACACGACGTGTTAACACGTCGTTTGTTCCGAGGTCAAAATTCTGATTAAGATAACAGATCTGCGACACACGTAACACTACTGTTTCATAGTAGTTTCTCAAGGATTATGAAATTTTTTAAATACATTACTTTTAAAACATACATGTGCAGTGGCATATCCTGGTTCATTGAAATACAAGTACATATCCTAATGTATTCATAAATTTTAGAAACAAGGATGTATATGATAGCTTCCTGTGGATACTCGAATTTTCTAATAAATAAACCTAGTTATAATTCTCCAATTGTATACACTTAATTTTCCAGACAGAATAAAGAGGTGGTTGTCAATACCGTCTGCTATTCTCCTATCATTTGAAGCATAAAACATTTAATAGGGAGAGATCCGAGTGTAGACACCAGAAACTATACAGAAATGCCAAATTATTAATAAAATATAGAAAAGGCTTCCGTTACCAAGGGAAATCAATACATTGCAGCAGGCAGCACTGCTGAAAATGGTATGTTACATGTAGTAGTATAAACTGACATTTAACACACTGAAATTATTCAATGTGACATTTGGCAAATGAGTTCCTTCTACTTATAACTCCTTGATAGTTTTTTTTCCCGGATTTGGTGTTTGCAATTTTACAGCTCAACAGTAATTTTTATGCCTCTAGTTTTTTTTTCTAATCATATTTCCTAATCAAATTACGCACTATCCACTCGTAAATTTACACACATTGAAACATGAATGTTTTTTGCATTTAGCATTCCCAAATCATTCAATTTTCCCATTTTGATTTGGATTATTTTCATAATACCACTAGACAGCTGGGAAGGTTTTCTTTATAGTCTGTCAATCAATAATGCAAATGAGGTGTCCCACACTGTTATAAGGTATCACATTCACATGGATTATGTGTGCATGTACAGTGTGTTTGGGCTCCTGCATTTTGTTAAATTAAAGGTGACAATTTAAGTTAAATTGGTTAGTTGACAGTTTCTTCATATCTTTTGTACAAAGCATGTGATTGGTTAAAAGAAATTGCAAGTGTATCCTAAGAAAACTTTCAAAACTTTCACTCCTAATTTCTAATCAAATTTGCAGTAATTATAGTGCCCTGCTGTAGGACCATCGAACCTACCATTCAGCAACAGCATGAATGCTCAGTGGTAGAGTGGTTAAAGCGTCTGTCCAGTATACAGAAGGTCTTGGGTTCAAGTCCCACCAGAGCACGCTATGAGTTTTTAGCATGTTCTCAGAATAAGCACTTAGTGCATATACCGCATCATGCATGGCCAAATTACATCCATTTAACACCATATTGACCGATGCAATAATTCCCTTATTATAATTTTGTACTTACTAATACATGTACGTCATTTTAAGGACAAAATATTATGGGATAAGTTGAAGCGAAATGGTTCTGGTGTTTTAATAAGGGCAGCGATAATAATGGCCTCAGCGATTTGAATAACGGTAAAAAAGATACTGTGCGCCTTATAAATGCCGTGTCATCATTATTATTATTATTATTATTATTATAATGGTCAACTTCTCAATTCTTACAAATTTTCCTGAGGCCTTGCATTCATAAAAAGGTACTGCTGAGAAATCATGCATTTCACAATTTCTATTGTTTGCCATATTTTCCAATTAATTTCCACTCAAAATTCTTTATTGAAATACTGTTGTCCCACGAGGCTGGAGAATACCTGGAAATAAAACTCTACTAATAATAGCATGCGTGTGTTCAGAAAAGCGTCTTATGGAGTCTGAATATACCACCAACTTGCAAATTAATGAAGGAACTTGTTTTGATATACCTGTACCAGGTGGAGTGTAAAGGTGTTAACTACGTCATCTGGAGGGAGGTATGACGTCAATACACACGGTACATGAGACAATGACATCAGCTTGGGTTGTATATTGCAGTCCATACAGGCATGGTTATAAAGGGAATATAAATTATATACAAGGCTATGAGTTGAAATGTTATTCAAGAGACAACCTGCACATTCAATTCATGTTATTCACAGTGAATTAGATTGATATGAAACATTTCAGGAACGTGTCCAGATCACATTTTTGAACAACCCTCTCGCCCCCCACCCCATTTTTCCTGTGTTGAGATTTTGACACCATGTCATTACCAATCTGAAATTTTGCAATCTCGATCTGTACACATGTATTTTCAAGTATTTTCAAGTATCTTTAAAAAAAACACTGATCCAAATTGGAGATTGCAAATTTCCCGTTTTCTTCCCATGAATAATATTTTGGGGAGGTATTTATGTGACTATTAGGTTTGAACGAAATCAATTTTCTGGAAAAATCTGAAAAGCTCCTTTATATTATTGACCCATTGCCGATTTTGTTTTTTTTTAATCCCAAAATTTCTAAACAAAAATGTTTAACTAGCCTGGAGAAATTTCAGCTACATGTACATTAATGCAATGTTTCAGAAAAACTTTAAAATCTATGCATGGTTTTGTGTCAAGGGAATGCTTTAAAAATGATTGTGCATGCTCATTAAAAAAAAGTATGGTTTTCGACAGAAAAAAAATCCTGTGGCATTTGTTACCAGTGCTATCAGAAATGCTTCTTTTCAACTCATGAAGTAAAATTGTGGGCCTTTAAAGGTCCATTGGATAGCATAAACCCTTATTCATAAATACCTTGGACAGTTTAAGCATCCCTATTGGCTGAGAGCACGTCACGTGGGCAGTCTTAAATTAGCGATAAAGAATAGTGATAATGCCCGGCTGGCTGTCCCGCGTTTGTGCCCTAGTACAGCGCGTATATGGAATACGCACATGCACTTATACCCAGTCGTGTGCGTGCGCGAGCAACACGCCTGCATTGAGCGTAACGCGCGTGATCTAACAAAAACAACATCACGCATAACTCGCAGTTGTACGAACGCCGTGTTGACACTAGACTGTAGGCATAGGAAAGTGAATGCAAAACATGGCAAAACGACGAGCTAATTTTGGTGAATTTTACCGATTTACACATAAAGGTATTTATGAATGGGATTAAAAGTAGGTTTGGCCAATCTTAAACAACCCGTTTAAAACCAGCTAGGGGTCCTGGGCACTGATAATGCCCTCGCCTGGCGGCTCGGGCATTATCAGTGCCCAGGACCTCTAGCTGGCTTTAAACGTGTGTTTAAGATTGGCCAAACCTACTTTTAACCCCTAACTCAAAGTGTTGATAGCAATGGTAACAATTACCACATGTATTTATTTCTGTCAAATGGTATTTCGTGTTGGAAATTGACAACTGAAGGTATAGTTTAAACAAAATATTTTTACCATTCAATTGTACACAAAATCCATATATAGATTTTCAAGGTTTTCTGAAGCACTGATGCCATCTATGTAGCTAAAATTTCTACAGGCTAGTTTATCAACATTCTTCCTTGGATATTTTACACTCTTATTCCACGAATCTGCAAAAAGTTGTATCTTGCAAATAGTACATAGGGCCTTTAACAGTAGCACTATGTGATTGTGCGCTGTTTGAGTACCATATGTGGCTCCAACAGAGGGAAAATGATTCCATTCTTACAAAATAACCCTGTAAAAATGTCTCACTGATGAAATTTGCCCTAGAGAATGTAAAAAACACAAACAGAAAGCACATTTCTGAAAAATGATAAATTGTATTTATTAGTCCAGAATTAGTATATAGAATCCAACAAACTGATGAATATATGAAGAATCATTTTTGCATAAGAGAATGGAAAAATATTTAATTTCATAAATTTTATAATGAACTATATTCAATCCAGTGAACCACAATGAACAGTTAATAAGACCACCTCTAATTATTGCTTAATGTACACAATCACAATTCGGACCAGACATTTGACGAATGAACGCAGCAAAATCTGACATGGAAAAACAAAATGGCGGGTCTATCTAGCCCATACACTAAGGAAAAATGTCATGGCCGAGTGGTTCAGTGCATCGAACTAAAGACCTTGGTTAGTTCTGCAAGTCATGCATTGGAATCCAGGCTGACACACTTCCGTGGTGTGTGCCCTTGGGTAAGGCACTTTGCCATAAACTGCCTCTCTCCACCCAGGAGTAGATGTGTTGTGCTTGATTAGCTCATGAGTGGCTAACGGGCAGCCAAGGCTGTATACTTCCCAGGGAGCTGACAAGATTAAACAAAGAAACGCTATTAAGAGCCCAACAACCAAGGGTAATAATGTCATGATGTACCCATTATTACTATGTGCTATTTTAGGAATCAGAAAATAAACCTATAACTTTTTAATTAACAATGGAATACACGTTCTCTAAACTTTCCCCCAAGCACAGCTTTAGGAAAGATTAAAGAACAAGGCAGTTACCAACTGATCAATATTTGTTATTAAATATTCACTAACTGATCAATATTCATTAAGCATACTACAGATGGATCCAGTCCATTATGTTTCATTATTCATAAACATGACGGTATCTACAACGGGAGCTACTTGAATAGCTATGTGAAGATTAATAGAAATGTACAGAAGGCACACAAAGAATACATAACTGGGTCTTTCCACACTAATGGGCCTATTTGAAAGATAAGTCAATAATTCCTTTCAAATGTCTTCAGTTTATCTCAAACTTAAATAAATTTCCTTGTACTATTGTCAGGAGATAACTTTTGCCCAAAAAGGTAAGAAATTGCAGCCACAACATACATTTCTGAAAAGCTTGTGTACAATTTTCCTATTACGTATGTAACGTGGACAGACCAATTTGTGACATTTTTTTCTGTCTTTGTTACATACGTAATAGGAAAATTTGTGCACAGGGTTTTCACAAATGTATGTTGTAGGACTATTTTTCTTACTCCTTGGTGCAAAAGTTATTTCCTCAGTTTAGCTGCATAATTTAAAGATAAAATTAAGACATTTGAAGTGAACTGGGACCTAAGATCTTGAATGTCACAGAAATGTACCCCATTACTGTGGAAAGAGCCAACTGCCTTAAAACAAATGAGCAAATTTACAAATTGCAACAATTTGATATCAACAGATCTTGTACGTTATTCTTAATAGACCATTGGAATCAGCGACCATTATGACAATGGAAACACAAATTAGCCAATTCATTCCTGATGCATGGGTTCAAAGTCCTTCCCCTAAATCAAACCCCGCATTTTCCAAAAAGGCGAGTTGGATAGGGTTGAACCCCGCAAATGTCAAGGTAGCTTGCAGTGCAAACGCTACCAGAATACAGAATCAGCAATTTCAGCAGTGCATGGCATGTGGTAGATTTATCTGACGAATCCAGCACCAGTTACACAATGCAAAACAGCCCACGCATGCATTGTGTGCACAATTAGCAGTGACATTTGCGGTTGCAAGGGCGAGTTGAAGACGAATTGAGATGTAATGTAAACACGAAAATTTTTCAGATTTGCGGTCCCAATAAAAATGCCGGGTCTGTATCCACTTTTGTCGGTTAAAGCATGTGTAAACACAGCGTAAGATGGCCACCAAGCAAATAATCTATTTGATTACAGTGAATATTTTGAAGACACCAATCCTCAGAATTCCAAAATAATGAATCAATTGATAGAGGTTTACATTTGGTGCATATATATGTGACGGAGGGTACTACCCCTCCACTGTGTCCCCATTGTGTCTAAAACATCTACTGAGGAAATTTAAAGGAATAATTTTCAGGCAGATTTTCGGGAGAGAGGTGGTTCATTTAATATAAAAGGGAAGTGTGTTAAGGTTTCAGGAAAATGTGGAAGGGGAGACCCCATGTCGCAAATCATGGTGAATATAGATGATTATCATCAAATTTATCAAAATTAATATTTATCCACAAATATCACAGTGCCCTTTGAAGTAAATTATTAGGAAGTTACTGTTTTATGCAAAACCAAACAAATTCTCTTTAAATTCAACAGATTTAAGACGGAATCATTTGAAATACATAAACGATTTAAATTACTAATCTAACTCGGAATGGCTAAGATTATATACATGGAATTCAGATACATTGTAAGACTACTGTACCTGCTTTTTGCCGACTTTGAATTACAAGATAAACAAAATTTAATATTGTGTGACCGCGTATCAATGGAGACATTTAGGTTAGAGTCACCACTCTGGTTACCAGACTAGATACGGGAAGCTCAAAATCAAATTTTATCCATATTTGTATAGATGTTGTGATTATCAACGAGAAAACCTATATTTTAAATTCTTGGCTGTAAAACTGGCATGACATGAATTTCATGCTGGGTAAAAAGACCAGGATTAAGAGAAATGTACTGGCCCTGTTGAAAGTTTGGTGGTTCACCGGTGCTTTTAAAAATGGCATCAAGATCTTTGCAACACTCCTTCAAGGCCTTTTTCTACTATACCATATCTTGGTGAGGTGGCTTCGGGGCGAAAATAAGCCTTGATAAATTTTCACTCCCGAGCGACCCCGGAGATTGGTCTTTCTCTGGGGCGAGTTCAACCCCGTTTGGGACCAGGGTTAAAAATGTTGGCCCCGGGGAGAGATGCTTTCACGATCACTGGGGCAAGAACGGTAGTGTGAAAAGGGGCAGGAGCAAGTTCTCACTTGTTCAAGTGAGGGATGAGGTGCCGATCTCTGGGGCAAGTTCACCCCGGGGCGAGTTTGAGAACAACAAGTGCGAATCGACACAGGGTTGAACTCGGGTACGAGTTGCCCTAGGGTGAGTTCGCCCAGAGGATGGTTGTTCAAGTGGGAAAAAGCCTTTAGAGGTTTAACGTGCACAATATGCATGGATGTGACTGTTTTGTACATAGGGTTATTTCATTTCTCTGGCTCTTTGTGTAAAATCACTGGAGCAGTCTGGAGAGATCAGATAAAGAACTGCAGTGATCTGGAAAAGCGATCAGCAATTCTTTGAATTGAGTATAACGTGTTGGATTCGCAGTGATCATGTAATGTTTCCAGACATCAGCATTTTTCACTGGTCCATTGGACTAGTGTTTTGACAAATCAAGTGATCTGCCTGATTTTCTACTGGACTCGGACCACAGGTCCATTGGTAATTTCAACCTCTGTTGTTGCCAGATGGGAATATGGGGAGAGAACAGCAGATAGTTTAAGCAACTCCCATCCACTACTACTGGTTATGTTCCATTAAATCAACAGAAATATTGTCTCTTTGGTGAAACAAGCTACATGTACTAACATTTTACTGTGCATTGTTGGCCGCAAGTTTTTGTTTTTTTAAAGACAAATATAACTTTTAAACCTTTATTGGAATATCGAAATACAGCTAGCAAAAGTATAGATCTCAATATTTACCTACAGATCTCTTAAACTTTATCTATATGCCTATAAGTACAAACTTACTAGCCAGCACGCATTTCAAGGTATTTGGAACGTCAACAAGAGCCTAGCAACCAAGTGTTTTTTTTATTCAAATCTGGTCTACATTTTCGTCTTTATACAAGTCCTGAGAGACGCAAACGTTAAGCAGAATATGGTGGCCTTAACTTGAGCACATATACACAAACATGAACATGTAATGGTCGAGTGTGACAAACATTCAAAATTCTAAGCCATAATTACTTTGGTCCTTGAAGTTTACACCTGATATGAAAGTTTGATATTAATTTATTGATCAAATTAATGGTGAGAGCTTCTAGCTTGGACATCACTAAAAACCAAAATTTAGGCTCTCAAATAATGTCCAAGTTAAGAAAACTTTTTCTAAATGAACCAAGAATCTAGTCTTTAAATTTTTGAAAGATTACCATACTTTACAGCAAGTCACAAACTTATCTAAGTTTAATGGCTCAATTCTGACGTTGGCATTTCTTGTTTAAAGAAACCCTGGTTAACCATTCACCTCCATTCGTTGTTGACCTGTTTATCCGGTCCAATTTGGCTGAAACATCCTTTTTTTGTCCTAAGCTCAGTTTAATTCCCAGTGTTATGCTAGCCCAACCCCAAAGATATAGAGTACAGCTTGAAACTCACCAGAGAAGCAAATTGTTCCTGCCGTTTGCAATTTTAATATCTAAATCTAATAATAGAAATACTGTTTGTGCTGTGAATTGCATGTCATTTGGTAATAGGTATTTGTAAGCTGTGGCTGAAAATGTAGAGTGCTGCAAAAAGATAACCTATCACCATAACTACAATACTGTATGAATGAACTGAAACAAAGACATTTTCCTTTTCTGAGTGTGACCATTTCTCCTGTAATCTGGAAAAACCTAGTAAGTCACATTTTGGTGAAAATTGAGTTAGACCCATATTTGGACTTACTAGGTTTTCCCCTTCAGTTAAAAATGTTACTCGATTTTCACCAATATTTGACTTACTAGGTTTTTCCAGATTACAGGAGATTTGTGATGGAATAACGATTCTTTTCTCAAGCCACGCTGGCTTATAAGGCAGGTACATGTACTTATCTCAGGTTTCCATGTCATGGAGTGACGAGGAGCATTGCTACTCGCCCTGGATGGGATGCCAGTCCATTGCAGGTTTACCCCCAGCAGTTAGTTGGGTTTCCCCAACAGGTTGTCAGTTTCCATGGCATGGAGCGACTAGGAGCATTGCTACTCCCCCTGGATGGGATGCAAGTCCATTGCAGGTTTACCCCCAGCCGTTAGTTGGGTTTCCCCATCAGGTTTGTTAGTTTCCATGGCATGGAGTGACTAGGAGCATTGCTACATGTACTCCACCTGGATAGATGCCAGTCCATCGCAGGTTTACCCCAAGCAGTTAGTTGGGTTTCCCAACTTGTACCCATTTATGGAGAGAGACAATGTGGAGTAAAGTGTCTTGTCTAAGGACACAACATAGCAATGACCAGGCCTCGAACCACGGTCTTATCGCTCAAAAGTCTTATCGCTCAAAACTACACATGCGTAATACTGTACCAACTACTCAAAAGTAAACATCTTTTTTCCAACTCAAGATTTCACTTTTTAACTAGCTAGAGCAAAATCCCAGTTGCCTCATCAACCCAAGCGACATTTGGTTCTGGTGATTCCCTGATGGCAGCGGTAATAATGGCAACAGTGCCAGGAGCACCCCGCAGGGTGGACATGTGCACTATATAAGAATCACCATTATTATGATTAAAACTATGTTTTACCTATTGGGGCGACAGTTTTTGCGTAAAAAAGCTATGTTAGGGCGACACGGTCTATTAGGGAGACAATTTGGTGTCGCCCTAATATTTTGGAGGTTAAAAACCATTTTATTTAGGTCAAAAACCATTTTTATTAGGTCTAGAACCATTTTTGGAAGCTTTGGGTAGAGAAATTTGGTGTCAATTTGAGTAATTCTTGCCGAAATTTCAGTGGTCGCTGGGAAAGGTTTCCCGTGATGTCGCCCGTTTACAGCATTCAGGGTACTTATTATCACCATTATTATTATTATTAAGCAAATATGCGCATTTAACGTGCATCTAAGCCTTCATTATGTCATCATGAAACCAATCCATTCAATATACCTAAATTTTGGAAGCCTTATAATAGAAGCACAATTATAAGCAAAAATTCATAACTCAAAATTTTGAACAATCTCGAAAATCGAACATCTACTGTGGTATCAAATCATGTCAATTTAAGTATAAAAATAAGGACTTTCAACTCGAAGTTGCTCACTTTTCTTTTTTATTTGGTTCAATTCACTTCGTCCCCTGAATGGCACAAATTGTTGGACGGACGACATCAAAGATCTCCGTCGAGGTAATTGCCGACCTGGAAATCTTCCTCTTTCATCTCGCTTTCGTCGAGTGAATTGTCCGAAACACACTCGTCCTTCGCCAGGAGGTCTGTAGGGTTTAGGAGGGGTAGGCTCATCTGCTCGGGGTAAAGCCATGGTTTCCATCGCGGGTTGTGCTTGCTTTTCCAATTGGGGTAGTCACGACACGCCTGCTGCAGTTTGTCAACTATCTAATTTTGTTGAAGAAAAACAAAAACACCACAATTTTGTATACAGCAGGTAACTCTGGCCTTGATTTTTTCTGAATTTCAAAGGGCACTGAGGCCAACTGGAGGGGCATCATGGCCAACTTTGTTCCAAAATATTGTTCCCGACATTATGTTAAATGTTGTTTTCAAAATGTATACATGTTTATTTATACCTTTGGAGCGAAAACTGATGCTAACTTGTTGATAACCCATGATGGGATGGAACCTGGAAAAAAAAGCAGAAAATAACAAAAACATGGGTACAATCATTACCCTTGTATTTTTTTAAAAAAATTTGGGGGTGGGGTTTGGCTGGGAGATGTGTCTAGCAAAAAAATTCCTTATGAAACAAAAGATTTAAATGTCAAATTGATGAAAATAAACTAGGTATAATGAGGCTCTTGTTCAAATCTCGATTCTGCAATTGTTTTGTTGTTGCTAAATTTGAGATTTCATTTGAGAAACCTGACAACAGAGGGCGCCGCTAACATTGCAAAACCACCGTTTGCAACAATGCTGCAAAACTGCAGTTGTCAGGCTATTCAAACGAACGATCGCTATACCGCATATTTTTCGTGTTCGTTATATAGCGACGTCCTACTGTATATCAAATAATATTGATATATCGTAGGAGCTTATATACTGGCTTTAATCATAGTACCGCTACATGTACATTGTACTATCTACACATCGATTCTCCCTCACCTTTTGGATCTGATCTTGTCACATAAGTCACTTCACATGAATTGGGTCCTTTAGGCCGGACGAGGTAACCAGTTAGATAAGTGTGACCTCTGACCACACCCTTTCTGGGTGGTAATTTCTGAAAAACAAAAACGTCATCACCAATGATGGCATAGTGGCATATAAAATGAGACAATTTGAGTTAAAAGTTCATGGTTTGTTAGAAAGTAGCAGAAAATAAGCTTAATATCAGGTCTCACTACATGTATACAGAACACTAAAGTGAAAACGTCACCCTTTTTCTGTTTCCAAGTCTACTGGGTCTACATGTACACTAAAACCAGTGGACTGTTTCCCTGCGCTTTAGCAATGGACATATCAGATTACCAGTGAATGTTTAAATCCAGTTACATGTAATCTGGCAATTGACGTCACATTTTAGTAGTCTATATATTTAACAAACTCGGGAAAAAAGAAAAATCACATGGGCTTTTCTGGATTTGAACCCAGGACCTCTGACCGGGCATAGTACTTAATTACTTTAGTAGTCCATGTGACAGAATGACTCTCCCATTATACCTCACACTCTTCTCTTTTGTAAATGAACCCCACCCCAAACCCACACCTCACTCCTGAATGCCTGAAAAGAATTCATTTCAAATATCTTAGATGTATCGAGACACAATGAGTTTGAGAGAACAATGCAAAGAGAGTACCTCCGTCACATATTGTACATGTACACCAAATGCAAATTTTGCCAGCAAAAGAGCACTGTCATTTGTGTATTCTTAATTCATTGAAAGGTATTTCCATTTTAAAAAGTCCATATTTAAGGTTATTGCAAAGCGACAACCAGGCCTTTACAGTTGCAAAGCGACAACAGTGGCCATTGCCCTTATAGACCCGTTTACACTCGATTCGCCTTTGCAGAATCGAACTCCGCAATTTCCAAAAAGGGGAGTTGAAGCTGGGTAGGCACTAAGTGTAAATGCAAAAGGTGAATTGAAAAAGGCTGATCAGACCCGGGTCTGATTCGCCTTTTTCAAGTTACCTTTGGGGTAGGGTTGAACCCCGCAATTGCGGGGTTGAACCCTGCAATTGTCAAGGTCGCTTGTAGTGTACATGTGTAAATGCTACCCGAATACAGATTCGGAAATTTGAGTGTCCTTGGGGCAGTGCCCGCCCTGTGGTAGATTTATATGACCAATCTGGCACCAGTTCCGCAACACCTTACAACTCACGCATGCGCTGCAGTTACAACTAGTGGTGACTTTTGCGGTTTCTGAAGGCGAGTTGAAGCCGGATCGAGGTGTAGTGTAAACGCGGCAAATGTTCAGTTTTGTGGTCGCAATAAAAATGTTGGGTCTGTATCCACCTTTGCTGGTTCGAGTGTAAACCCGGTGTAATTTGTCGCCTCTTAAAAATTTGAGACCTGCATTGTTATCTGCACAGTGTCTTTATATTACCAAACTGACAACTCAAGTTCATAAATTACTATTAAGTATTTCGATTTTTAAAAAGAAGAAGAAATAATACAAGAGCACATACTTATCGAATAGCTGCCATCTTTGTTCCTTGTGCTTACAAAAGTTTCCCAACAAGGTGGCAGCTATTTGATACAGTCAACAGTACATGTACATGATTTTGGGACAATATAATCCGACAGCTGCCTACCCTCCCGGATTTTGGGGAAGACATCCGGGAAAACAGGTTTATTCCGTGACTCCAAACACATCTAAAAATACCCAATGTTGTTAATTGACAATCCAGGAGGGTTTTTATCCATGTCAGAATCACAAAATTAGTTATTTTCCGAAGAATCTGTTGCAAAATCCAGGACGGTTGGCAGCTCTGCCACTGGCTGAACAAAATTGTTAAGTTGACCCTATAGTTTTCAGTACATACAGACAATCTCTAATATTGTCCATCCCACACAGTCTATAAACCCACCCATTTCACTTACTGAATGGCTTGTCTATCATCAGTTGTTCAGTACACTAGTAAAATAATCCTCTGTTTGTCCTACTGCAAAACATCTTCCCACATGCCAAATGGCTTAATAACACATTTCTCAGAAAACTAGACAATGACATATGCCGATTCCAGTGGACATATGGTAAATTGAAGCATTTCAATCAGTTTTCCACCCACGTGGGCCTGTGCAGAATTCCCCAGCACTGCCCCCGCTCACACATGACAATTAGTGTTCAAATGTAGTATGATACAGAATACACTGTCTTTTGTGTGAAGGTGTGCATGTACAGATGATTACATGTACATTTGTAAATCCTTTTTTGTACAAATTAGTAGATTATCATCTTTAAATTGTTATATTTAGTGTAATACATGTACAAAAAAAGAAATAAAATGTAACTAAGTGCAGTGGCATAGGCAGGATTTTTTCACTGGGGGGACAAAGTCGCTCGGCGCGGGGGAAGGGGGGGGGGGGGTTGTGATTATTCATGCACCTATCATTATCCACAATTTATGCACCTATCAATTGTTTTGAGTATCTCTTTACAAACTTACATACCGTATTTTGTTGTTGTGCTTTTGCAATAAAAAAAAAACCAACTTTGAAGTCTAAATTTTCTGATGATAGGCATTTTTTTTACATGTACCTCAGTGCCGGTTGGGAATAATGAATTTTCCTTTGGTTGAGATCAACCACTATTTATTACTGGAAGTTTCACTAGCTTAATTTTTTTACAGAGTACATGTACGTACGTTATCTTCACAGGTCATGTAGGCCCAGAAATTTTGATTGATATCAACTATGGGGGTGGGATGGTATCATTGTGGACTTGATTTCAAGTCTGAGATCACGTATAATTTCAAGTCTGAGATCACGTGAATTATATGCAATCCCAAACTTGAAATTGAGTCTACAATGCTACATGTACCATCACACCCTCCCTCCAGATGATATCAAGCAGATTTTCATACACAGCCTCCTGTACCTTCAATATCGCACATAAAATACATAATTACGTATTATGTGCATATTTATATGCATATTTTGTACAGTAACTGCATGACTGCACAAACTTGACACGCACACTCAAGTGTAACCACCAAACTGTTTTCCCATTCTAAAATTTGCACTGTACCCGGTACCGGTACGGAACAAACACTTGAATTATCAGGTGTACCACTTTGTCATAACACCCACAAGAGATATGAAATGTAAATTATCTGAATTATGATCATTGCAGGCACAACAGATGGTTCCAGGAAGATACGATAATATTTATAAATAAATAAATTGTCGTCATTGCAATATAACAAGGCCATTCTGAATGGGGTGACAAAAATGTACGTGCAATGGCGGGCTTTAATTTGTTCTGCTTACATTATGTGTATACATTTCCAAATCACACAAATTGTTTTTAATATTAAATTTATAAATGAAGAGTTGCTTTGCAAAAACAGATAAATGTCATTTATCTGGGTTACACAGGTGGAAAAATTACGAGCCTGAGGCAGGCCTTTAACACGTTGACTGCCGACAACGAGTATACCGGTACTCGTAGTAACAGGTGTACCGGATTCTGCCACTACGAGTATACTTGTGTAAAATGGAAACGCCCTGTGAAACTATGCTCTGCAGTCAACGTGTTAATGTCTCGTCCAGTCAGTCTACTATTTCTTAATTGCCAGGACGTTTTTACCCTACAAATGTCTATGCTACTATGAGCAATTTCATTCAGTGTGTTTCTACCGAGCACTCTACATTACTCTGTATTTTGTTACCCGCTATTTCAACAAATCCATGAATTGATTCTTCATTGTCTGGCGTGTTTCTACTAAAGCATAAAATGCTGGGTGCCCAGCATTAAACCGCACATGCCGGAAGCACGGAAAGCTTTCCGGGTCACACGCACTGCATTCTGCGCTGCATGTACTTCTGGTGCACTCGGCAAATGTTACACCGATGTGTTTCTACTGCGAAAGACAATCGGTATTACACTGCATGGTCCATCTTGATCGATGGTTAACGATTCACAGTAGGATACCCGGCATTACACCGAAAATTCGTCACTCCGTTCTGTTTCTACAATGTACTGGGCCTGTGAACCGGTTCTACTCCGAACTACACGGCATTAACCGGCAACCTCAGTAGAAACACGCACATTTATTATTTGTGGCATCTTTTCCACGTCAGCACTTGTACTGTCATTGAATATGAAATGGATATTAGATAAGCATAGTAAAAGCTCGTTTATTAACATGCGTAAAGACAGCATAACTCAATGAGGTTGGCTTCTACACACGTTCTGGTTTGATAATAACTTTGTTTACAATATACCATGCATAAGTCTAAAGGTCTAACATCAGACTACATAATATATTCACAACGAAGAGTAAATAGGCCTTGCCAACTCTTATGATTGTCAACCATTTCCTGGATGTCAACCATTTTTTTCATCAAGGCAACCAAATGAACAATCAAAATATGTACATTAGCATTCTTCATATTGGGCAAAATTATGAGTTCTTGAAGAAATTCAGGTAGAAATGTTATTACTGAAGCAAAATGATTCCCAAGAATATTATTATATATCATTTGCAGTGACCCAAACCTTTACTTAACATGAAGACACAAAGAAAAACCTTACTGGAAGTGTTGATAGCTACGGTAACAAACACGACATCAGTTAATTTATTTCCAAGGTGGTACTTTTTGAAAAAGATTAACAACTGAAGGTGGTTTTTAAGAACTGTGTGTGCGTGCACATTTTGTACCGTTCACTTAACAAAAACCATACACGTATTTTGAGGGTTTCTGACAGGTTATATCTTTTGATATGTTACATGTACGCCCATAATCCAGAAATCCATACAAAGTTTAATCGTGCAATTGGAAATGATACACGAGTCTTTCCATAAAATATCTTTGTCTGGTCTAAAAATAAAAGAAATAAGTTTCAGTTGTTCTGAAGAGATAACTTACATGTAGCCCCAAAAAGGGTTACAAATAGCCTTTTTAAAAGCCCCGTGTACAAATTTCCAATATACGCTCGTAACCGGGACACCTACCGGTAAAGTATCCGTCCCGGTTACGAGCGTATAGGCCTATTGGAAATTTGTACACAGGGTTTTTAGTAAGGCATGTTGTCACACTACATGTATTTGTAAACCTTTTTTGGGCATAAGTTATCTCTTCAGAACAACTTAAACTTTTTTTAAATATTTTGAGACCAGACAAAGGTATTTCCTCGAAAATATGGTCTGTGTTGCCAAAATGTATATTGGACCAGTTTCCTGAAAATTGTAACCCACCCTTCAGCCCAATACAAATTCACATTCCACTAGTACAATCATGGAGCTATATGGTACAATCTGCTGATTCTTGCAGGGGAAAAAAGCTTTTCAGAAATGCCTTTTCTTTCTCAAGGCAAGAGGTCAAACGAAATGACCATTACTTGATCAGGTTGCATTCAAGTGCTGCTTGTTGGCATGCAAGCTGGTCAGGTCAATTTGCTTCTTATATAATGGGTCAGTGTTCCATCCTTCATGTACATATATATGTACCGGTAGGCCTACCCTTTCTATCACAAACAAAAGCCTCACCCAGATTACCTGAACTTTGGAACTTTTAGTTCAATATTCTGTAAAATAGGACAGAATTGACAAAACCTGCATTTCTGAGAGAGAAATCCATCCACATATCCTCCAAAAAAGGAAACAAACTCGTTTGTTCTGCTGTATCAGCCTGCATTGTATATTTTGTCCAGATAGAAACTTTATGAGTGTTTCTATTGCGAGCACTGGCATTTTGTTGAAGCGGTGCACAACGCCTTTAACTGTTATCTTGTATGTTTGTACTAAAGAAAAAATACCAGTTATTTGACTCGCACGCACAGCAGTTGGAATGACGTGCCCTATTAAAAAAAGCGTCATCGGCTGTTTTTAAAATAAAGTTGCCCACACCGGCAAAAACCTTCTTCAAGCAGGTTTTAATTTGTCAGTGCGCAGAAAATAACTGTTTCGACTAGAAGGATACCGTTTTTGAAGTGTTTCGGAAATGGTTATAAATCTTGCTTAGTAGAAACACGCTCTACCCGGTATGTGAAGAACGATTTGCGAAAAGACTGTGCTTTGCAGCTCTTCGGCTGGTGGCTATGCCCACCAGGGGGCGCACGTGATCGCGAATTTAGGTGGCGAGTGATACAAAGTACGGTCTCAAATGATGAAGGGCTGAAGCCGACCAAAATCAGAAAAAGCTAGCGTAAGGGTACAAAACCCTACACTATCCGCAGTGGCCAGTTCTGGTTCCCCAAATTGTGCAGGATAATACCGGTAAGGTTGCATAACTCATCTTGGTTCACTGGTGTTGCCAAAAAGAAATTCAGGTTGCCTGAGGCAACCGAGCAACTGTTGTCTGGACATACAGTCGCAAAGCTGACATACATGTAGTGACGAATGTGCAGTGTTAAAGCTACTGCACATTCATCACTATGTCAGCTTTGCGATTACTGTTGTACAATGTTGTCTAAATGAAGACAAAATTAACAGACAAGAGGAATCCTTACCTTGTGAAAAACTGAGTGATTGAAGATGATGTACTCTTTGCCCGTGTCTAGCCAGGTTCTTTGCATGACAAAGTCTCTGTTCTTCAAAGGTGGGGGACATTTCACTGTAAAATACAATGTTAACATTTTATAGCACACATACTACACGGTGTTCGTGGATGGTAAGAATTTTGTCACTGAAGGGAACAGTTATTTTGTGTGTGCTCCCCAATAAGTTGAGAAGATTTAACAGAATAAATGAGCCCAGTGACCAGGGGTAATTATACGAGTGCACAGAGCACCTTGCTTGGTGGATGTGTGCATAATAAAGAACTATTTTAAGATTGTCACATGTGTGACCAGGCCAGCTTGTCTGGTCATGGTAATTTTTAAAGGCTCTGCCATCTGCATGTTGTGGGTGCCACCGTGTGCAATTGCTCCTTGGAATTTCTGGAATTATTTTGTGAGGAACAGTTGCATTTACAGTGGGTCCCCTGGCTGCAGGTGGCAGGAGCTAGCCTACATTCTTTTGTTTGTATTCTGGCATACTTGGGATTCCAGGTGCTCAGTCTGTGTTCCTATATAAGGGAGTGCAGGCCAGGTTTCTCTAGTTCTTCTGTTCTGGCTGCTGGTGGAACACAGGCTGTGCACTGCCTGTGCATGGGCCGTGGTGCTGCTGCTACTACCTGTCATCATTTATCAACTTGATCAACATTATGCTACTTGACTGCCGTTTCGTTTGTGTTCCGTTTTGTTTTGCATACACCGATATTGTGCAATACATTGTGAAAGAAATTAATACTGTAAATGCCAAAAAATTATTTTAAATAAATAACCCACTACTTTTGAATCACATCTGTTTTGTGCATTATTTTACGCCTCTGTTCGTCATCCCTATTTTCTATTATTTTACCTACTCGGTTACACATGGACTATGTGGACCGAGATATGATTATGTCATTTTGAGGCTCTCGTCTACTGCCAGAAACGAGAACATAATAAGTAGGGTTTTGCTGTTCCCTTTAAAACCTGAATATGATGTCATCACGTCTCAGTCCACATAGTCGACTTAACAATCTCAAAGGGGCTGTGCCACAGTTTGCACATGTGCCACAGTTTGCACATGTGCCACAGTTTGCACATGTGCCACAGTTTGCACATGTGCCAAATCCTTTCAATTTTTAAGATATGTGCTCGCTCAGAAGTATGTCGTATTATTTCGTTACACAACACCATTGGTTACTGTACATCGTGTACTTAGCACTAGGCAGTGTTCATGAGTGTTTACAACATTTTGTATGCAGAATTCGACTACATGCGTACATTGTTTGGTGCGTTTTCAATGGATTTCTTTATCGCAGTCTATCAATGTCTGGAAAACCTGGTGCCGCGGCGGACGCAGTGTCTTTCCATCAACAAAAGAGGTGCCGTAAAATCGCTGTCAGAACCAAATCCGCATGTCAGTTTCGATGGAAATCAAGGTTGAATAAACTGCTGTATCTAACCATATCATTCAATGTCGTTTCTTTTTTTTTTTTCTTTTTTTTTATGGGATGAAAATACTCTCGAACGACAGCCGCCCGGTGATATTGATGTTTGACGGCTTTAAAATACGGCAACCAATGCCAGTTCGAATAAATAATAATGCATCAGGACAACCTGACAGTTGACAAGTACACCACAGCCAGAATTACTGAAGTATTATAAGGGATGGCCAAGATTGAATACGATATGCAATACCCGAACTATAAAACTTGAAAAAGTTAGCCCAAGTTTTGCTACGTATGCATAAACTGTGACACAACTCCTTTAAGTTCCCTAAAATTGTACAACTTTCCTGGTATCCTGGAAAGTTGGAAATGTTGCGATAATTTTGTGTATAGGGAGAAAATTTTAATTTCTACACCCTCCCCCAACTCCCCCCGCCCCCCAATTCCCCCACCCCCCCAAATATAATACTACCTGTACTTGTAAAAACTCTGGATGCGGCAATAGGGCGACAATTTGGGAAGCCTTTCCCCGGGGACCACCGAAATTTCGGGAAGAATCACTCAAATTGACACCAAATTTCTCTACCCGAAGCTTCCAAAAATGGTTACAGACCTACATGTAAGAGAGACGGTTCTAGACCTAATAAAAATGGTTCTCGATTAAAAAAAATGGTTTTTGACCTAAAAAATGTTTTTAAATCTCAAAAATATTAGGGCGACACCAAATTGTCGCCCTATTGAGCGTGTCGCCCTAATATAGCTTTTTTACACACAAATTGTCACCCTATCCTAGCAAACAGAGTTTTTGTGATACTCACTTTGGTAATAACTAATATCATTGGTCAAGTTGACTCTACACAGCTCGTAGCTTTCTTCCATGGTCTTGTCCCATTTCTTCCTGTAGGGAGTATCATTTAGTACGTCGTATACGCTTTCTGCATTCACATCAAGGAATACTTTATTCACCTAGAGAAAAAAGATTACAGGATTTAAATTTAGAAATCTGAACAATATTGCAAAACAAAGTACTCATGGCTCAATGTAATTCACACATTGTACAATGTGAACCACTAGTGTTTTGACCCATGGTGTCTGATTCGCTGTTACTACATGGTGAAAACAAAAGGCTATGTCCACATTATAAATTACTATGAATTGTAGGTTAGGGCGACAAATCGTGTGTACAAAAGGTATATTAGGGCGACCTGCTCAATAGGGCGACATTTTGGTGTCGCCCTAATATTTTTGAGTTTAAAATTAATTTTTTTAGGTCAAAAACCATTTTTTTTTAGGTCGAGAACCATTTTTATGGGGACTGGAGCCGTTTCTCTTCGGTCTGTGACCATCTCCGGAAGCTTTGGGTAAAAAAATAAGGTGTCATTTTGAGTGACTCTTGCCGAAATTTCGGTGGTCTCCGGTGAGAGTCTTGCCGAAATGTCGCCCCATTGCGGCATTCAGAGTTGTTTAAATTTCCATTATTATTTTTATTATTATTAATTGTTAACATGCCATCATGTTAATTCTTCTGTGCATCCGCATATGATTACATGCTGTTTACCAGGACAAAGTGTGGTCTTAATAAAATGTTATAATAGCCAGTTTATTAGACAAATTACAGAGCATTTAAACAATTGAAATTCATTTAATATGCTACATGAAGGGCAAAAATCCATATTGTCTGGCAGTCAACAAATGTACGGTATGCTACATGTACTACGTGTCAAAAAAAACAACACATGTCCTACTTTTATTCTTAAATAACTGTCATTTTTCAACGGATTTAAACCCAAATATTTCATCATGTAAATGAGGCCCGACAAATTTTATCCAAAAAGCTCAGATTTTTAAAACGCCATACGAAAAAAAGTCAATTTCAGAAATTGCTACTTTGACAAGCCTCCTCCATGTCAATACGTCGCTGGAGACGGTGGTGGAATGTGTGTGCTGAGCCGAAAGCATCCGAGGAAGGGCGGGATCACTCCAAATGTTACGCATACGCGCAACCCATCTCGATCATTTCGCGCAATTCATCAAAAGGTGCAAAGAGACCTCAGACATAGACAATTTCCTTGACAATGGCGAATGCTAAGTCGAAAGTGGCAAATTCTCAAATTTAGGGTTTTTTTTTGTATGGTGTTTAAATCTCAACCTCTCGAACAAAACTGATGAAACTCACTCAAGGAAATTTGTCAGACCTTGTTTACATGATGTGAAGTTTGGTTTAAATCTGTTGAAAAATGATAAAGTTATTCAAGATCGAAAGTAGGAAATGTTTTTTTTGACACGTAGTACAGTTGTATATGTACATGTACACTAATGGTTCTTTCAACTCGAGTGCATTTACCACACAAGTAAATTACGCCATACAATACAGAATAAAAAATTATTAGAATCATGATGACTGCCGTTCTGTTAAATATTTCCAGATACTGTTTATGAACCCACTTGGGACAAAAGACTGGTGAACTTGGTAGGCATACAACCGCAATATGCATACTGTACCGGTATTAGTGTACATTTGGTGCAGGTATGGTGACACAATGCACTCTCTTTCCATTGTGCCTCAAACATCCAACAAATTTGAAAGGAATTATTTTCAGGTTTTTAAGGGTGGGTCACTGACAAAAAGGAAAAGCATATCAAGATACAGGGGCAGTAGTGGAGAGTCCCTCTGCCACATGTAGGTCTACATACTACATGTAGGTGCATAAGCGTATAGTTGTACATACACGTATACCGTATGTACAAGTAGTTTGCGTGTCTAATAAGGGAATACATGTATACCCCCATGAGTGGTTGGCCGGTTTTCATCATGTTTAAAACCGGCTTGGGTCCTGAATGCGAATGATGTCCCCCAAGTTGACGAGCGAAGGCCATTATGATGCATCCAGGCCCCAAGCTGGTTTTAAACATCTTTGCCTGGTACTACTGCAGCCGATTTTACGAATCCTTACAAAACATGAGGCAGCATATTTATAAAATACTACTAATAAACAAAATGTGTGCTGGAAATAATATTTGTGCGTCATGTCAATCATTGAATGAACGTTTCTCCTCTTGAGAGGAAATAAATTTGCTTGGAGATAACAACAAGACGGTGAATCCTTTGTACTATCATTAGACTGAAATGGCCTGCAGGACATTTCAATTTTAAAAGGAAATTGGTATTATGAAACACACGCACTGTCAGAAGTATGTACGCACAGTCACATCAGTTTACTGACCTGAATATACCATAATAATTAAGTTTACTTCATAATTAGAAGATTAAATAATCCATGCGCACAGCAAATGCAGGGCACATCCTATTTGGCTATTGACACCAAGCGGCCAATGAGGTACGTGTATTTATAAACACACGGTATTTGGGAAAATCACCTGTCATTGTTGAGCTAATGATTTTTCCGTTTCACTGAAAATGACAAGATCCCCTTTATTACAAATTATGCATCCTGCTTTGGGCTTAAAGTTCTTTTTGATGCCGTGTCAATGCAATGCATAGTTCCGAGATTGCCCAGTTAACCCCGCCCCTTAGATATTGTTGCTATGTGCTCACAAGCCATCGAAAAAAGATGGCGAGACTACGTACAACCCAACGGGACTCGGCATGGAAAGCACAGATTCATTGGAGAAAACTCAAGGTATTTATGTTTTAGGGTCGACAGTTACCGTAGCACACACTGAACGAAGGGCTAGTAATGCAGGGATGACATATATTCATAAAAATGCGCTTTCCTACCTTTGAACAGCGAACCGCCCGACATTGAAACCAAAATTCACCCGGTCACTGGCGCATACAACATACGAACTGTATGGGCAGAAAATCCTGTGATTGTTTGTGATGATTGCATCACTTTGACCTTTGTGGGCGCCGTCTGCTAGCTCTGTTGTGATTGGTCGCAAGTTCGGCTTGATTGACAGGTCGGAACTATGCATTACCACGAGTATCCATGTGCATATGGCATTTCAAACTCCCCAAAAAAGTAATTTTAAATGGAATTTAATTTTCCCATACATGACAGTATATTTATATTTATGTTCGGTATATTTATATATTTGGTACACGTATTCGGTATATTTATTTTCGGTATATTTATATTCAATTTTCCCATACATGACGGTATATTTTTATGCACTATACTTTGTTGGATGTTGTTGGACTTTGTCTGGAGTGACGTCCACACCATCCAATTTTTGGTCGGCCGACATCGTCAGACACATGTTGGACCTTGTTGGCCAACAAATGTCGGTTCATGTAGACAGTCCTAACCCCAGCAATAATTGGGCCACACTAACTTATTGTTAGGAAGTTTGACAATAAGTTGGGACCCGGACTGTTGGCGTAGTTGGAGGAGCGTATTACGTACACACAATACATTTCTAACCATGGTCTAACACAATAGCATGAAACTTGGTCAAGTCTCTTTGCACATGAAAACCTCATCATTCTCACATAATAACTGGACATGCTTGGCAGAGCATGACGTGCATACTGTACCTGTGCATCAAAATCATCTTTGTGTACGGTACATACATGTACATGTACGTACATGTACATGTGTATGTTCAATCATAATACAAAGTGTACAACATTGCATTGGCTTTGGCCTTTATGACAGTTCAGTTATTTAAGCAACTGCTCTGTTTATCATCGAGACAGATCTCAAATGTAAATGGATTAAAATGTATTGATACTCCAATCTTCATACATGGTACATGTAGGTGTGCTTATTTGTGTTACACAATGTGTTATACGCACAGTATCATCTGATTGCAGTGCATACACCATCACAATGGTATTTGATGTCGGAAAAGAAAATTGCAGGCCTATCAATATCATGATTGCAACCGGTGTGAAGTTAGTTACTTATTCGACGTTCGACGTTCAATATTCAATAAGGTCTTTAAGGAGCTGTTACTTTTTCAACATTCAATAAGGAGCCGTTACTTATTCGACATACAAATGAACAGAACATTTTATTTCAAAGGGTCAAATGCCCCACCCTGGGGCATGAAAAACGTGACCAAACGCCCACCTAGCCTAGGAATGGGGCAACGCGGGCGGAGGGGGTTGGGGGGACCAATTGATAGGTGCATAAGTGAATGTCGAATAAGTAACAGCTCCTTATTGAATGTTGAATAAGTAACAGCTCCTTATTGAATATTAAACGTCGAACGTCGAATAAGTAACCAACTTCACACCGGTATCATACCAGGCCTATCTCAGCTTAAACCTTGATATCTACTTGTACATGTACCACACACGGTGTATAAAATGTGGTTATTTTGAGGATGAAGACATGTTGGGCATGTGTGGGCTAATCAAAAGACGATGCCTAATGTAAATGTTTGCATATAAACATTCCACCCGTCATGTCCGGGTCCCATGTTAAAAAAACGAAATTGATCCTAGGGCGTAAGTTTTAATCATAACAAACCTTCAGCAAACGTATTCTTGTTGCTTCCAAATCTGTGTTACTCTCCAACCACACTCGGATCCCATTTTTATCGTATTTCTTGGACCATCCGTCCACACTGTCTGCCAGCCGTCTAAACTCCTTGAAATCTTCGTCGTCTGCCACTCTCACCACACCAATCTCCATGGCGGCGGCAGAAGTTTCCGGGCAAGCAGTGCAGTCCGTGCGCGCTGCGCGCGGCACAGAAAAAAATGTCAGTGTCGGCAACAGAACTCTCGCTCTCGAAGTTTTGCAGTCAGTTACCACAGTTACTGTGTAAATCCGATGACAAATAAACGGTATAATACATGAAGTAATCCGGGCAGTCAAAATGTAGACACAGCTCGCAGTTTTCCATCAAAAGTTTAAAGAACAGAGAATTAAGTGGAAAGAAATGACACACACAAATCACAACACAACCACGACGCAGCCAGCGCTGCGCTGAAGGTTACAAACCGTGCATTGCAAAATAATGGCCGTTTTCGAAAATACTGGATTCGGTTTTAGGCTAGATATAGTGCTTTTAACAGCTGCGTTAATATTCTCCGAATGCATCATGAGCCGGCGACGAAGCCAGTCGTTTCAAAAACAGCCAGTGTTCACGTTATTTGGTGACCGCGCCCTCTATATTTATTTCTGCACGGAAAGTTTGTGGGCGGACGTGGGAAAGTTAGAGGGGGTGGGAGCGGTAAACTGAGCAAGTTGTATTTCTTTCGGGTGATTTTAATCCTACGCTGTTATTTCATTAAACCATTTTTTCCACGAATGCAGCGTGATTTTCTCTCATTCTTTCTATTCAAGAAAACGTGAATGACCGTGTTCATGCAAATTGTTTCGTTACAAGGCACCTTCTTACATGTATAGACCTTATTTGCACCGGCGGCCATGACAGGGGACAGGTTTTCATATTTAAATGTGTGACAATAGACCGTGTAAGTCTCGTTTCGGGTCACACTTCCGGAGACCAGTCAGGGAATGGCCGCAATTTTGGTTTTAACGTTGTGGCGATCTTCTTTAAATTATCACCTTACCGTACCGCGTTTGTAAACGCCCAAACACCAATAAATGGAAAGGCACCTTAAAATATATCGATTCATTCAATAAAATGAAGGAAATGTTTTCCGAGTTTGCCAAAAAACAAATACAACAAAATGTTACCTTTTGTTTCCGGTTTACAGGTACCTTTATGAAAAGCAGGCTCAGGCTTGGTGAAACTTATAAATATTAAACGTGGTTTTAAAAAATACCAGGGCTGCGTTCCAACAATTCCAACAACGAGCAAGTTCGGCGGGCGGGCGGGCGACTATAGTTAACTAGACTAACCATAGTCGATCTAGATGTCACTCAAACGCTGCGTGGTTTGACTAGCTAGTCTGACTAGAGGAACCAAGCCGCGGGGGTACGTAGGTATAGTTAACTGAGTAGTCGCCCGCCCGAACTTGCTCAACGTTTCGAGTGGAACGAATTTTGCGCCACCAACGTTGGCCAATAAACTTTTAAGTACTAGTAGTCTCGTACCCCGACGTACCTGCTGTGGATGCTCGCACATCAGGTCTTGGGAATCACGGTGAAAGCTCATCGCTGATAGGTTAAACGCCATTACCCATTCGTGAGCCGTCGTTGATAGTACCTGCACTGCTATTGGTCAGTGTTTCAAATGCTATGCGGTACCTGTTGTGATTGATTTGACCAAGATTGGGAGGGAATTCTTCGTGTTTGACGAGGACAACGTTATAAAGAAGTGCCAGCTACTAAATAGGAGCCTGTAATGTAATGTAATGTAATGTAATGTAATGTAATGTAATGTAATGTGGGCGAAGAAGGTACGTGTCATGTTTCTTGTAAAGACCATTTGGGTATGTTAAGTGCCTATCTCATTGGCGGAGACGTCGCCGCGACTGCCGCGACTGCCGCGACTGATCAGTCGCGGCAACTCGGGCGACTCGGGAGACCAAAAAATGGCTTGCGCTCTCACCAAGGCGACGCCAGGGCTCTGAGACGTCTACGAGACGTCTTCTCAGTTGCGGCGACGTCTCCGCGACGTCTCCGGCAGTTGCGCCGACGTCTTCTCAGTCACCTTGGTCTCCAGCAGGTCGCGGAGACGTCACCGAGACCTGCTGGAGACTGGAAAAAGTGTCCAAAAACATCGAACATGTTTGAATTTCCCGCGACTCCCCGAAGACCCGGCTAGTCTCCAGGAGACGTCGCGAAGACGTCTCCGCAACCAGCGGAGACTCGAGTCGCCACCAGGTCGCCACCTAGTCTCCAGGCCAATGAGATACCCACTTTAAGGTACTGATTTGTGTGCAGCCTTCTGAGCTTTATGGGTCTTTCACACAGAGATGAGACGGCGATGAGATTGGGAGCGATCTGGGATAGTTGGCCAAATCGCTACTGGACGCAGAAGCATCTCATATGGCATCTCATATAACATCGCATAACCATCTCGGACGGCTGCGAGTGTTTTCAAAATTTGAAAACAATCGCAATCAAAATCAGATCGCATCATCATCGCTACACTGGCCCAACACCGTCGCAACCTTGTCTCAGACTGTCGCAACTCCATCGGTGACGCTCATGACAAGATGGTGTTAAGATGGCGTTGCAGAGGTGTTGCGCCTGCAGTGTGGAGACAGTCTTGCGGCAAGAAAAGAGCACTTGCGACTGCACTGCAACACTGTGTGCGAACGCTGTGACATAGGTGCGAATAACTGAGATGATTATAGCATTGAGGCAGCGTTGCAACATGCTCGAGACAAATTATTACATGTATCTTTCATGTCACACCACCGTCTCATCGTTGTCGCCAAGCCGTCTCAACACCAACGCAACATAATCGCATCGCCCACGCAGCAAACTCGCTGCTATCCGTATATATCACTGTCTCAACTCAATCTCAAACAATCGTGGGACCGTCTCACTACTGACAACTCTGTCTCCACCTGTCTCAACAATGCCGCCACGCTGTCCGTTGGGGTGTCTGCGATTTTGAATTTCGCGCCGAAAATGATCAATTTCACAAGGTCACCTCAACCGACTCTCAACCGTGTCACAACAACATCGCAACTGGCACTTTGAATTTTTGAAAATCGCATAGCCCTTGTACGATTTAAATTTTTCCCAATCTCCACGGCATCTCTTTCTATGTGAAAGACTCATTACCCGCGGTGCTTATTATAATGCCAAAAGCTTCGCAGGGGTCCCGCACAGAAATTCAGTGCGGGCCTCAACCAATCAGTGATGAGCTCTCATCGTGATTCCCCAGACCTGATGTGCGAGCATCCACAGCAGGTCTGGGTACGAGACTAACTTTTAAGTTGTTCCCGATGTTCGTGAGTCATTTCAAAATGGCGCACGCGACATGAAAGATGACAGACGATACATGGTGTCCAGTTGTGAAAATAACAAATAAATTGCACCTTTCTTGTTTTTTTCCCTTATCGCTGGCGATACATATGTCACATAACTCACATTTCCTCAAAAATTTGGTAAGCAGCAGAGAGCCACATTACATCGCGTCGGCACTACGACCGCTGAGACTGTAGGTGCGCCGTCATCTTGACAATGTATTTTGGCAAACAATCCGTTCCACATTGAGCAAAACGTTCGCGCCAACGTTAACAAACGTTTGCGTGTTTGAAACGCAGCCCATGCAGGTTTGAACGCGACAACTTGAACGTTCACTTCTGTTTAGAGTAGATAAAACCACCACCAAAAACCCAAACGAATAAAGTGCACATGTACAGGACTGAAATCGCAAAGATCGTCTGAAGCAGAGATGTATAGAGATATATTTCTCCTCTAGGTCTCTGGTCTGAAGCCCGGAATCAAGGACTTTTGAAAACGGCCATAATGCACCGTATTCGCGCCAACAATGGCTGCTTTCGAGCGCGGCACCGGGGATCCCTGGTGCTCCATGGTGCTCGCCCGAAAGCGTGTTGGTGCACCAGATCAGATGGTGGCACCAACTGCTCCCGACCTCTGAGTCGTCGGGACAATGGGAGACATGCGCAGATGCGCGTACTCATGCATGAATCGGCAAAAATGACTGGCGCGTCGTAAAATGATTCTGGAAATTTGGGTTGATATTTTGAATGTTCAAGCTTCCACATCGAATGCAAATGTTTTAAACATTTTCATGATTTATTTTCATCAGATACCTGTGATTAATTTTGTGGAAAACTAAGCTTTTATTAGCGGGGATGTAATTTTTAATGACCGTGGTGCACCAGGGATGCCGATAACGCTTTCGAGCGCGATTGTACTGTGTGTACGCATGTGTGTGACGTAACGTTCCGAACGGCAAGGTGCACCAGGGACGAGCGCTCGAAAGCAGCCTACATTGTGGATTTTCGCACCACTTGCGGACTTTCAGCGACACGCTGTCATGAATGTGTTGCTTTTATATTACGTGTAAGGTTACCCGTTTATCTCAGAGACGGAAATGGTCAGATTTAAAACTTTGTGAACTTTTTGCTCAATTAACCTTTCGCACAGGTGATAAATGGGATTTTAAGATTGTTTACAGTGGACCCCGAATCGGTAGGTGAAACTGCTAATTTTTGACGTGGTGTGAAAATGGTAACGAAAAAACGGTCGATGCATGTGTTAAAACGTATATACGAGGTCTCCGGAAGTCGACGAGTCTCGCGGAGTCCCGCACGCTCTCGAGGTCAACTTACACGGTCTATGGCTATCAACACTTTTAGTCTGGTTTTTTTTTCAACTCGTGAAGTAAAATCGTGGGTATAGCGGCGGTTGCTTCAAGATAAGATAGACCGCACGGAAGATTTTATTCTCGGATTTTATTTGGGAATTTTCAGTTCAACCATGGAGGTTTTCTTCCTCTATATGATGGTTAAATAATAAATTGTCAGTTCATCACGTAGGCCTATACCCAGGCGTTTCCAAATTCTATTTCACTCTTTTCTGTACTAATTGAACTTTTTCTTTACTATTGTATTCCCATTGAGCTGAATGTCAGATTTACATTGATGATTGTGTTTGTCGTGCATGTTTTGCCATTTTCCCTACTTGTATCGTGTTTTATTTGTTACTTTTGGAAAACAACAATCGAACCCGAGTCATGTATCCCATGATGCCGTATAATCGACTAACGGCGTGCTCTATGGAAACCGAAAGAACCTTCGCCCTATCACGTGATCCATCCATTGTCACGCAAATATAATTGGGGTACAGTCATTGGTATACACAGGTCTACGCTCCCCAAATGCCTTTTCTTTTCAACAATACAATGTACAGTGTAAAGCTCATGGCCACCACTCGTACTTCTAATCCCTGGAAACGTCGTTTTTGTGTCCTATATTCCGCTAAATGTACAATGGCACTGTCTTCGAAGGACTGATGAAACAGTCGCTGGAATAAGATGATACGACTGTTCAATGTGAGAAGACGATATTTCACTGCGGAGGAGCGAAACGATCGACTACGCCGAGAGGTCGAGACTTGAGTTTCATTTTACTGAAAACGCACACCACCACCGTGGGTGATTCCGAATTTCCTGACCGTATTATATTGAAGCAATATAGCCAAAGCAAGCATCATGTTCTCGCCGATGTCTTTAGGAGCCTACATCATAAAGAGCGTAGTGGGTCCGTCTGAGGAAAATGGAGGAAGCACTGCGGATGATGAAAGGTAAGGGAAAATTCGAGATACCTTAATTAGCGCATCGAGCCACAGCAGACGCATATCATGCTATTCATCTGGTATACAAAATCGATACCTATAATAGGCCTACATTATATTCACAAGTATACGTAAAAATGCACGTATAATGTCCTTGATTATTTCACGTTATCGTACAGTATACATTATACAGCAGATAAATGCATGTAAATTACACAACCAGTCTGGAATCCAAACGTATCATAAATCCTCGATTTGGATTTATAACCTGCAGGCTTATAGTAAACCACTTGTGTTTCTACATTGCTGACGAGGAAAACGGGTATATCTAGTAGTGGTATACTGCAGCTGCATGAAGGAGTAGTGATCCGCGCATTTTGACCTCACGTATTTCGACAATGGAGTTTTACACATCGTAAATAACCGGCTTGCAAGGTATACTAGAACATCGTCCGATGGTGTTTTCCTACGTGAACAGTGAATGAATTTTCGTCATCTGTGGAACTGGAACAGCAGCCGTTTCTGTGCAACCGAACCTGTGCATCGTATATTCGCAGTCGCATTCTCCTGCCGTATAGCAACCATTTTGGCTTCGGTTGAATCGCTCAATCAATTTGCTAGAGCGTCCGTCCGAATTTAATTATTGGAGCATCATGGCTAGCTCTGGAACGCACATTTTGAAGCTGTTGCTCCTGCAGATCAATTTGGATGAATAGTTGATGATAAACAGGCCAACTAAATCGCTTTATTTCGACGAATCATCCTGTAGGAGATTGCATATAATGATGTCTTACTATAGAACTCGCTTATCGCCTTATGATGAATATATCTTCTTGTACGGACTCCCGCCGATAAAGTAAGTAAATAGAGGATTTTCGTAATGTATATGCAAATTCCATCCATATTTGTTTTTATTAACAAAAGGTTGCTTTTAACGACCACACAGCTTGTCTGGAGCTTGTCACCTAGCAACAGTTAATGTATACAAAATTATTCCAACCACAGAAATCAAATTTAAAGTAACAGGTGAATGAAAAATATAGCTCACTGCACAAGGCAACTATAGTCACAAGAAACATCCATGAACATGGCAAACACATGTTTTAAAAAATAAAAAATAAAAAATAATGTATCATTATTATGTACATGTACGCACGACAAGGTCTCGACAGATTTACACAACATGAAATTCGAAGGGAAATTAACACAGGTCAGCTGCAGTCTAAAATAGTACAAGAAGTAAAACTGCTCAGAAAATGCGTGGGAAATGTCAAGATGCCCGCGGGTCTCAAATCCATAACGGCCCAGGAAAATCATATACGGTGGTGGAATTGCCAAATTGTAGCATAAAATAAAGCCTCCACGATCCATGTGGGGAGTGATACACTGGTCCTCCGCGTGTAAAATGAAAACGGTATCGACACGTCCCAGCTTGATCCCGGCAAGCCTCGGTTACTCCTCCGCGTTCTCAGCTTGAGATCAGACTTTAATTTGCGACCTTTGACCGTAACCCACAAAATTTTATCCAGGAAATGTTTTTGGGTATAAATGCACTCGTCGATAAATATGACGGTCGCCATATTCGACGCATAGGCTACACGAAAGTAATACAACAAATTATTGATCGCATACGGAACTAATTGATTCGACAAACACAACATTGGTTTTTGGCCATTAGAGTAATCCGTACTTACTGTGAATGAAGATATATGTAGTAACATTCCCCTGCGAAAGTGTCAGTCTAATTGGTCATTTCATATTCCGAAGGGGAATTTGAAAATCTACTTATGAGACGAAAAATAACGATTTACTCATTTCTCAAAGACCATAGCACTTAAGACTAAACCATTTCAGGGGAAGTTTTCTACCATCATCATGTTTATTGTGTAAGTTATGTATAAATCTGTGAACAATTCTGATTTTCGAGATTCCCAATAGTGAGCAGGGCTTTAATTAAAATACCTTTTGTAGCATTTGCAGTTTCGGGTTTGCAGTTACGGAAAACCTCACAAAGTAATGATAACAAATGCATGCATGCTATATGTTAAAATAACATGAATCATGGTTTCTTTCCAGACGGAGGCGACTGTTACCAATACCGCTTAATGATATTGTATCAGGGGATTTGGTTGTCCGTATAATGTCGTCAACATTTTAAATTAAATTTGATTTGATCGACTTATAGCCGTGAAACTGCTATCCCATTTCAGTTAATTTTCAGGATTTTATATATTATTCAATTCGATGAGTAATCTCTGGCGTGGTCGAGTGGTATGGCAAATATTTAAAGATATATTATCGGACAGGTCAAACGTTTAAGGTCATTTAGCTCGAGATGGATGGACGGTTTGATATTATGAATGGCGATCGATCGATGTGTTGTACAGTGACGTCGAATATTTATAAGGTTAAAGGCACAGGCTCGTCAGCAATGCGCGCCCGCCAAATGTGTGCCACGCAATACGCAGCTCCATAGCAAAGGCATGGATCGAGCACGAATTTGGCGGGCGCGCATTGCTGACGAGCCTGTGCCTTTAAAGCTATAATGGTATATATTGTATTCGCCAAGATAGCGGTACTTTCCTCGCGTTCCACCTGTGGCCCCGGTTCAAATCCTGTTCACAAACTAATTATGTGGATTGGGTTTTCAGTCCAAAATCACCAGTCATTATGAGAGTAAAATTAACAAATTATGAAAATACAAACGTTGCAATCAGCATGACTAAAAAGTTTAGAAAATTAAAACTTCCTTCCCACATTATTCACCGTCTTTTTTTTTCGGTTGTAAATTGTTAAAGTAAACGAAAACGTGCAAACCGAAAAGATAAAAGGAAGGCAACTCATACCGTTGGAATTGCCTTTTGCCCCTCTGTTTAAATTTATGATATTTATTTTTCACGCGAGAGGGAGGGAGGGGGCGTGAACTGCACAATGTGCACAATGGTGGACGCAATAATATCAGTTGTGGCTGAATAATATTATTGCTCATTTTACGAAGGTCATGGAATATGTTGCGTTTGCCGCTATTTTAAATAGTTATATAGCAACTGATTCACAATGACATTCCATTGAAATTAATCATTAACCCACGATGGTCAAAGTCGATTTTGAAAATTGTAGTATGGGAGCAGATGTTAGAAACACGTTATCCCTTCATGCAAGGATCATAAATATAACACATTTGGCGGGATCGTGTGTAAGTCAGAACATAGTCAACATTCTCACTTGATTTTATGGTACGTATTTTGTGTATGGTGCGAGGGATAAAACAAAAATATAGCCGATAGTTACCGTATAATAGAAAAAGAATGTTGTTCCATGTAGTAAATGCACATGACCTGTATACATGACCTGTGCATGCTTTACATACAGAACAAAAAGAACATTGAATATCGATTCCGCGAATGGAACACAGAATTCGTTTTTACCTCAACATCAATTGTTATTTCGTTTATTCAAAATGGCGGAGTGAACTTTTCATGGCTGTATAGTCACTATGATCGTGCGGTATGCTGCAAAATTTATGCGGGTAACACATTCATGCACCTTTGGAAGTGGTTAATAAAACGCGAATTGGAAAATGACTAAAAAGGAAAACGACTGAAAATGGTTTGGTAAAACGAGTTTTGATAACCGCACCACGCAATATTGCTCTTTTGTGATTTAAGTTAATTTAAAAACATAATATTTTCCCCTATATTTATTTTTCAAATAGCATTTTGTTGTTTAAATCTTTCCAGCAGTGAAGTTTTATGACGGTATAGAAATTTGAGAACTATCTCATTTTACTGATTGCTGGCTTGGACGACGTACGAAGCCGGCAGTCGATTTCACGAAACATTGCGCAGCTTGCGCAACTTTTGACAAATGGCACAAGCCCCATAGCTTGCGTGATATTTTCGGAAGAATGTTGCTCAACTTACGCTATAAAATGTTGCGCAAGTAGGCTTACGCAACTGCGTAAGTTTCGTGAAATCGGCTGCGGGTCATGTACCGTTGAAACGAAGCGGATCATTTTCACTCAAATGCAATGGCAGAAATCCAAATCTAGTGGTTAAAAACACCCTCTCTGGCGATCAATTGGCATTTTATGTTAATTTTTCTATAACTGACTTACTAAACGGCAATTCAGGAAAACAAATTTGGAATTTACTCTCAGTGAACCTTGGTCTCCGAAGATTACATCTTCTGTACCATACCCATTCCCCGTTTTAAAAGTGAATTCTAAACATTTTTCAGAACCAAAGTGACATGGTTCCAACACTTGGAAAAGTGTTTGTGATCCGTTATGAACCCGTCTGGACCAATTAGTTTTCGCGACCATAATTTTAAAAAAATCAGTGGTGGATCTATAGGCCTATTCAAATGCCCAAAATGGACTTTCTGGGCAGTAAGCCTACCCGGGTGCTGTCTGGAATTTTGGGGTAGGTTATTATGTATATATATACCGTCCGGAATATCCATTTTATTTTCGTATTTTAGTAATCAGCCGCTGGATCAGCCGCCGATTTCTAGAACTGGTCGCAAAAACTCGGCCCAAACTGCGCAACAATGTAGTTTGGGAAATGCGTTTCTGTCGCACCTACCATGAAGCCCAATTCATACTTGCTCGGCGATACATGCGGAACGGAAATTTTGTTCGCCGCAGTTGCGGCGAGTATAGGGTCAAACGAGTTCAACAGTGCGCGGTCAGTCCGCATCTGAGCGGACGGGTCGTTGCCACCCGTTTCTATGCGCGCGCTTTGAATTAAAACGCGCATACAAAGTGCGCCGCAGAGCCCGTTTATACCAAAGGCCACGCCCAAACTATTTATAGTTCCCACAAAACATAGTTCCCACAAAACATAGTTCCCACAAAACATAGTTCCATTTAACACTACTATGCGCAAAGCGGATTTGTATGATCGCGTGAAAACTATGCGGCGACTATACACTCGGCGAGTGTGCGGCGAGTAAGCGGCGAGTGAGTTCGGCGGCGAAGTATGAACCTAGCTTTAAGCCCAATTCATACTCGCTCGGCGACCTACATGCGGAACGGAAATTGTGTCCGCCGCAGTTGCGGCGAGTAGGGTCAAACAAGTTCAACAGTGCGCGGTCAGTCCGCATCTGAGCGGACGGGTCGTTTCCAGCCGTTTCTATGCGCGCGCACTGAATTAAAACGCGCATACAAAGTGCGCCGCAGAGCCCGTTTATACCGCGCGACTACTATGCGCAAAGCGGATTTGTATGATCGCGTGAAAACTCTGCGGCGACTACACTCGGCGAGTATGCGGCGAGTGAGTTCGGCGGAGAAGTATGAACCTAGCTTAAAGCTAGGTTCATACTTCTCCGCCGAACTCACTCGCCGCATACTCGCCGCACTTTCGCCGAGTGTAGTCACTGCAGAGTTAATACTGACCGCGCACTGTTGAACTTGTTTGACCCTACTCGGCGGACAACATTTCCGTTCCGCACGTAGGTCGCCGAGCGAGTATGAATTGGGCTTAACGGTATTACGTGACACGTCTGCGCCTCTATACGGTGCAAAAAATGTTTGTCCTTTCCCGGCGCAACTTTATTGCTCAGTACGTCCCTTTCCAAAACACTGGGATTTGTGATACATATAATTATTGGGGGGAAAAAGACAATGTATTGGGTGAGACTCAAACCCACAACCTTCAGTATTCTAGACCCGGCTCCAGAATGCAGATGTCGTAGGTCCAAGTCCCACCAATGGACTGTGAAGCATCTTTGGCGGGGGGCAAACAATTCCCAGTTAAAGGCACAGGCTCGTCAATGCGCGCGTGAGGCCAAATTCGTGCCACGAAATACGCAGCTCCATGCCTTTGCTATGGAGCTGCGTATTTCGTGGCACGAATTTGGCCTCACGCGCGCATTGACGAGCCTCTGCCTTTAGTGTTCGTAAGTTTAAACATCACTGATTGTAATTTTTGCTGTTTTGTATTTTTGCAGGGAAGTTTCGGCCGAGAAGGACGACAGTGGGAGTGATTCGGACAGCGGCACATCAATTGATCCTCCCGGTCTAAAGGTTTTCCCCAAGCCAACGCCAGAAGGGGACGAAGCCAGTCGTCCACCGGTTGAGCCGGAAATCACTGCTTCCGATACAGCGTCTGAGGAGGCATCGGTAAGAAAAGTCGAGTTTGCAGCCAGGTTGGCCGCTCTTCCCGAGGCAAAAATGGCCGAGGGTGACTCAGTCACAACCACGTACATCGTCTTGGATAACAGAGATGCTAATTTGAAGGACGCCGATTTTACCGCACCCCGGGACACCTGCGCTCCCATTGTCGACTCCGAGAGTGTCCCAGGAAACACGAATGACAAAACTGGTGACTCCAACTTTCCGCAACTGGATTCTACGCGTAAGAAAGAACTCCAGCTCCACCAAGACGGTGAAAATGAGGAGTTACTTCAAGTTGAAGACGCGAGCAGGCGACTTGAGTCCGACGGCGACTTCGAGGTTCCATCCGATTCAAATTCGGACAGTTCCCTGTCAAATACAAGCGATGAATCAGCGTCGACGGTTCGGGAAAATACAGAAACTGTCCAAATGGAGTCTGTCGAACAAAACGATTTTGTGGAGGAGGATGAATCCTTGAAAGTGACAGGTGACCCGTGGGAGGAACATGAGGAGCACTTGTACATTGCGCCCGACCTCGAGTTCCCGTTTTATAAAACGACAGTGGAAATCGAACAGACTATTAATCTGGAAGACATTTTGGAAAATATGGATAAGAAGAACAGGACTGAAACGCCGAGACCAGAAGAAAGCAAATACGTTCCCAAACCAATATCAGATGAAGAACTCGAAAATGCGCTGAAAATTTTACGCAGCGGTAAACCACCGCCGAAGAGATCGTGGTATAGTCTCGACAACATTTCCAGCTCCAGACCCAATCGGGCTTTTGCTCTTTATTACGCCCTAGCTGATCAGCGGCGCGAGAGGCGAAACTCGGAGGGAGACGAATTTGAGCCGAGCAGTCCACAGTCCGATAGCATCATTTTCAGTTTAACCGGTAGCGTTACAACGAACATTGCCAACGATGACACAATGTTTGCAGCCCTAAGATCTCCTTCAGATGTCGAGTCTCCAAGGCCAACCCACGAACTGTTTGGGGAGGAGATTCCTCCGTATTTGAAAAATGAAGAAAACAGAGATGAAAACCAGGACATTCCAGAATCACAAGTGAATTACTATTTTGCTATACCAAACGGGCATGTGATTCCAGAAACCATACTTGACGGACCTTCGTTTTTTGAGCCAAATTTACGCTCGGATTTACGTACGGATTCTCCCGAGCCATCAGACGAAAATCCCCGATTTTCTGTTCCCGAGCCTCTTTCGGACACAAACTTATTTGCCACACCTCATGAGCCAGTTCCACAACCACCCCTGGAATCAACCCACAATATTCGCCCATCGGAGAAAGCTACCCCTCCCATGAACCCAAAAACTACACCTCCAGAGCCGTTTGAATTTGTTACACCTCACGAAACAAGCCCGGAGTCGCCTTCAAACGTGTTTCCACATCTGCCCGTGGACTGGTATTCAACCTTGGGCCCCCAAAACATTGAAGTTTCGACCTCTGATCTGCCCCTGCCACCTGCCCCAGAAACCCTTGCAGGATTACCATCTGACAAACTTCCGGACTTAGGCCAAACTGTATCACTTGATGAACCTTTGGCGTTCGAGCCACCTTTAAACTCGGATATACGTACGGAGCTCTCCGCACCATCAGACGGAAATTCCCAATTCTCTGTGCCCGAACCTGTTTTGGACGCAAACGTGTTTGCCACACCTCACGAGCCAGTTCCAAATCCATCTCTGAAATCAACCCAGAAGCTTCTCCCATCGGAAAAAGCTACCCCTCCCACAAACCCAGAAACTACACCGGAGACATTTGAATTTGTTGCACCTTACGAAACAAGCACTGTGGTTCCACCGCTGCCTGCGAACTCATTTCTTACATTACACCCCCAAAACATCGATACTTCAATATCTGACCTGCCCTTGCCACCTCCTCCCGAAACACCTGCAGAATTACCACCTGTCAAACATCAGGAATCAGGCCAAACAGCACATTTGGAATTGGGATCTTCTACGTCTATAGAGTCTTTTCCAACGCCGCTTCCAGAGACTGTTCCGAGTCCAAAATGGCCTGCGCCACCATCTCCAGAAACGCCAGTTGCAAAGCCTCAGAAACTCAACCAAGAGATACCTATTGAAATGCCCCCTCCGTCCCCCACACAATCTTTCCCAACACCGCCCCCAGCCGACAGTCTAAATTCGAGCTTCGAGTGGCCCATGCCTCCCTCTCCTCATGGAACATCCGAGTCATTTACACAACCGAGTTTCCAAATATCGGAACTGGAGATACCCACTGAAATGAACCCCCCACCACCCGCTGAGTCATATTCGTCGCTCCTGTGGGAACAAGTATCACACCCAATCCAAGATACAGCGACGCCAGTGGCCCAGGACAACGATACAGAGATTGAAACCGCTGATCAGCAAGAGCCAGAGGCAATTCAAGAAACGCTTCCAGAGTCTGACATGAAAACACCCTCTGAGCCTATACCAGGATACAATGCCGAAGAAGCAATGCCGCCAAATTTTGAAGCATTCCCAGCACCTATCTCCACTGAGCATTTAGAGCCAAACTCAAAAATTTTCTTCGAATCAAGCCAATATACACCACTGGAGACAAACCGCTATCCCATGTCAGACATAGAACCCGTCGAAGGTTCTGCACCCGTATACGCCATGCCTCAGGCTCCCGTAACGAAACAAGTGTTTGGGTCTGAGGAAGTAAAGCCGGAATTGAATCTGAAGTCTCTGCAGGATCCGTACACGAACATGACACCTGGACATATTCCAGAACGCACTAACGAAGAGGCTTCGTTGTTGGTTTCCGAGGCAGCTCCAGCACCGGCCTTTGTTAAGCATCCACAAGAAAGTTCCAAATTACCGTCCGATTCACGAGAACAGCCTCCGCCAGAGCAAATCGGAGATTTAAGCCCTGGATGGGATCTCCCACCACCTCCGGAAAGTTACATCGCCAAATATCCGACAGCTACTACATCAGGCCATCGCCCAAAGCGTGTTACATTTGCAGATTTGCCCCCTCCACGAGAACGCGATTCTAGTTCAGAAACGGATTCAGAAACGGATTCAGAAACCGATTCAGAAACCGATTCAGAAACCGATTCAGAAACATATGAGATAAGCTACGATGACACTAATTATCATTCTCCGTCACAAATGCCACCCGAGCCACAAATGTCGGTTCGTGAACATCCTGAACAATATCCCCTATCACAACAGACACGCCCCAACTATAACGAATCCAAAAGTAATACCCTTCCTCGGCCAATCGAGCAAGTTGACAAACGTCCTGCTTTGTTACCCAAGCCGCAAATAGATCAAACAAAGACGGGACCAGTGAGCTTTTTATCGGAAAAGCAGAAACACCCACCAGTCCCTCCCAAGCCTCGCCACCTCAAAGCAAATGTGCAAATCCCCGCACGATTTTCCACGTCGAATGAAGAGAACGCTGAACTTAGTTTGACACCTCTCAAATCCGAGAAACACGGTTACGAAGAAACCTATCCCGTGTCCCCAGAGCCTTACATTTCTGCTCAGGTCAAGCATCCTGCTGTTTATACAATGCCTTCCCTTGGATCTCCCACTTCAACCCACGTTCAGCAACGGATTCCCGTGCTCTCGAAAGTAGAAAAGGAGAAGGTTTTATTGGAACTTCAAAATAGTATTCCCAAGCCCAAGATACCGCCAAAGGTGGCTCCCAAGCCAAATCGTAGAATGAAACAGCAGGTTGATGAGCCAGTCTTAGATTCGACTGAGGTTGCTGAGGTAAAAAGTTCTATTGATCTCTCCCGGCTCGATGAAGAACGACCGATTCGAGACAAACCACAAGACTCATTCCTTGGCCCGGCCACAACAAATCAGACAATGGAAGAAGAACGGCCCTCGAGTAACGAAACAATCACTGAGGACCATGTAGTGATAATACAAGCAGGCATCTCCGTTTATCGGGAAGAAACAGAAGAATTTTTTCTTTCTACTTCAGGAGCACCACCACTGAGACGAACTGAATCTCTGCAAATATCAGACACAGGAGACACATCATACATCAGTAGGGACGCTGAAATATTAAAATCAACATCAGAAGATCATGCCCAAAACGGACTTGGAAATATGGAACCAGTTCAGGGGTCACTATCGAGAGAGATTGTAAGAATGGATGGCAGGCTTTCCCTGCACCGATTGGAATCCGGACAGCAAATTAGGGAAACCGTGGTCTCGATCCACGAACGAGACATTGTAGAGGTTCACCCTAAATTTCATTCGTTGGAGAAAGAGGCTCGTTTTGTTAGCATCGACGATGAAGACTCGGACTCAAATAATGAAATGTCCCGTAGTGTTGGAGAGAATGATGTTTTTGGTGTCGATAACAAATACTGTCCACCTTTCAACTACCCCGAGGCCCGGGAAACGGTTCCCGCTGACGCATATTTCGTTCGTGCCGAATCTCCAGAGCTTTCATCTGCCGATGAGTTTGTGACTGAGGCTGACATGACAATGAGAAAGATGGCGGCGGCTATCAATGCAAATGATCTTAGAGAAAGTGTATCTTCCTCGCCGTCCAGTTCGGAGGATTCGTCTGGGTCGCAAGTCTCAGACGACAGCAGTTCTGAGTCCGCTGAGGAACATACGTACATCGTGACTGAATCCGGGGAGGAAGAGCAAGAGGGAGCGTATGACAGCGATGAGCGTGGCGTAGTCTTAATGCCAACATCACTTCCTCAGGTCATCGAAGAGGGAGAAGAGGAATTTGAAAATACGGAAGCGGACGCGGATGACAAAGAGGACCACAGAGAAATCAGATACCTACCAGAAGACGAAACACACGAGGATCAACTAAAAGAAGAAAAGCAACTACCAACCGAATCTGAGGTTGCACCCAAAAGTGACAGTGAAATTAACATTGATCGAGAAGTGGTCAGATCCCCAGAGGTAGATCGAGAAAACCTAGAGGATTTTTCAAAGAACCAGATTCCGAAAGTTGTTCCTGTTGAAGTGGAAAGGTATCCCAAATATATAGATTATGATCGACCGATATATGCAACTAAACCCTCTACAAGAGGCATGCACGAAACGTGGGGTACTGAAGACGATTTAAAGAAGAGGACGAGTGTCGAAAAGGAATTACAGTTGGAGCGAGCGTCGCCAGAACTTCCCTCGTCCTACACTGAAACTACAATCCCCTACTATGAAAAAGACGAGCACGTTACTTCGGAAGAACAAGCTACACGCGCATCTTACAACTCTGACGAATACGAAAGTGAAGATGGAAGGTACGACGAAGAAACGATGGAATTTTCCAGTGAGTACTCGGACGAGCCAGAATGGCAGCCACCCCCTCCGTCTCCCGGTGCTCGGGTGTTTGTTCTCACATCAAACGTTCAGTATCCGGTCAAGTTGGAGCCAAGTCGAGATCTTGTTAATCGCGTAGATTCTGAGCCTCAAGGCAACAGAAACGCTGATGGTGTGCAAGACGACGGGTCGGAAAGGGACGATTCTGAAACAGAAACAGATATTAACCACGAGTTTGAAAATGACACAGATCACAACGAATGCCGAAATTACGAAGATGAGCCAGAGAAATACTTTCGACCTATCAGCGAGGCAGCCCCTACTGAATCCAAATTAGATCAGGAACAGGCTCGCCCCATTCCTCATTACGCCAACGAAGAGCTAACCGACGCGCAAAACTCGACAGTAGAAAGTGCTTCAGAAATGCCAAGCGGGAAAAGTCAAGCAAGTAGACCAAGAGATGTGCAGACTGTTACTGTCACGTACACCGTAATTCACACCAAACCAATGTCTTTGTCTTCTACGGATGAATCTTATTATGACGTAACAAGGAATGCAGGAAAGACTAAAGACCATCACTCTTCCCAAGAGGACAACCAGCAAACGAATCACCAAGAAACCCCAAACGAAAAGGACGTAACAGGCACGACTATTGCATCAGACTGCAAGGTTCCAGACGACGGTTCTGAACTATATTATCACCCTTATCATAGCCCAGAGCCTAGTGAAGACACGAGTTCTGGACGTACACAAATCGGAGACGACAAAATACAACAGAAAGATAGCAGTGAAAACAAATATATTGAACAGCATTATGATGTACAACTTATTAAAGCTGAAAATCCTGAAGCGGTGAGCTCCAGTGCTCCCCACACTGACCTCAGAACCCAAGGAGAGTCTACATGGGAATCAACCCAAGAGTCTACCTCGGTCAAAGGTCAACCAGGCATTACTCCAGACGATGTTGGCCAATACGACTCGAAATCCATCCCAGTGAACAACAATCATGACTTGCATGCAGAAAAGGTGGCGGAAACCAATTCCGAAAGCGTCAACACAACTGTCAAGAAGATTGAGCTAAGGCCAGAACTTTCGGTTTTTGAAGTTTCATCCAAAGAGCAGACGTCTCCCAAAAGGAAAGCAGCACGTCAGGGAGCTCCCTCCGCAGTAGGTAGTCCCGAAGAGGAAGGTGCATACAGATACAGCTCCTGGTACGATGTACCTAGTGATGACGCTCCCGTGATGGCAATTGCACTGGTGAAAAGTGACAATAGACTACTAAACGAGTATATGCAAAAGCAAGAAACGGCCAAGAAAGCTGAACCGAAACCCAAGCCAAAGCCAGCCCCAGTAATTCTCAACACTGTGAGAAGTCCCTCAGAGAACACCGAGGGAGGAGATTATAAATTCACGTCATGGTACGAAGAGCCTATAGAGGAAACGCAGGATGCAGATGATAATATGGTAATAGTTTCGTCGACAGCAACTAATGAGAAAAATTCTCCCAAGAAAGGGACACCTCTTTCGCCCGATATGCCGCCGGGGACTTACAAATACCAAGCGTGGTATGATGAGAGAGCCGAAGAACCCACTGAATCATTTTTTGTAATTTCAGCTCCTGCGGCATCAGAAGAAAGGCTAAAGACTAAGAATGCACCAACTTCACTTACCAAAGCCCAACGGGAATATAGATATAGAGTATGGGACGACGGGGAGTCATCGGACAAACCGTCCGACGAGGCTTATTTTGTCGTTTCCGCTCCTAACACAAACGAAGAGAAAAGGTCGATTAAGAATCCTGACGAGAAACGAAAGGACGAACAGTACATGAGGAGTGTCTGGTATGAAGACACCGAACCTGAAGAGGAGCCATCTGCAACATTCGTCGTTTCCAAACCGTACGAAGAAAAACTGCGGTTAACAGACGACTTGGGAAGACTCGGTGTAAAATCCGATGAAGACGATTTGTATTTTCCGAGGGAAACGGACCAGGGTGACAGAAACGTGTCTGGAGGTGGAAGTGCCTCTGGCACGTCGTCACGGAGTAGTAGGACATCGGGTTCTCTGGCTGATGTTAGTGCGACGTCAGGTGAGGCGATGAGACGCAGGTGGAGTGACGAATCGGAACCAGAGAAGACCAACTCGGACTTATTACAGGGAGGGCAAGCTTCTTCTGCATTTGCACCGCCTGGGGTTCAGGTCGTCACACAGCTACCTCCTCAGCCCAGACCTCGCAAAGCCAAGCCTAGCGCGCCCTCAAGCAGTGACGAGGAGCAGCAACCACAGCAGCAGCCGAGAAGACCAGGTCGAGGTGACGCGATGATGGGGCAGGTTAAAACTACGACAGGTGATCCAGGGATGGATCTTATCCCAAGAGCTGAATACGCTCTTGCTACCTCTTCTTGGAGACAGATCCCAGTGGATGCCCAAACTCGAGAGAGTGTCATATGGGATTCTGGTGATGACAGGAGGACCAAATCTAGAGACGGTAACAGGTATTCAGTATCAGACCAATCGCGTCAGGAGATAGAAAATATGTTGGACTCGCTCGTTCCCGACGAAGATGTTTTCGTCATGCCACGTACTCTTGGATTGGAGCCTGGGTCACAACCTCGCCCGCAAAGTCTTGAAGAAAGAAGAGTTCAGAGTCAGTGGAGAGATAGAGGCTCTGGAAGTGTGAACGTTCTGTCTCGGGATCAAAGTAGACAGTCCGACTTTGTTGGCGATTCATTTCAGGACCGTCGTTTCCAGTCTACGTCTGTACCTCATATTCCCGGGAGCCTAACAACCATACCGCGAGGCGACAAGCGTTCAGATATAGCAAGTGAAAGGCCTACCCAGAAGAGACATGTTGAAAGCCAAGTAAGACAGCAAGTTGTTCAAGACGGAATGCCTAGCTCCAGAGGTGAATACAGGCTCGCAGCGGCTTCCTGGGAAAATTTTCCGCCAGCTAGTGATGAAGGGTCATCGAAACTATCAAAGATGGACAAATGGGACACTACCCCAGACACGGGTGAACGACGAACGAACTTTACAAAGACCATGGTTGCACGGCATACCTACGAACCTGAGCGAGCGCCGCCGTCGACCGAAAGGGGTAGAGTTCCTCCTCGGCACCCCAGAGGAAACGGTATGACGGTTACTGCCGATGTCCACGCGCCTTATGTTAATCAACCTGTGCCTAGTGATCCCCATCTGGCAGTTAAAGTATTGAGCGCAAGTGCTTCAAATGCTGAATTGGCTCCTCCACCGCCAAAGGACTGGGGGACGCCGCGAAAGGCTCAAAGCACCTTAGGACTTAGTCACCGCCCCTCTGATCGTCCGGATTCACAGATAGTCATCCCTGACGCAGAGGCTGACGTTCCAAGGCCAAGACGTCGCCCTCCGGGTAAAGCTAAAGAGGCCCGACCTCCTTCACCTGGACTCAAACCTAAGCGTCCCAATTCACCCGTATCCATGTCAACCTATTCCAGCACCCAGTCCCTCCCTGCAAGAATTCTACCTCGCTTGCCGCGCGAAAGCGAACTCCAAAGACTGAAACACCACATCGCCGCACTTGGCAAACATATTGAAATTAAGAATGCTGAGCTTAGAAAAATCCACGCAAAGAATCCGTCGGCGAGGCACCATATTCCCATGAGAGGACCTCGCGGTGAGTTGATCAGTCCTGACGGCCGGGTGCTGTCAAGTCCCGAGAAGCCAAATAAGGGGGAACTGGCGAGGTACAAGCGGTTTTTTGAGAAACTACCAGAGCCGCATTTCCGACGGCTGATGCATGAGATGTTGGAGTACAAACACGTGGTCAAACAAACAGAGGAGGAGATAAGGAGACTGAATACCCAGTGTTCGGGGTTGAGACGGAGGCTTCATCGTCTCGCCCAACAGGACAAATAGAACCTCAGATTTTGGCTAAAATAAAATCAACGATAGTCACAGGATTTGCTAGTGCAACCCTTTACGCATCAAAAATATTCTACCACCGCGTCTGATCAGCTGATCAAAATTGCATGTAGGCCTATCTAAAAACAAAAAACTTTGAAGTGGTACTATGCATACATAGCGCGCTTTTGGTCAACGGTAATGCACAACAAAATGGCGGTTGATGCACTGCTATGACGTCAGCTTCCCAATCCTGATACAGAAAACGTGGCCTTAATATTACTAATCATGGAAAAATGTCCATTGCCAATTGAAATGTTACTGCATTGATTCGTTGTAGTAGTTGTAACAAGATTTTTCTCTACATTGTGACGAGTTCCAAACCATGCTGTAGGCCAAGCCACCGTTGTTTTTCACGCACCGAAACATCTCAATGAATTTTGCAGGGACGCCTCTCTTGTGTAAAAAGGTATTAATTGTGCCAAAGCGATAACTTAGACTTTTTCACTATTTAATTTTTATTTTACACATACCTAAGAAATATTGCGGGCCCACATTAAGGATAATATAAGCATTTGTACGCAAACATTTTCTCTTTTCTGTAAAAGGTATTAATTATGCCAAAGCGATAAAACTGTTTAACTTTTATTTCACACACACCGAAGAAATATTGCGGCGCGGGTCACATCAAGAGCATTCATGCATATACATTATTTATGTATAGCTCTGGCGCCGCATGTTTGCGTAATTCCTAGAAATATTTACGTTTACTCTATGTTCATTGTGTAATATGTTATCGTTGCAAATACATATCAAGTGTGTTTTTTACCCAGCAGATTTTAAAAATAATGACGTCACACGTTGTTACACGTGCGCTTTCCTATTCGCGTCTTGCACAAAGTCGCCATATTGGGTAAACAGCGAGGCTAGACATCGTTACTATATCGGATGCTGTGACGTTGGCTATTATCCGCTGTAAAATATGACGTATGCGTGTTTAGTGCCTCGTTTTGAACGCAACTGTGCAAAGAGCCCATTAATGGTCGGCGGATCTTGTTTCCTCCTATAGATCCTCGCTATAGAAAAGCGCAAATGTGAAAAAAAATGTGACGTCCTTATGTCGGCTTAGGTGTATTTTGTGTGCAGTGTTATTTGCTATAGAAACCAGAAATGTACCCAGTCATGTTCATTTTAGTCAAACGTGAACGAACGATCAGCTATTATGTCGTGTGCCTGGTAGAAGGGCATATACTCTGGTGCCAAAAATCAGTTACGCCCTTCTGCCAGGCAGATTTTTGGCAGAGCGCTAATATGCCCTTCGGCCAGGCACACGACGGGTTTATAATGCTGATCATCAATGCATTACCTTATTTTACCATTGCTGCATATACATGTAGGCGTCAAGCATTTTTTTACATTAATGGCAAATCATGTTTGCTTTGTAGGCCTATATTATGAACGAGACGTAGGCCTATAATGTTTGTTTGAAATCTGAAAGAAATGAAATTTTGAAATTGAAAGTCTGAAATTGTATACGAATTGTAACATTTAGGAATAATTTTAAGTATTTCAACAGACTTGAAGTCTTCGTGGCTTTCGTTGTCCGATGTATCGGAATTGTTTTAGAGGTTTCATTTAGAGGTATAACGTCAGAACACGTTCGTTTTAACCGCAGCTGTAGCAAGTTTACGTGGCAACATTGATTGACATCGCATGATTTGACAAATATAAAATCTGAAGAAAAAAATTTCGCTTTTGAGGGATGTGTTAAAAGCTTGTACACATGCGTTTTAGAGGTGTATTTTTGATATCTTCGTTATCTTTTTACATCTATAAGAATTGGATATATTTAGGTGCTTCCTGTATGTATATATAGACTCGATTTACACAAGCAATGTGTGTATATAATGGACAAAGTTAATAATGTGTATTACATGTACATGTATAATTAATTTTCAAATGACGCTCACTATTTCATTTGTGGAACTGAACTGTACAAACTGGAAATTACTTTATAGAAACGCAAATTTGTATAAAATGCCTTTTTACCGTTTGCTGTTTAATATTACATGCAATACGAAATTCGTAGCGATCGGAATTATTCAATGTATACAGTACTATACAATTGGGGTTGTTTCGTTTAGCCAAAATAACGCTACAAGCGCATGTTATGTTTTTATTTAACGTTTGTTTATATAAATGTTTTCGTGGTTTCGCAAACCATCGTGTATGGTTTATTATTATAGACCGTGTATGTAAGTCTCGTTTCGGGTCACACTTCCGGAGACCAGTCAGAGAATGGCAATGGGGTTTTAACGTTGCGACGATCTTCTTTGAATGTATGCCCTATCACTTTACCGTATACCGCGTTTGTAAGCGCCCAAACACTAATAAATGGAAAAAGCACCTTAAAATCTTAGTGCCACTTGCGAACTACATGTACCAGCGATGCGCGCACTGTGTCGTTTTTTATATACGTCCAGGCCTGGGGTTACCAGTTTATCTCAGAGACGGAAATAAAAGGTCAGATTTATAATTTTATGAACTTTTTGTTCAATTCACTTTTCTCAAATAGGATTTTAAGAATTTTAATGTGGACCCCGAATCGGTAGGTGAAACTGCTAATTTTGACGTGGAGTAAAAATGGTACCTAACAAAACAACGGTCGTCGCACGTGCTAAATCTCCTATACGTGGTCTCCAGAAGTGGATGAATCTCGCAGCGTACCGCAAGTTCTCGAGGTCAACTTACACGGTCTATTAACCCTCCTATATACTCTTTCTAATGTACTATGCCCTATATTTACAGCAGTTATTGAGAGATGCCAATATAATTTAGAAGCAGTTTTGTGTACACGTTTCACACGCAAATTTGTTCAATAAGCGTTTAGCATTTATACACTCGGCTGTAAGTAAACTCCTAAAAAAACGTTCGGAAAGTCAAGTTTGACTGACGATTTCTCTCTTGTTGCAAAATAATTTTCTTTGAATTTTATATCATTAGAAAGCCCTGTTATTCCTCTTATACGATGATGTGTCATTTGTTATGATTAAGCAATGCATAGTTCCGAGATTGCCCAGTTAACCCCGCCCCTTAGATATTGTTGCTATGTGCTCACAAGCCATCGCAAAAAAATGGCGAGACTACGTACAAAGCAACGGGACTCGGCATGGAAAGCACAGATTCATTGGAGAAAACCCAAAGGTATTTATGTTTTGAGGTCGACAGTTATCGTAGCACACACTGAGCGAAGGGCTAGTAATGCAGGGATGACATATCTTTCATAAAATTGCTTTCCTACCTTTGAACAGCGAATCGCCAAACATTGAAACCAAAATTCACCCGGTCACTGGCACGTACAACATACAAACTGTATGGGCAGAAAATCGCGTGCATTGTTTGTGATGATTGCATCACTTTGACCTTTGTGGGCGCCGTCTGCTAGCTCTGTTGTGATTGGTCGCGGGTTCGGCTTGATTGACAGGTCGGAACTATGCATTGGGGGATGTGCAGCACAGCTGAATACGGGGGTGGGTGTAAAGTGAAATGTCACAAAATGCATTGCTATTGTCAAAAAATGCATTGACACATTCCCATCCTCCAAGCAAAAGGGGAATGCACTGCATGACAATAGCAGTGAATTTTGTGACATTTCACTTTCCACTCACCCCTGTATTCCGCTATACTGCACATCCCCCAATTGATTAATCATAACAAATGACACATCACTGTAAAGAGGAATAACAGGGCTTTCCAATGATACCAAATTCAAGGGAAATGATTTAGTAACAAGAGAGAAATCGTCAGTCAAACTTGACTTTCCTAACATTTTTTGAGGAGTTTATTTTAAGTCACATTAATCGTGTTATCTGTGGCATTTTAAAAAAAAATCTTGTGGAGACTTCGTGCCTTTTATGAACACATTTTTCTTCTTAGTCAAATGTAAAAAGTAAAGAAAAACTAACAAATTCCTAAATTAACAAAAATGCAAGTTAAAAATTTAGTATCGAAATACAATTTGCTCATTTTGAATCAAATGATCTCTGTTCAAGTCCCTCCAGATAAGATATCGGTTCCTATGTAGTCTACTAAAGTGTGACGTCAGTTGCCAAGGTAACTGCCAACTGGGTTTAAACTTTCGCTGGTGTCCATGTATTCTGAAATGTTCATTGCTAAAGCGCATGCAGGGAAACAGTTCGCTGGTTTTAGTGTAGACCCAGCAACCTCATCCTCTTGCAACAGTGCCCCTTTAACGCACTCCCTAACTCCTGCGTATATTGTCACGTCGCTTTGCAGAGTGGAAATTCCCTGAGATCTCAGGATGCAGCAACCTTGGCAACACACAAAGGCACCGGGCAATACATCGGTAATATTTTTGATTAAATTCTTCGATAACGTTAAACAAGTGTTGTCCCTTCCTTTAAGGGAATTAACGGCCACCAACCGTGGAAAAAAAGCGAGGTCTCTGAAAAAAAAGGTGGAAATGTTCATAATGCATTTAACAACTGTCAGTGGTGTTAACAAAATGAATGAGTGGAAAAAGACCACCAGAAACGAAAGGTTTCTAAGAATTGATTGGGACCTGATGCAGTTTTGTACGCCAAGTGACTCGAAGTGTGCGCAAAGCATGCAATACGTATAGAAAGTAAAATAAAAACTCTGAACTCGCTTATTACAATATAATACTCCGTGTTCCAGTCCCTCTGCATCAGTCCCGAGGTCGTACTTCTAGTCTTGAACCTCTGCACCGAGACCATTGCCTTCAGTCTCTACCATCACTCTACGGGTTTGCTTCGTCATCTCCAACGGCGGCCTGTTTTGTCTGTTGCAGCTCAGGAGCTCGTCCGCGTGTCCTCCAAGCGATCAGCCGATTGACAAGATAACAGACAACGAGCCCGGGTAAACGGACAAAAAGACCAGGTAACTCTGCCAAAGTGCTGCGGCGTCTGCCCTCAACAGCCGGAGGTGCTTCGATGCTTATTTGAGCCTCAAGACTTTCAGTTGTGGAGTCCTCATCCTCGCTCTCTTCGACGCTGAGGAGAGATGGTTGCAATCGCCGTGCCGGAGCCCTGCTGACCAACCCGGGAGCGTTTTTCAGCATGGCCGACATCAGCTCGCCCAAGTCTGTCGCCGATTCCGCGTAGTCGCTGTCGGTGCCGTACGTATCGGCAGTCACCGGCAACTGGTCGGCTGAAGGCCGTGCTCCTGCCGCACCAGGACCTGTCGAAGTCCCCGGTCCGAGTCCTCCCTGTGCGTCCGTATCTGTATCAATGGCACGATGGTCGTGGATATGACGCAGTACGAGCCTCTCCAGGAAGCGTTTGCGCTGCAGCCGGGTGCCCTGCTGCGCGAAGTCCGTTTGTATCCGTTGAAGCCTCTTTCTAATAGTCCGAGTCAGAACGACTGGTTCATGGAGCTCGAGTCCAGGGCAGACCTCGTGGTTACTGCTCTTGCCAACCACGTCTTCGCTCAACCCTGGTCCGACGGCAGATTTGACGGAGAAGTTAATAAACTTAGGATGCCCGACAGGCGTCGCCGACATCACGTGACCGGCATTGGGTTGATAACGAGTCTCCGGTGGATCAACTCGGAGAAGTAAAGAGTGACCAACGATGTCCGAGATCTTCTTCTTCCTGTTCTGTAATTGGTGACAGCATCCGTAGCCGAAGATGCCGTATGTGAAGCACATCTCGAGGTCTACCGCGGCCACGATTTGGTGTCTATACTTGAGATCATATGAGCCGGCGACAAACAGGTTTTTGATGATGTCATAAAGATGCATGTCTATGTGGCCAACAATCCTGTGCACACGAGGACTCTCGACAAGGATCAAATCGAAGCGAACCTTGGTGGGAAATAAAACATTGATTAAACCCAAATATAAAACATCATAAAAGTCATTCAACGTTAAACTGTTAATAATTTTCAGCAAGGAAAGTAACGATAATGATAATGGTCTTTTGGTAAGCAATCAGAAAAGGCAAATTATATACTATTCGAGGCTTGGGCAATTCCATTAATAGGAAGGGCAATTCCATTAATAGGAAGGGCGATTCCATTATTAAAAATAGGAAGGGCGATTCTATTCAGATTCCATTTTCCAAACAAAACACTGCCAATTCACGGATGTTTGTAATATCCGCATCCAATAACATTCAGAATAGTCGGGTATACTTCCTAGAATCACTAAAATAATTAATAGAAATCGATTCCTCGAAAGACGGATTCTGACTCCCAACTTGGATTAGATTTTGATCGACCCTAGAGCGATTTCTCCAACAAATGGAATATTTCCACTCATTCATTAAAGTAATGGGGCTTTTCCAAATCTCGGCTTCGTCTCCGTCTCCGTCTCCATATGGTTTACATGGAGCCGGAGCCTGAGCCAAGTCGAGATTTGGAAAAAGGCCAATATTGTTGGTCAAAGCAATGCAATGGATGGGAAAAATGTAGGCATATCGGGGGTTTTATCACACATTTACATACCTCATTTGATGGATCAGAGCGTTTCCTGGATATTTTCAGGGAGAAGTGTTTGAGGTCGTCCACCACCACTATAGCATTGTCTTGTACCACGACCGTTTGGGTGCTCTTTATGAAAGAGCCTACTTTGATTCTCACGTAAAGCTCCGGGTCTTCCACTGAGATGTGAGTTTCATCGATGTTTTGAAGAAGCTTGATGTGAACGCTCAAGACGCCGCTGGGAGGTCCAACTGCGTATTCGGCTTGCGTGTCTTCTTCAAGATCGAAGTATATGCTCTCTTCGCTGGACATTTTGGCCACTTGAGTTCCCAAAATAAGCTATTTTGTTCGAGTTCAAAAATGTATGGGCACTAGTAATATGCACACAAAACAAACGCCGTTATGATTGCAGCTATGCATTTCGTATGGCGGCGACATGCAAACGCTGTTCCTGCGTAACGCGTGTTGACTGCGCGTGGCGAAGACACCGCGTAGTTATCGACGCGCGCGTTGCGTGTCCGTTAACATGTTGGCATCGAAATCAAAATCTAGGGATTTTTTTTACCAAGGCTGCGTCAAATTACCTTGAAGGTGGCCTAGCAAGGCCAAAAATTTAGTCCTCCCCAGTAAGTTGAGAACCTAATTATTTATTAATTTATTGCATTTTCTTGTGTTAGATTGACGCGTTTTAGACGCTCAATCGGGCGAAATTGAACAACGCGCTCATAAAACCTGAGACGCGTTAAAACAACGTTCTCGCGCAGTACTCAGGAAAATAATAATTTGACGTCATTCTTTTTTCTATTTAGAGGGTTTTCTTTCGACAAACAACCGTTTCCACAACAAATGGTTGTACTTGTAGATTTATTCCACAGTTCCTAGAAATACCCACAATTTCAAGTGTTTTCCGGAGCTGACCATGGACAGAAAAAGTGAAAACAATCCAAACGATTTCGCTGGCAAGTTGTCTGAGGGTGGGCCTACAGTTTCATTGGACAAAATCGGTACAACGCAGGGTAAGCGATTACTAATTTTCTTGACTTTATAGATAGCCCCGCACGGCTTTAATTCCGCTTCGGTTAACTTATAGGCCTACTGTACTAGACTACATTTCATGCGATTAACGCTATAGAGTAACAATCCGTTATGTGTGTTGAATTTAATTCACAGTTGGTTTCAGTCCCCATTTTGTTTGGAAACATTTTCTAAACGGTTAAAAACGTGGAAAACTGACAAACAACCATAATAGGATATACCAGTTTATGGACAACTGTGACAACGATATAATATCTCGTACATACGGAGTATATAGGCTAACTAAAGTTTGTACAAAAGTGGGCAAAGTTTTAGGACACTTCATTTTGTAATTTTTATAAAACCAATGCCAAGACTTTTTTGTTTTGGTTCATTGTAAAACTTGTTACATTTTAAGAACGAATGCTCACATTTTAGGGATAAGTGACACTTTCAGTTTGGCCATAAAATGAGGTTTGTCTCACCTGGTACATATTGACGGTTTTCCGATACATCCCTCTTCCTGTCGTCGGGAAAAAATTGTCTAACTCAAACACTGCTATGGTCCATCTGCGCAAGTCCAGTTTCAGCTCCTTAGTCTTTGTGACTGGCTGAAGAACGGTCACGTGGGGTTCACACTCATAAAAGGTGTATGCGTTCGCTTAGCATTACTTAGCATCCCCGGCGCTGTGTCTTTGGAGGTCACCCTGCTGAGGAAGCCACGAGTCGACGAACTGTGTGTAGCCCGGGATTTCACTTCACATTCTGGGAAAATTACCATGGTAACAAAGTTTGGTTCTTTCTGTGATAGAAACGCTGGGTCGAAATTATGCAAAAATGTACGCGTAGTGAAGTTCTAAAAAATTTACATAAAATAGAAAAATCTGGATAATAAAATGAATTCCTGAAAGTATATCGTATAACCATATTCCTTCCTCCATGGTATAACTTACTTTTCATTCTCTTTCCTTGTATAACAGCCAACGGCAGCGAGAAAGGTGACTCGAAAGTAGCTTGTTGGAATCGGGCTATGCAGACAGCCAAGGGAAAATGTGTCGGGACCGAACTCGAGAGGTCTTTGCGTCCAGAAAATCCAGCCTTAAACACCCTAATTTTGTTGCAAGCGGCGGCAATGTTGGACAAAGTAGACCGTGACGCCGCGTCCGTCAAGAGCGCCACACACGGCAGCCCAACCATGGTAAAAACCGAACCAACCGTCACGCCTCCGTCTTCAACTTGTTTAACAAGTGTATCAGTAGCATCTTCAAATTTGGAAAGAGAAACCCTTGGGAACCAATTTCACCAAGGAAGTAAAGCTACCTTCCCGACAGAGCTCTTAAAAACTCCACCAAAAGACAGGAATGACAGGAACGATATCAAATCCGCAACTTGTTTGGGAGGTGCATCAGTAGCCACTACATATTTGGAAAAGGACAAAATCGAACACCCGAGAATCAGAAACGACACCCAGCATCCGGAGATGGAAACTGTTCGCGACACCGTCCAAAATGAACATGGAGGGAAAACTTGCACGACACCTGTGGAAAATGTCGACTCCTGCGCACGAACGTCTCCGTGCAGCAAGACGTTCAAGGGTTCTCCACGTTGGAGATTAAACTGCTCAGACGTGACAGACAACTTGGGGATAAGCATCCAAGCAAATTCACCACTTGCCACAGATCATCTAACTCCTGAAGGGGAAGTTGTGACACACGCAAGTGCTTCAAGCGACCAAAAGCAGTTCAAGGCACCCACATCAACTCAACACTTTACAAAATATCAGACTATACTTAAAGATGGCGCGACAAATGTCTCCGTGAAAGGTACTACAACATCTTGTGTTCTCAGTCCACCCGTCTCCCTTCAGGCACGAGGAGGAAACACGACCACACGGGTGGCGCTATCGTCCAGCGACGCCAAGACCCCAAGCCCGCAACGGAAGATAGCAGCGCCTCCACTTCAACCCTCAATACAGACACACAGTGCGTCTTTCAAGGGCCCAGTCTTCTACCTGTATCCTTACCAGATTGGAGCGGCTAGGGCGCAGAGTGTTACACCTATTCGAATGACAAGGATGAAACAAGAAGGCAATGTGATGGCGTATATGGTGCCGGCACTGAAGTATTTCACGGTGCGGCAACAGCTGGTCAATTTGAGAACACCTTCAAGCCAAATTCTGGTTCCCGTTCAGCAGGTTAACCCAATGAGGACAAGGTAAAGTTACATTTGCAAATACAGTTTGGTTTTACAAGACTAGTTTTTCAGTTGAAAGTGAAAGCATGCACACATTTTATAAAGCGAGTAAGTGACACTATAAAGGTGTCCGTTTTTATTAAGGTTTATTTATTATCATTTTCCGTACTTTTTTTTTAATATCTAGTGGGAATACAAACGTTAGGAAAGAGGCAGCAACACAGCTCGCACAAGAAATAACAGTTTCACTCCCCTCGCCAACGAACGTACAATCCAATTTCTCGCACCTGACACATCGGGCAACACAGACTTCGCACGGGCGAGAACATCATCTTCGCCACCAAGGGTCAACGATTCAGAATTTTCAGATAGGTGAAGGTATTTTGGCTCCAGATAGAATGAGTCATTTGACGCAGTCACACGTTCCGAAATTAACTACGAGTTTGCCATCAACGGGCTCGAGTGAAAAATCAGACCAGGCTGTTCAACAATCACCGGTTAATAAACAATGTCTGCGACCACGATCGGACCTCACGGCAGTTAACCCAACACTGAACAGGATGATGAAGCACTTCAATGACACAATGTCGCACCTCAATCGGTTCCTCGATCCGCGGTTTCTTCTGAAGATGCTTTCGGGCGATCCGCAAGACCTGGACGACGTCTTTGAAGAGGTGGAGCGGCACGAGAGGATGCAGCAGCATCCCGTTCCAAATTGGTTGGTGGACTTCGTACTTGACAACGACGCTTGGAAAAAGGAAGGCAAAAGACTGGGGAGAGGACGTCCTAGTTGTGGGCTTCAAGAGCACAGGTTGAGATGCAGGAACGCCGACATTGTGCTGCCTTCGAACACTTTTTTAATAAGTGGCGCCACTAAAGTGCCACAAGATCAAAACTCGAAATGGCGCGGTCCCAGGTCATCGGAATGCGACACCCGGGTGATGTCGGCACGGGAGATGGGATGTAATATAGAGGCAGACACCGAAGGGGTATCGTGTCAAAAGTTATGCAACAAAAGCAGAAATACCAGCGCAGAGATGGAAAATCACGAAACGATGTCGAGCAGTGGCGTAACACGTACATCAAGCAGTAAGGATTTGTCACTTAGCTTATGGGGGACACTTGGAGGTTCTTCAGGTCATCGGGAAAGCGCCGTCGCTGAACAGGCTGCCTCCGAAGGTAGTAGTCACTTCACAAAATCCGACAAGACAGAATCACTTGATCTGGGCCGTCTTGATCTAATCCCAGACAGGGCAATGTGGAATATAATGTGCAGTCATTTCCCACCTTGGAGGAAAGTTAACTTGCTGGATGGCGTCGAGGTCGAGGAATTCTTTGAGGAAGGTTCTGGTTCATCGGAGACGGTTCCAACTCCGAACACAGACGACAGAAAGCAGAACCAAGGAACGAAAACATCTGAACATCGGGATTCAAGCAGAAAGAGAAAGAAGAAGAAAAACAAACATCGGAAAGGAAACAAAGATCATGACTATGCCGAAAATGCAGCTCCTCAGGAAAAACATGAACCTACGTCTGATAAACTCAACAGTGATGAGCGGCAGGATGATCACTCGACTAAAAGAGGTAAAACGAAGAAGTCAGAAAGTACAAAACCGAAGCATGCAAACAAGGCAACATCCTCAAAAAAGAAATGTCGAGGCGATTCCCCCAAGGGTATGTCTGTTGCTAAGAAGGAGAAGTCTCGGAAGGCGAGTAAACACGTGGCAAAGACAAAACGGGCCAGAAAAGACATAGCAGAAACGGAATCAAAACTCAAGACTGGTTTTGATCCCGATAGCAAATTGTCTTGTGTGACAAACGATGACGTTTCATCGGAATCAGTAGTAACGTCGGTCGGGATGTCGTCAAAGTTACCAAAGCGCCAACAAGTAAGTCCGAAAATGAAGACAAAATGCAGAAAACATGGAATGTTCGCAGCGAGTTGCTGGCGTGGATCGTCCTCAGACTTCGTGGATGAAACAGACGATGAACCGAGAGTCTCAGAGTTGAAGAAGAAACAAAGGAAGAGGAAGAAATCGCCTACCAAGTATAAACCTGAGAAGAAACGAAAGAGTGGTTCGCCGAACTTTCCCAAGAGATGGAAACTTCGACTTATGCTGAAACCGAAGACGAAACAAAAAGCAAAATCTAAAAGTAAGAAGAGCTCTAGTGGCACGCAAGACGACAAAGTGAAAGTCGTAACCAACGACAACTACAAAGTCATAAATGAAACAAATTCAAGCGAGTCAACTCCCAAAGAAACTGTGGATTCAACCAAAAAATAAAACGGAGCCGGACAAAGTGTGCACATTTTGCCTCTTCAATCATTCCGTAGCAAAGGCCCGAATGGCAAAGGTATTTTGCGGGACAACATCGACATAATATTAAAACTACATTGTGTAAACATAGCTTTGACATCAATGATCCTTCGATGTTAATGCATATTAGTTCCGACATGTTATGAATATATGATGTCCCTGTATTAGTACAGTAGTACTTTGCTCAGTGTGTGCTATACTGTTGACCCTGCCTTTGAGTTTTCTTCAATGAATCTGTGCTTTCCATGCCAGTCCCATTGATTCGTGCGTTGTGTGTCGCCATTTTTGCGATGGCTTGTGAGGCGTATAGCAACAGTAACTATAAGGGGCGGGGTTAATTGGGAAATCTCGGAACTATGCATTGTTTAAGCCCCAGGTAAATTTGCCTGAAATATATGGATGGGTTTGAATAATTTATAGTTAAGATACAATTCCGGTTTCACTGACCAACTTAAAGTTTCTTGTCCAAAGATAACAGAAAAGCTGGTTTTTCCATTAGCGTGCCCCTAGCTAATGGCAGAAAACCTTTTCCCCCTATATAGGCTATATAGTACGCGTTTTTGCACTTCCCCTGTTCTCGACTGGCTTAGAACGTGCATGTTTGCTTTACACCTTCCTCAAATCATTAAAAACAGATTAATAAAGATTTCTTTTAAACAAACTTAACAGGATTTGTACTGGTGACATTTGTTTAGAAATGTATAACGCGCCAGCGCATTCAAAATACTTTCAAGACAATGATTTGCTGCTCCCTATTCATACAATCACTTGGCAAGGCACTGTTTGGTGGCTTCAAATTAGTAGAGGGAGTTGCCGTATAGTGGTTACATATCAACGGTATAAACCACTTGCCAAACCGTTGGCATTGCTACAAAATGTATCCCTTGAAACAGTCCTTCTGGACTTCAAAATAGTCAGTATAAATGTTCAGATTCGGACCGTAATTTGTTTTGTGGTATTAAACTGTTATGACCCAGAGATGTGACGTTCTCTCTGCATTTCACTGTTTGTACTTGCATGCATCTGGACCTTACAATGGGCGACTGACATAACAGCAAAAAAACAAAGGGAGACATCTTACAAACGTTACCCGCAGCGCTAGTTATACCTGTGCGTACGATTGACCCTATACTACAGGTTTATGTACTACCATTATGCTGCCGCCTCGGCCACATGCATACTCGGTTTTAACAAAATACGGCACACGGGCAGACCAAAATTTGAACCTTTTCCCACATTCACGCACTTCCAAAATCCGAGATTAGAAAACATTGCAAACTCACCTCCTAAATGTCAAATTTTAAGAAGAGAATCTCCAACTGGAACAGAGTGTGACAACATTATTTCCGTAAATTTCGGCCAGCTCTGCTCTGTGCAGCCGAAAAATGGTACATGTATGACGAAAATGGAGCGTACAGCACCAGCGATGCTACCATTATAAAAACAGGGGTGTGGTATTTCCACTTTGGTATTTTTTTCGGTAAAGTATCAAAATTTTGAATTCCAATTGCAACAGATACGGCCACACACCCTTAGCAATATTACTGATTTAAAAGAAGTAATAAGTGACTGGATTTAACTGATTTGACAGTCCTCAACCCAAGGCATTTATTTACATTCAAACAGGAACACCCCATCAAGGGAAGTACTTTGACCCATAAAGTTTTGCGGGAACTAATTTGCATATGAATACGCGGCGGAATCTCACAAATGCGCAGGTGGCTTTGCAGTAAAATATGGAGGATGAACAAACCTGGGGCTTATAGGGCGGTCGGGTTGGCGTAGTGGTTCTTTCCTCGCCTTCAACTCTGCGGCGTCCGTGTTCGAATTTGGGGCGTGTATGTGGATTGGTTTGCAGTCCCTACTTGACCGGGTTTTCCCCGGGGATTTCTCTGGGGGTTTCCTCCCACTTCTAAAACTGCAACTTCTTCGTCATCTCAAATTGATAATAAAGTACAGTTGAAGATATAACCGTATATAGATGATGGCATAAAGGGCCTTAGTTGCCGAAGATACCATAACATTAACAGATGGGGCTTGTTTTCGCGACCATAACCAAACTCATGTGTCTGGCGTATTTACCGATTCATTTATTCAACCAATGAACGGCTTAGGTAACCAACGACAAAGCCGACATGTTTCTGGTCGTGATCGCGAAAACGCAGACTGGTTGACTATACAACATATAACCCAATACATTCGATGTTTACAGGGGCTTGGTTTCGCGACCATAAGCAAAAACATGTTTCTTACCGACGATGGAAGCCGACCATTTGTCCAATCAGTAATTACGTAATGTTTGTGGGCAAACTTTCTAATGATGCGCCAATGAAGGCACAGAGCTCGAGCGAAATACGTATTTGCTTTTTGAAAAAACAGATGGTACAAAATCAGTCGTCTCCAACTACACGGAGAAAAATTAACAAGAGAGCTAAAAATCTTATTGCGCTTCAATTAGATGTGCTTTCTTTTAATTATTGCTTATTTGCACAATTTACAAAACAAAATAAGTTTTTAAGGAAGTACGTTTAAAAAAATGTAAATATATTAATTAAAAATAAAACGTACACCAAATACACATTCACTATAGACTACCGTACTAAAGTGTGACGTCAGTTGCCATGGTAATTAGTCTAAACATTCGCTGGTAAACTGAAACGTCCATTGCTGAAGCGCAGGTTAAATGTTCACTGGTTCGAGTGCAGACCCAATAACCATGGAAACACACAAAGGATGACGTTTTCACTTTAGTGCTCTATTGCAAGCAACATACATAAAAGCAAATTTAACATTCAATATTTTATAATAAAATAGATTTTGGGCCCGAAATGTCCGAAAAGAATACACTAAAAAGATGGTAGTAGATTTTAGTTATGTTCAGAAAACTACAGAGCGAAATTAACCAAGAACCGCCTTTTCTCAATAATTTAACCGTTTCTCTCACAAATATAACTATTGCTTTCATAAGGCACAAAGGTTATTAGAATTTCAGCCATGCGACAAATTAACTAACTTTTACATAGCCACCTTAAGTTTGGTTTGATTCCATACTTGTGGAGCGCAAACTGTACCCGATGGAAACACAAAGAGCGACTGTTTTCACGACCACAACCATATTATTTCTGACGTCATTACTGATTTGACCAATAAGCAGCTTCGGTCGTCAGCAATCAAAGCCGTTCATTTGTTGAAGCAGTGTCACGTCAGAAATACGCTTCCGGTTATAGTCGCGGAACAAGCCAAATCACTGAATCCAAATCAATAGAACACAGGGTAAGGACATAAAGGAAATTGTGTTTTGTTGATAAAACAAAATGCACAATTAATTCATCTTTACAACAAAATACAGAGAAAGAAAGACCTGTTCGTTAACAATCCCGAACTCATGCATGAAGCCTAAGGCTCTATTTTAGTATTTTTATAGAAAAAATATAGCAGTACTGTTTTTAAAAAACCAAATTCAGCAGAGAATCTTCTCATAATTATAATATTAGTTAGACGTTAGAAGCAATTATACACAACTTAAAGCAAATCGTACCAATAAAAACGAGCTTAACATGCATTCATTTGCATACAATAAAATGGTTGTTAATTTGTGGGAATTCCCATAAATTTGATTATTCTAATCCCTTTACATACCCACGACGTCGAAACAATAACGCACTGCTTTGTCGTACTTTTCTGAACAGTATTTCATTTTTTATCACTCCATTTAGTCAACTAATTTTAAAACTAGAGCTAAGATTAATTTAAGAAAACACTGGCCAAAGTACTAAATGCTATAATTTAAAAGTAATGGGAAATGAAGGCTTATAAATCGCATCTTCTAAAAAATATATAAATTTAAAAGCAAACCCTGTTATCAGGAATCCTGGTATGAAGTTATTTTAGCTGATTATGTTTTTATAATTTTGTTCAGAGTATGTATTAACAGAGGCAGGGAGTACTGGTAAGAACATTTGCGGAAATCCACTATGCTGAAAGATATGACACCGGGTGACTCCCCCACCCCCCTATACCTCAACACACTCTTCCCTTTTGTTACCGTATACGACTCCCCCTGAAACATGTAACGAAATTCCTTGGATGTTTTACACACAATATAGGGGAACAACGAAAGGGGGCAGTCACTCGGTCTCATATCTTGCACCAAATGCCGCAGTGGATGTCTGCAAATTTTCTAACCGGTACCCCCTGGCAGAGGTAATTGATCACTTTATTCAGGGTGTTCCCCCTCCCCACCAAAAACAAGTCCAAGTCATCTTAAGAGTCTAGTTTTCCTGGATTCTGATAGGGAATTTTCTTACATGAAAACAGTCTTTATTTCATTAAAATCAATCAAGACAAGCAGGAGTTATGCCACAGCGCAGCAAAGTCACAACCTAGTTCATGAACCAGATCTGACTATTTGTCAAGAACTGGCCACCTAGTTTAGGATAAGTCATCAGGCAGTGGCCTTACCCAATTTCAGCCCGATTTTGATGAAATAAAGAAATTTTTTCATGCAAGACGATTCCCTATATCAGGATCCAGAGAAACCTAGATTCCGAGGATGCCTGGTTAGGCCTGGACAGTTTTGTTTTGAGGACACCCTGACCCTGTTTAAAGCCACGACCATTGTGCATAACTACCTATTATATACGTTAATGCATACAGCTGAAAATTATTTTCACTATCTTGAGTAAAACATAATTTAACAATAAATTTTTAGTACAGCCCTAGCCTTTCCTCTGTACGTCTGTATTTTAATGAACCCCCACTGTACACATTCATGCAGTATATAAACTCTACAGTTAAGTTACATGTATTATTAATATTATGGCATGCATAGACTTGTTTGCATAGAGGCAGTGCACACAACTTAAATATATGATAATTAAATGTAAAAGCAAAGAAACTGATTTCCAATGTGATTTCCAAGGCACCAAGTAGATATTGAAGACCTGAGGGAATTTTTTTCTACATGATTATTTGTACCCTCAAATGCTTGTCTGAGGAAAGTCAAAATGCCCCCACCCCCCTCCACAAAAATGATTTAATTTTCATCAAACACGGGATGAGAACACAAAATCATGTGGTCATCAGAATTTGAACCCGAGACCACTGAGCTATGATGCACATTGGTATTACCCTCTCTGCACAACCCCCCTCCCCCCACCTGTTTAAAAAAAAATAATTTATATAAATAAATTAAAAATTAAATAAAAGAAAAAAAACGTTGGCTGTGAGACTGGACAATATAATATTAAGTACTGTTACTCCATGTGAGTACTGTTAAATGAGTACCTTTACTTTGATTTTAGCCTAGGATTAAAAATACATGTATGTATGTGGTTCTTTTTATTTGGAAAATTTGTGAATGCAATATTTGGTGCGGTCCCTGATCACCACAGGAATGAAATAACCATGTAAAAGGCAAGAGATTCTAAAAACTGCTTACCGTCTATAAACGAACCTCAAATTAAAAACAGTTTTCAGTGTTGGAAGTTTTTTCCCTCACAGGCACAAGACCAAAAATATCCACAGCATTTTCTGTCAATCCATGTTGCTATGTTTCTGTCTTCATGTTACACAATAAAACAGTAGGCCCTTTAAAATGTGTGCTTTTTCATTAAAATAACGTTTACCCTGACTAAATTCTGACTAGAAAGCATTTAAAAGCTTGAATGTACAAAATAAACAAGGCAGTGGATGTCATTTAAACGCATGCATTTACATGTATTTAAAAAAAAGATTTTGGAACAAAAAATAGATTTGTCTTTTTATTTTCATTTTTTTATCTCTTCTTTTTTTGATCCAAAATTAGTATTTTTTACCAAACTCAGAGGCTATTAAACTTGACATGTCATCTTTGTTTGAAATATTTGGGGCCTTGATAATCTGCATAATTATAAAAAAAATACTTAAATTTAAACTTCAGTTTTATCTTTCTTTTTAGTTTTCCAGAAGTGCAGCTTTTTATGTCGTTTGTCTTTACTGGCGCTAAGCTCAGAGGAACGCGAACTAGACACGTCGTCTTTCTTTCGAGCTTTGGTACTTTGCATGATTTCTTGTGACGAGTTCTTATCTTGAGGTTGTAGAGCTTTGGTTTGTGGCAAGTTCACCGATTCAGGATTTGTACTTGCATTGGGCTTGGGATTCTTAGATTTGCGCCATTTAAAGAAGCTCTTACTCCTCTTTACCTTTGACCTGCTGGCATCCTGCTGTGTCATGTCTTTGGAGGATGCATTTACGGATGTCGTCGGCTGACGATGTGACAGAACTGGATGGGGATTCTTCGTCGACGGTTTAGAGCCTGAAAAATGTTCTACTCCCTAAACAGAGTAAAATTGCAATGAGTTAAGAAGCAAGGTGAACAGAATGTCTTTTTACAAAAACCAGAATTTATATTTGAAACATTTTTTATTTGAAAAAATAATTTTATAAATCAAAGAAATATTTAAAAAATGTAGACCTGTTTGTTTCAGTGGAGTTATTTACACTGTTTGAATTTCAGATGTTTCAAATTGTGGGTGTAAAAGACATTCAAAATCTTAAAACACATTTAACATCTAAGTTAATGCAGAAATGTTGATTAGAGTGCAAGGTTATTTCAGTTAGTTTAGAACTAAAAAAAAATAAAGTACCAGCACTATTTAGCTTATTAAGCTAAAGAAAAATTGCTATTTTTTTAAACAATGTTGCACAAAAAAGAAAAAAGCTTAAAAATACAAAAATAAACAAAAAACCAGAAAGCAAAAGAAAACATGAAACTGCTTGAAATGAAATAAAATTATGTTTCGATGAATATAAAATTTTAAAAAGTATATTTTAAGGCCAGTTTATATTTGGCACGAAAGCAAACATGAATGTACTGCAGCAATATTTGTGCTGTAAATTTGCAAAAACGTTTTTAACTTTTGCGAAATTACGATGTGATTTTTGCATTCGCATACAGTATAAACTGACCTTATCAATTACCATGAATTGTTACAAAATCAAAACATTTATAATGTTATGAGCACTAAAGAAAAATGACACACCCCAAACCCAAGTTATTAAGAATAAAATTCAGTGTTAGTCAGTGGATATTAATGCGAGTTTCTCTCAAAATAGGTGCGTATAATTTACGTGCATGTTCATAATCTTTCAAAACATTATCAACTTGTGCAGTAAGTGCAATTTTATTTACCTTTCGTTAACCAGTTGACGCCGGGATTATTTTTGGTAAAAAAACGAATGAATCTTCTCACCAAAAGATCATACTTTGCAACTCTCTGACGCAGCCGCCACAGAATGAGATTTGCTAAAGTGAGAGGCCGTCTTAGTTCTACAGCCGTCAAGTTCAAGTACAAAACACTGTGTGTACAAATGAATGGTGGACAATGGATGTGTTTGCAAGTCAACCGTGGAAGACAGCGGCAAAGCTGACGTTTTAACTCGTCAACCGCCCCTGTGACTATACATTGCCGGAGCGTGTTTACACGTCCTCAAGCGTCAAGTGGTTAATAATAAAACAAAATACATAAAAACTTTTGATAACCAACCTCTGATTAACACTGACCACTTTGGATGAAACCATAAAATAAAAACAAAAACAAAACCAAATTAAATGCATGTATGTTTAAAATAATGATTCCTCTTAGGTAATCATGTCAATTTTCAAACCAATAAGGTTCTCAAATTCAGTCATGAATATGTATGAGGTGTCATAAATCATTTAAATCTCACCCATCTTTAAAGCTCATGATGCGAAGAAACTAAAATGGGTAAAAATTTGTAACTGAGCTGCTTATACAAATCATAAAAAGCAATTGCAAAGGCCATGCGGGAACAAAAGGGAATGCAAAAAGCATACAAATAAAGAGGTAAATAAAACGGAATTTTATATGGGAGAGCTCTCAAAGATGGCATAGACCCTTTACACCAACGGCCATTCTAGTGGGCATGTTTAGTAAGACTTTAAATGAAGCGACAAGCTCCTACTCATGCATGAAGCACTATGACAATGTGATTGCCCCCTAAGATGGCCGCTGTGCAAAGAGTCTATACTGACAATCTGATGATGTCCACAATGTTATTGCTGAAGACCTGAAGCAACTCTTCAAGAAAGCATTTGCAAACAACATATCCCGAGTTCAGATTCCCCGTGAAACTGACGCGCCTGCCACCACTGTAATATTGTTAGTCGTCATTTCTTGGGCAATCCGGAAATGCAAATTTACACTTCAGAGACTTTGAGGGCTTGTAATGCTTCACGTATTCAAGTTGTTTGATTTTAAACACATGTTTTTCAAGCATCATTAATGGAAGTGTAATTCCTGAAAAAGTGATTGAAATGCCATTCTCAGTAAGTATGTAAGGTCCCCAAAACCCTCGGTTTCGGACGTACTCGAAACCGAGATATTTTTGGATGTACCGCGCATATTGAAAATGGCATTACAATAAGTTTTTCAGGAATTACACTCTCATCAAGGATGCTTGAAGAACATTTGTTTGAAATCAATTAACTCGAATACGTGAAGCATTACAAGCCCTCTGAAGTGTAAATTTGAATTTCCGGAATTGCCCTCTATCCTTTTCCCAAAGAATTATAGATTTTCCAAGCTTGCCTTGTCACACTAAACGTTTAAATTATCAAAGGGTTCAGTTTAAGAACACCAGCTGGTTTTAAATCTGTAAAAATTGACACCACCTATTCACCATATGCCATTATTCTATACGTTGTTACAGGGAGAGTCAGAAAAAAAAATGCTCTTTTTGATTCACAAATTTATGGTATTGCATAACAGCTCGACATTCAGACTGGCCTCATCCAGAGCTGCCAACCCTCCCGGATCTGGGAAAACAGGTTCATACCGTGACTCCAAACACATCAAAAAATCCCAAAGGTTGTTAATTGACAATTCAGGAGGGTTTTATCCATGTCAGGATTCACAAAATTAGTCATTTTCAGAAGAATCTGTTGCAAAATCCGGGAGGGTTGGCAGCTCTGGTTACCATCCGTGTCCTGCGCAGTGCCTGGATTTCAGCAGTTATGCGATTTCTTAGCTCCTGAAGGGTATTCAGAAGAGTCTGGTAATGGGGAAGAATTGTGTCTATTTTTGTTATGCAATACCATAAATCAATGATTCACCAGACATGCTCAGTAACCATATCAACAGGACTGCATTGTCAAAGAAAAAATATCGAGGCAAGTTTTAGAGATGTAATTTTATGAAACAAAGAGAGCCGGCGTTTTTTTTCTGACTCACCCTGTAGAGGTCGAGCTCTCCCACATGACATTGTCAAATGATTGGCTTGTTTACCCAGTAGCAACAGACTTTATCCACCGAAGAAGGAAACATTTTTTGAATCTTACAATTGTGAATAGTATTAGAATTGATCTACCATCGGAGCTATTCGACTTGGTTAGTATATTCCCACGAAGGCTACCACTAAATATAAGATACAATATTTTAATGTCATTGTCCAAGGACAACTTTTTTTCAGTAAAACTGCCATAAAACTTAAAAATATTAAATCTTTTCTGTGGATGGCTCTGAAGCATGTTTTGAGAATGACCATGAAAAAAGAAAACACTCGCAAGATAAGCAATGACCCCAGTAAGTTTGAATTTGATGGCGAAAATTAATGGGAGCTTTTGGCGAGATGTTTTTTTGAATGGGCAGGACAACTTACCTACCTCCGCCCACCCCCCGACAATGGTTTATGAAAAATACTGGGCCATGGATCAACTGGATGGTGCATTCCAAACGATAATGGCTTCCTTGATGGTTTAAAATAATAATACGCAAAAATCATGAATTTGCAAAAAATGTGCGATGAAAAATAAATCGCAAAAAAAATAAAACATAAAAATGCATAAAATTTGACACAGCCAACAAAATCACAATATAACAAAATAGAGCAAAGAAAATAAAGCAATGGCAAAATAAAATCAATGCAAGTGAGGGAAAAAAAACAAAAAACAAAACAAAAACTAGCGAAAAAAGGACAGCAGTCTCTGAGCAAATGTTACCTTAGTCTTTACTGGCGATTTGTCTTCGTCCTTCAAATTCTCTCTCTTATCCCGAGAAGAAATCTCGTCCACTTCGATATGCGCAAATTTTTCCTCATTATCATGATCTTCCTCGTTATTTTGGTGTTCTTTATCAGATTTGGCATTGGAAGGTGTGTTTTTTGCATAACGGTTTAAACTGGTGTCAGTGGTGGGATCAAGTGTCTCTGGGAGAGATTCAGTTGGAGACTTCATAACTTGCCACACGTCCTCTGTAGCAGGTGCCATTGGCACTGGCGAACTGGGACTTCGAGACTTGGTGAGTAACTTGGCCGGGGATTTCTTAGGACTCGTCTTGATTTCAGGCGCGTACGTGTGTACTCTTTCTCGCAAGGCTGGGGGCGTTATGCACACCGAATCCTGAACGGGCATGATGGTCTCTGCTGCTGTAAACTCCACAGGGCAAGTTTCGTTAAAGTCTTCGGTGCTTGTGTAGCGAGGCACTGAGGTCATGTTTGCCTGCCAAGGTGTCAGTTTGAAAACCTCACTCTTTGGTCTATTGTCTTCTTCAATCGGACACAAATCTGCCATTAGTTGAGGTTCCTGGGGTTTTTTCTCGGCCACACAAACTGCTGCATTGAAGGTCCGTAACTCTGGACGTTGGACGGGTTTCGTAACAGACTTCTCTTTCATTGAAGAGCCATTTTGCTGAACCTCAGGACTTGTAATTTGTTTCTCAACAACCAGGACCTCTCCACTCAGAGAAGCCCCTATCAAAGCAGATGCTTTATTTACTTCATATCCATTCTGATGGACTTCCGTCTCTTTTGGTGTTGCCATTAAAACTTGAGCTTGCATAGATGGAATTTCTTGCATAGTAACTTCAATCTCCTCTGGACTTATTTCTTTCACTGGGATAGTTTCTTCACCTACTGCAGGCTTGGCGCTGTTCACTTTTCCATTAGGTGCAGCTTCTTCAACCAATTTAACTTCGCTTTGGATTGGTTCTTCGAGTACTTTTTGCAAGATATTTTCAATCTTTGGAACGTTGGAATTATCGTCGATTGCTCGGTTTTCTGGTTTTTCCGTCTCCTTAAAGGACGTAGCCCCATTCAAGGAAGTCTTCTTTGTGTCCAAATTGAGCTGGTTCATTTCTTGAACTTTCTTGTTTTCGGCAGACTTTGGCAGTAAATCTTCTTCATTCGAATTGCTGTCCTTGATGAAGACTTCTCCACTTCCCAAACTTGAAACACTCGACGGCTTTTTCACTACGTTCTTGGCGTCTAGGCCATTTTCAATTACAGGTGTTGCGTCATGTTTACTGTCTGGCTTCGCATCTTCTTTGTTTACAGCCGAGGGCGTTGATGCTGAACCACGGATTGACTGATGATGCGCTCTTCGAGAGGAAAGCCTAGGCCGTTTTAGGCCATCGGGACTTCCAGGTTCAAGGTCCGAGTTGGACTGGCGCGTCTTCTTAAGAGTGAATCCCTAATGGAGGAAAATGGAATAACAAATTTAGCACAATTTATTAATTATGATTAATAATAAAGAGTGAGTAAAATGATAAAGCATATATGGTAATTATGATGATGCTCTTTGGTTTTAACGTTTAATATTTTTTTATCTATGTACATGTATATGTATGTTATCGCTTTGGTTTATACTGTAAAGCGCCTAGAGGCCCTGGCATTTGGCGCTATATAAGATTGCTATTATTATTATTATTATTATTATTATAATTATTAGTCTGTTAATGGTAAGTAGTACAGCCCACTTTTTAAATTAAAATGTTGAGTACCTTTTTTAATCTTTTATTATTAATATAATCATTTAATGCTATAGTGTAAAAATTCTACCAGTGAAATTTCCGTGGAAAATTTCTAAACAGAGATGAAGTAATATCCAACATGGCCAAACGGACCTGTGGGTAAGTTATGAGAAACCAAAGTAACAACGCATTTCAATCATGATAAATGCATTTTAATTCAACATGGCATAAGCATGCTATCTGAAATGGACCTTAATGAATCCCCACCCTAAATTCTTTCTTGGAAAGGGATTTAGGGTGGTGATTTTGACAATCACATTTTCAGTGCGGTGGGGATTTTGTCACCTAAATTCTGCCTTAAGGGTAGGGATTTTGCTAATTGAAATGAGACAATCCCCACCTCGTAGCCTAGGGTTAGTGGGGGACAATTAACAGATATTATTCGGGAGTTTCAGATTGTCCCATCGACTATGTGGACTGCGATGTGTTGACGTCACGTTGAAGCTTCGCGCATGCAGCAAGTCGTCTCTCACGTCCACTACTCAGGTCGAGAACATGGTGATTATGATTTTAGCATTCTCTATTAAACCTGAACGCCATTGTCCAAGCTTCCAAGTGTTTGTAAGCAGATCAAAATGCTTGTAGTTGCGCGTATGACGATTACGCGCACCGTACACAAGCGTGTGGTGACGCACTTCAAACGTTTTGAAAAATATATGGCGACGTACAAGATACGTTTGCAAATATTTGCCATGTCATATTTTTTTTGCAAATTTGTTTGCAAATATTTGCAAGCATATTTGCAAAGAAATATACGACATAGCAAATACATTTGTTTGCAACATCTCAAATATTTGCAAAGATATCTGTGGTATGCGATGTCTCTTATACTCCACCCCAAAACCCCCTGCAGCTTCTAACGCATGAAAAACTAATACGCGTGTGCCCACTAGTCAAGTGATCATGACGTTAACAGTTGACAGTGCACGTACGTCCAGTCGTCATCGAGTGAAATCTAAAATGTTACTCGACATGAGTAGATGACTTGGTGGACGCACGTCACCGGTCGATGTGAACGAAGTCCACGTTTACACAAACTAAGACTCCCTATTACCTTTCTGATATCCCTGAGTATATTATCCACAATGCATCCATCATCCTCCATTGGGGGCGGGGCTCCAACCTTCCTTCCCTTGCCATCCCCTCCACCATTCTTCTTCTCTTTCTCCTCTTTCTGTCTCTGTCTTTCCGCGGCCTTCTTTTCCTGGAGCCGACGTTTCTCGTTGTCCTAGCAATACACGAAACATTTCAGGTTAATGATCAAAAAAATAAATGAATGTATGCTAGATGACACGTTTTGCAAGTTCCAATCAATTTCAGAGAATTTAACAGTTGTTTTCGACTATAGACGCAAGTTTTCTACTTTTATGCTAATAAGAATTTCTATACAGTCAAACCTGCTATTAAGGCCACCCTGTTTATAGTGGCCACCCGTCTTTGGTCCCAAATACCATGTGTATTATGCTAAAGCAACCTTTGTATAGTGGCCACTATAGACAAATTTCACTGAATTTATGAGCAAAACTGATGTCATTTCACACAAAAATCCTTGCATGATTTTGAATGTGTCGGTGTTCTTTGTTCAAGTAATAAATATTTCATATCATAAGATAGATAAAAATGAGCTAAAGTTTGTATGCAATAAAGTTCCTTTTTATATAATTTTCCTCTTTGGCCTTTGCAGTCAACCATTTGGGAGAATTCCACATGTATAGTCTGCAGCTGCATGTGTGAGCTAAAGAAACATCACCTCTTGGCACGTCTTGATTCGTTCAGCAAACGTCTTAAAGATCTGCAGGAAATCATCCAGTTTGAATTTGCTGATATCCTCCACAAAGTAGAAGGCCAGTTCCTCTGCTAGCTTGTTGATTTCCTTTAAGTCGTCTTTCAACTCCTCAACTTGCTTCAGTGCATCCTGAAATGTAAAATGGCATATGAGAAACTGACTGGGTGTGTTTTGAATTCATTTTTTAAATGAGTAAAGAAATTTGGCAGAACCATAGAGTAGAAGCACTGTACCATAACTAAGCCATCCGGTTCTAATTTATATGGATTGATTTTCACCTAAACATTGAGATACATAGGTGGGTGGCGCCATTGGCAGCCGGCGCCCAGAGACACAAAGTAATCCATTTACTCTTCACAAAAGAGTGCTCTGGGATTCTAAGTGCTTTACACAACACACTGGACCAATGGTTTTACATCCCTTCTAAAGGATAGAGCAAGTGTGATTAAGTGCATTGGTCAACGGCAGAGTATTGAACCCGCAACACTAAGTTTTTACCTGAATGTTGTGAGTCAATGACTTAAACCACTCGGCCACTACGGGTTTGTTATGAAGTTGAGAAACAAAATTTGACATTTCTTCATTTCCACAAAATGTGTTGCATCGATATGGTTGCTTCTATACTTTGGAATAATTTGAGTCTTCTGTCTTGATAGATCTGATAAAGGTGGTTATAGAATGTAACTGGGACACCATGTCAATTTGGCTTATTTCACTCTGAAAGTTCTCTTATTTGTATTATGGCTGGCACCTTGAATTGTACACTTTCAAATGGAGATGCTGTTGTTATATGGTGCAAGCCAACGTCTAGCAACCAACTATCTGGATGCTTTATGTCATTCCCTCCTAACATGAACACAATATTGATTCTGTATTTCACACATGCTGCATGGACACTCCAATCTGACCAGACTAGAGGCCTTCCATCAACGGTGACAAAGAACCATCCTTGGCATCCGATGGTATGACTACATCACCAACTTGGAGGTCTCTCATAGGACTGCACTCCCTACCATTAGTCACCTAGTCAGCTACCGTCGAGGTGCCCTTTTCAGCCATACTGCCTGCCTCGCTGACAACACCCCGGCCAAGAAGGCACTCAATATTGCCATCAACTCCAGAGGCAGAATCCCCCCGGCTCCGGGCTGGTCAAGACCAAGAGGCCGTCCCAAGTCTTCCTGGGTGAAGCAACTGGGGCAGCCCAGCGAAATCAACAGGCTCTGGAACCAGGCTACAAACCACGGACACAGAAGATCAGCGCGACGGACCCCAGATGTCTATGCGGTGGAGTGAGTGAGTGAGTGAGTGAGTGAGCATGCACCCAGTCACATAACATAACAACAATTTAGTCTGGTCTTTTGGATAAGCGTGTATGTGAGAGGAAGTACATGTAAATCAGTACACCAGACGCTATTCACATGAAACATGCAAAAGGCCAACTAAAAGTTGGAAAGTCTAGTGTGGACAGTTTGTCTCAGAAAAATGTCCTGAGCTTGTAGTGTATACACAGTTGTGATGAATGAAGCATTTCATTTCAATAATTAGATCAGCTATGTTCACCACAGTTTTGGTAAAATCTTCCTGACTAAAAAGTCCAAGTGTGAACACCAGTAAAATTAAACCAGAAAAGTTTTTACCCAGTCTGAACACAGCTTTACCTTAATGAAACTCTTGAGTTGTTCCTTGACTTCTTTAATTGCTTTCTTCTTCTGTTGCTTGAGTTTCTGCAGATTTTTCCCCAACAGATTGACTTCACCCGTTAAATAATCCAAGGACAGCCTACAAAAAAACAAACATGTACATCACATTATTTGTACATCATTATGCAAAGATGATAGTACTTCAATAGAGCTTCTGCACTAGCAGCCATGACAGGGGGCAGGTTTTATTATTTAAATGATGTAATAATAGAACCACAAAGCACCTACTCATGCATGACGCATGGTAACAATGTGACTGCCCCCTGTCATGGCCGCCGTGCAAAGGCTCTATTGACAAAGTTGCCTCCTATGAAACAATTTTAAAACACAGAGGAAAACGTTAGTTTTGGTAAAAAGAAAGACTTTCAATGTTTTCAAAATGTTTAAAGAGGCGCATATAAAAAATTGATATTGATATAAAACAGCCATTATATCTATATCTATTACATGTGCCCTTGGGAAAGGCACTTTGCCATCAATTGCATCTCTCCACCCAGGAGTAAATGGGTAGCTGAGAGGGGAGTAAAAGTGGCATTGTTTGATTAGCTCATGAGCACTTAATAGGCAACTGGGCCTGTGTACTCCGAGCCGAGGTTTAAAGGCAGTATACATCATTATCATTAAACAATATAAACATGATGACCGTAGAAAACTTCCCCTGAAATGGTTTTGTCTGAAGTGCTATAGTCTTTGAGAAATGAGTAAAACAATTAGTTTTCGTCTCATTAGACGAAAATTCTATTCACCCCAAAACCATTTCGCCCAAGTGCCATTTCGCCCCAAACCACTTCGTCCAAACACTACATTGCCCAAATGCCACTTCGCCCCAAAACCACTTCGTGCACGGGCCGTGGTTCAGGGCGAAATGGTTCAGAGCGAAACCCTTTTTTGACTGTTTTCTCAAAAGTTAGACGAAGCACGGAGCTGGTTTTTGCTCAGGTTGGTTTTAATCATGCACATCTTCAATCACACAGGGGGATAAAACTATTTGTAACAGTTTACCAATCATGTATACTATCTTTAAAGAATGAGTGCCCTGAGCACCTTGCGTGGTGGATGTGAGTGCGATATAATGCTGCATTTACACTTAAACCAGCAAAGGTGGATACAAATAAATCTACCACACGTCGCGCACTGCACAAGCTCCCCCCTTAATTGCTGAATCTACATTTGGGTTGCATTTACACTATCGCGACCTTGACAATTGCGGGGTTCAACTCGGCAATTAGTTTAACCCTACCCAAAAAGTGATTTGAAAAGGGAAAATCAGACCCAGGTCTGATCTGCCTTTTAAAATTCACCTTTTGAGTTTACACTTAGTGCCTACCCGGTTTCAAACAGTCTTTTTGGAATCTGCGGAGTTCGACTCGGCAAAGGTGAATCAAGTGTAAATGGGCCTTAAGACTCCAGCATTATTATGCGTTCAGCCAAATGTTTAGTGGTCATTACCTGGAAGCCTCGTTCAGACTGCTCATCTCGCTTGGAAACGACAGCATGTTCTTGTTCTTCTGCTCGGCCGTTTCCACAATGTAGTGCATCAGGTTCATACGTGGCTTGTTGGATTTGGTATCAATTAGCTTCATCAGAGAGGAAACCTTGAAGGCCACAGCGTTACCAGCAAAGCCACCCTGTAATTGGTATATCATAAGATGTTTCCATAACAACAACCAAACTGAATTTGTGTGGTAGAATAGACCGATCCAGAAAGCTCCGCCCATTTAGCAATTGCCTAGTAATATGGCACACGTGCGAGACACGTGTGCAGTGGAGTCGCGTGGCAATATAACATTTTGTTTACTGCTTTCCGGCCGCGCCCTGGTCAGCGCGTATAGAACACCATGGCCATGGTGTAAAACATACAGGCCGAGAGGGACCACGGAAACTTGCTGCTCAGCCACGGTAGTTTTACAGGGCTGTATTTTAGTTCAGTGAAAACAGTTTTACCCTGTAAAAGTACATATTTAACATGACCCTGCAGTAAATAATGAGCTTGCACAGGGAAAGTTTATAGTGGAGTTGCGGTAACTTTTCACATGGGCCTGAAGAAAAAAAATGGCAAATGGGAATGTACGGTAAGATTATACTCTGTATACTCCCTAGTGAGCTGAGATGGTATTTGGAGTGATTTAATGGAGCCCTATGATCAGGGTGATGATAATGTAGGCGCCTTGATCGGGATTCCCCGGATAAGTGCGCAGTATAAATCCATATCATTATCATTATTAAGATTACACGGAGAAATGTTCCCATGAGGTCACAGCAACATTTTGTGAGAAAACGGAAGAGAAAGTCCATTGGGAGCATGCTTTATGTGTCCTGTGTTAATAAAAAAAAATTCCATAGCAGCTCATTTGTATATTTCGTGGCAACATGAGAAAACAGATCTTCTGCATGGAATCTGTTTGAAACAGTTGAACTTACAGAATTCATGAAGTTCCCAGTTAGTAGAATTAGAGTTAGGAATTCCTCCAAGGTCTTGCTGCTGAGGATATCTGAAATTGGGGGTAAAAAATAGTCTTAATAGTAACATCACTTTTATCCTCCGGTAGTTAAATTGTGCTGTCGATACAAAACTCCCTTGAGTTTCTTTTTCAACAACACTGGGCATGAGACTGGCTTCACTTCTGGAAGAGTCAGTTACAATATCCATCATATACGAGGAACATTGTGTGGCCTAGTGGGTACACAGCCATGCCCAAGTGTTGTGGGTTCGAATCTCACTAGTGCCAACGTGTTTGTGTCCGTGAGTAAGACATTTAATTGCCTTGTTAACCCGAACGATATTTGGGGAGCTGTTAAGGGGAATGTTACAAGTACTGATAGGGGTTGTGCGCCTTGGCTGGGCAGCCATCTATTTAAGGAGAAATGGTTCTGGTGATTTCATGATGGCAGTGATACATGTAATAATGGCAACAGCGCCAGGAGTACCCTGCAGGGTAGACATGTACGCTATACAACAGTCCACCATGAGGCCTAATACTGTAATATAGTGAATGCATTCTGCCGAGGGACATTTTGCACAGTATGCTGCACTTAGTTGAAGTTGTCCAATCACATGTTGTCCATCATTGAAAAGCACGAAAGGAAACCCAAGTTCAAGATTTTCAGACTTTTGGGTCAGTCGGGCGAGGGCAAAAAAAAAAAAAAATGTTTAGGCCTTATGTTTATCTCAAAGTGAAATGTCATCAAATTTTATCTTCAAGCAAACTTTAATCCATGTTTCTGATTTGTGGATCCATGGCAACAACAGTGTGACATTGTCCAATTAACCCTTTCCGATTTGTTTACACACTGCGCATTGCGTCCAGGTATTACAAGTGCATTCAGTATGTGTGATTCTTTGCACCTGTATGCGTCAAGTTTGCTTGAAGATAAATTTGTTATCCCACTTGCGCTCGTGGAATAGGCCATAATGTAGTGCGTCTGCGTTTCACATACTACTTGGCCTTCGGTCTCATATGGGACGCAGACGCACTACGTACACTATGCCGTATTCCACTCGCACTTGTGGGATAACTAATAATGGTGGTGGTTTGTGTAATGTACATGTGCAAAAGCCTTAAAGAAGACTCAACACCTGCATGTGGCAAACCTACCTTTGCTTGCTTTATGTAAAGTTGCCAGCGATGGTTTGAGGTAGGCAACGCTGGAGACAAATTCTTCCTTCATCAACATGCCATCAATGCGAAGTTTGTAGCTGCATGCAAACAAGGGGAAAGAGAAAGAAACATCAAATGAAATGAAAACGACTGTTTACAATTGTCACCTCTGCAAAAAACTATTCGGACAAAGTTACGGGAACAGACGTACTTTGACGGAAGTAAGGCAAAGCCGAATCTAGTGACTTCAAAAACAGCCCAAGTGTAACTTAGGCCCGCTTCAAACGTCGACTTATGCCGTGTCGAATTAAATTCAACTTGATTTTTTTAATTCGACACGGCACAAGCACGACGTTTGAAGCCATTTGGCTCGGCAAAATGAATTCGGCACGGCAGAAAAATTTAGCTCGACAGGGTCTGCCGTGCTAACTCAATTTAGTGCGGCACAAGCACGGCTCGGCTTCAAACGTCGTGCTTCTGCCGTGTCGAATTTAATTCCAGTTCGAAGTTGGTCCGCAATTTTGTTCACGGCTAGGAATGCGCATGCTCGCAGCGCGTATGTTAGTAAATAAATAACCAACAAACAAGTGCATCAAAATAATAAATATGGCGACGTACAATGGACAGAATGGAAAACGCACGTGTACAACGTCCATGACGTGCACAATACTCATCCGCCATGTTGGATGTATTTAAGCTTGATTGAGAGCTTGCAATTAAGTTTGACGTTTGAAGCCACTGCCGTGCTAACGTCATGCCAACATCATGCCAAGTTGAATTTAATTCGACACGGCATAAGCGCGACGTTTGAAGTGGGCCTTAAAGTCTGCTTAACTCCTTGAAGTTTGTTTAGACTTTGCTAACTGTTTGAGAAATTTGAAGAAATCTGACTACTTACTTGGAAACGGTTGAGAGCATAAGGTAGAACTTCTCAGCTGGGCCCAATTTGGTCTTGTCACCATCAAAACCTTTCAGCATTTCAATCTGTCAAACAAATTATAATGAAATGAAATTCAAGGGCAGCATTAGATTGTGGCTTGCCCTGCAGATAAAAGGACCTCGGCTTCAGCCATCAAGTTCACCGAAGTGGTTTCTTTGGCTGTCGAAATGTATGTTGAAAAATTGCTTTAATATTCTATATATCGGTTTTATTCGAAATTTAGACGCCGATATATCGATATCGGCAAAATGCTGATATCGACGAAGCATAGAGATAACGTCATTTGTAAGAGTTGTTCAAACCAGTAATCAATTTTCAATAAAGATTTGGTAGGAAAGGGCACATTTACCTCGTCCTTTTCTGGAAGGATCTTGACCAACCCTTTCAGTCTCTCAGCTTCGCCAAATGCTTGGGGATCGCCTCCTTCAATCAATGCTATGATCTTCTCAGAAGGCATTCTAAACTGCTTCAAGAAGATGTTAACATTCAGACTTCGCTTGCCGTCTAACAGGTTAATCTGCCCATGGGAAAAAAATTAAAAACATCTTAGTTCATAGAGCACACTTCTACTGCGAGAATCGGCATTGCATCAGCAAATACCCATTTACGGCCGTTTATACTGAATGGAGAACGATACCGAAACACTTCCTGAAATGATTATTATTATTATTTCTTTCTGGAATTCATACCAAGGATTCCTTAAAAGTGCCCATTGCACCGTCACTCGCAAGCGTGAGGAAACCCATGAAGAATAAGAAATGGCCAGAGACACCGGGGAATCCCCTTGCTCTTCACGAAAGAATGCTCTGGGATCTTTAAAGTGCGTTACCGTTACCTAACACACTGGACCAACGGCTTTACATCCCTTCCTAAGGATGGAGCAAGTGTGGTTGACCCAAACCACTCGGCCACGGTATTATCATACGCAGGAGAAACATGCTCATAGTGGATTGCGGAAAAGTCATATCAAGTGGGAAAACTTCATATCAAGTCCTGGATGATTCAATATTTCACTCACTGGCTGCTCCGAGTGTTGGGCATCAAATTACATTACCCAAGCATTACTGATATGCTGACACTACAGTATCACTGTATCAGGTACAAGTAGTATCAACTATCACCCAACAGGGGTTGAGAAGACGGTATTCATTTAGTAAGAACAGTATTCCCATAGAATATCGTAAATGTCTCCTCTTATTTTTTAAGACCTAAAGGAATCTTCTCCATAAACATTTCTTATACAAATTACATTTTTGTAGCTTCTTAAAGCGCGTTTCTATTGAAGATCCAGGATTTTACTGGTAAACCCATTTACCAGTAACATGCCGGTAAATTATAAGCTGGCAACGCGAAGATTCTACTGAGCCGCTCTATCCAGAAAATAGCCAAGCCTGCTGGCCTTCCATTACGCTTCGTGGATTTGCCAGGTAAAGGTCACATGCAGGGGTCAAGCACGTGCATTGGATCAGTCATTGTGCGGTCACACGTTTACATTTTCTCCCCTGTATGCGCACTTGGGCGGAACGGTACATGTTGCTCTTGGCGCTTACCGGATAAATTCCCTGGCATTTTCCTTCCTCGAGAAGGAAAATTACTGGGGAAAATCCCCCCGCCATTTACCAAAAAATAGCGGATAAGACCCGTTTCTACCGAGCACATTTTCCGTCTTTTCTGGCATTATCCGGTAAATGGTTCTCAAAATGTCACAGTCCATACGCTGACCACATCGTGATGAATAACCCATTTTGTTTGATAGATTTTATAGATGCACTTTTATTATTAAAAATATGAATCAGCGTTGCACATTGGAATATAAAGGATATTGGGTGAGTGACCTGCTGCAAAACGTTGACATCATTTTTAGCCCATACTGCTTTTAGTGGCTAGTAATAGACACAAAACACCCAATGCCTTCTGATATGCGATCCATTCTACGACAGCTCTCAAAATAGTCCCTGAGCACCAAGTGTAAATAATGAGGAAATAGGATATCACAGGAAACGAGACCATTATATTGCCTTCCAATTATTCCGGGCTATTTACAGAACCGTAAAGGGGAAAATACTCTGTGCATGCACGATATACCTGGATATCATATGCATTTCGAGAGTTTTGTTAAATCATTAAGAAAACAATTTGTAGTTGAAGGCATAGCAAGATTATTTTACTATGATTTTGGCCCACATGACGCCCCAGCCTCTGTGTAAGAGGTACTGGTATTTTTTAAAAAGTCTCGCGAAATCAAGCAGGGACCGCAAACCCGTACTAACTCAGACAGGATTCGAACCAGGGCCACAGAGGTGGAAGATGAGGGAAATACCACTACACTCACCCAATTCCCAAACAAAAATCCTAATTCATGTGGACCAAGAGCAATGTCTAGTTGCCCTACCAAATTTAATACTACAATGAAAAAGCATTTAGCTCCATTTTATTACACACGTTGGGAAATTTGCAGACATGCAGATCTATGCAATCTACATGTAGTGCATGCCTCAAATCAGGACTGAGATTTTCAAGGCTATGGATGAATTCAACTGTGTAATCCTTTCACATTTGTAACGGACGTTTTCAGGGAAGATTTATTCCGCATGGCCCAAATCCGAACTGTGTTGGTAAACGGTTGAGCGGTTTCACTGAAGAGTCACCGCCTTGGAAACCGACATACATGTAGGGCGACATTATATGCACTCTAAATACTACTATTTTATAACATTAGGTGCTGAAGCACAGGGAAACGGTTCACTGGATTTAGTGTAGACCCATAACCTTGGCAACACAACAAAAGTGACGTTTTCACTTCAATATGCAGCAAAAATACAAAAGGTCTGGGGTCAACTTCTTAGTAATGTTTAGGAAAAAATACTGCAAAGCACAGAAATGTTGGGCTAAGCAAAAATATGTAACCAGCTAAAAATCATGCCATCTGTATTACTTTTGATTGATATTCTGTCAATTTTTGCTAAGCATGCAAATTTGCTGAGCAACATTTTCTGCTAAACAGCAGAATTAACATTCAGAAGCCAAATTTGCTTACAATAGTGACAACGATGGACATTTCTTTAAGCACCTGCATACATTAAGCAGATCTGGATTATGAAGTAGTGCTGAAGGTAAACAACTTTTCTGCTACAGTAAGCATGTCCTTTCAGGGAGTGTTTAATAAGCAGTACCATGAAATTGGCTCCTGCTGTATAATATAGCAATGTATTTATTTAAAGGCAGGGGCTCCTCAGCAATGCGCGCGCCAAATTCGTGCCACGAAACACACAGCTCCATGTAGCAAAGACACGGAGTTGCGTATTTCAAAGGGACAAATTTGAGGCATGTGCATTGCTGACGAGCCTTGAATCATAATTTCTGATGCTGTCATGTGAAAAATTGTAATTATGTGTGTATTACCCATAAGCTGCAAACGTTATGTGCATGATCAACCTTGTGGATCTAAGCCTTATTACACATATCAAGATTCTGTACATAATATGGTGGAATCAGGATGACATAGTGGTATATTTACGCTTGAGCACAAGCTATGGATTGAACATTGAGCTCCGGGATGAGCTCCGGATCATAAACCGAGTGTAAATGTTCTAGAGCCAAAATTAGCTCTGGATTATAGACCCCGAGAATTGATCCCCCATCCAGGATACATGTATTGAAAAACCCAAGTGCACAGGATCAGTTTGTGGTTAAGTATTTTAATCCTTAGCACATACATATTTTGCAATATATCTGAGAAATGTGCATTTACAATAAATTATTACTGGCTAAAAATGCCAATTGAAGAAAAAAAAGCATATTTTAAATTGCGAAATGATTCAAACCAGCCATTCAACACCGGCTAGCTCGGTGGTCGAGTGTTTAAGACATCTGCCTTGTTTGCAGGAGGTCGTGGGTTTGAGTCCCACCCGAGCACGTTATGAATTTTTTTATAGTGTCTCGGGAAAGCACTGAGTATATGGGTAATTCCCAGAATTAGGGGTCCAAAAGTGCGACATGCTTTTTAAGATTTTCAAGTGTTTTTAGTGATTGAAAGTGGTTTCCCAGTAGAAAATAATAATTTTTATTTCAACAAATGCCACTCAAATTTAATGTTTGTGTGTAGATATGGCACCAAGGTTAATGCAAACTCATTCTACAGCCATATTTCATTGGCGTAGGTAACCCGGGACACCAAACTCCTATTCAATACCATGGAACAAATTATAAGCCTTTATGGTCTTTTGTTTTGAATATTTTTCAGGAATCCGAGAACAAAATATTGAAGAAAATTATGCTGCCCCCTATAATCACAGGCCACAGTCCATTACTAAGAATTTGTGATCATGAGTGGTGATTTTTGAAGCAGAGACTGTCGTACGTAACTGGGACACCAACAATTTTGGACCCCTAATTTTGGGAATTACCCATATACAGTGTTAGTAATTACGTCGGGTAAGGGCAAAACAAATCATTTTTCTCAAAATGCAAACAATTTCAGACAGGTCAATTTGTGGGACTTGTGACAACGTTTTATTATTTTCTACTGGCGAATGGGTTATCTCATTCAAACGACAGTAATTTCAAGAAAAATGTAGACCCTCTCTGCAAAAATGAGTCAAATGTCACACCGGCAGGGTCATTTTCTTTTTGTGAACAGGATGTTTCACAAATATGCCAACGTTTTACAAATATGACCAATGATAACCTTTGACTGAAAAAAGATTAAGCCTGACCTAAGTTGAATTAGTGATTACTTTAATGATTGATCACCGATTATGATCAATGATTAGATTTCTGGTTATGGTCACAAAAACCCGACCAAGCCTGTGTCACATCAGACTTATTTTGTGTGGAGCGCGTTGCAATAAATCATGTTTTAGTCAATGTTTTAAGTGAAATTGGCCCCTGTGGCTTGATTTTAGAATGACAGACTTGCGATCGAGTCGACTACAACATTGACTCTCACATAAACTGTAAAGTCACACATACACATATCTGACCATTATTACAAATCATGTGCACCTGTGCATGCCATCAGGGAAAATGTCAATTCTAATTAAAGACAAGGTCTGTTACTCTTCATCAGGGTTTATGACAGGCCATAAAAAAGATGGATAAGAATGTACAAATCTAGAGCACTATTTAAAGCCAGTCCACACTATCATATGTACTAGGGAGGTTTAGATGCACGTAAAATGCAAACGTGAACGCGAAATGAGCACTTAGTTGTTACATTGAGGAAATCTGAGAACGGACGAAAACAAAAATCCACAAATGTGACTTTCGTGGCAAGATAACTATTTTGCCGTGACTAAAATTCAAACTTTACACGGAAGGCTGATAACAACTAGCCACCTACCATAGTTGAAGCGAAATGGTTCTGGTGATTTCCTGATGGCAGCGGTAATAATGGCAACAGTGCCAGGAGTACCTGGCCTGCAGGATAGACATGTGCCCTATACAAGAGGTCACCATTATTATTATTAAAAAATGAGTATGCACACTAATTCTTATTAATACTCAACGAATCACCATTTTTATTTTTATTTTCATTTTCAGTTAGTTCTTAATTAAAGTTTTGTTGGAAATTTTAATGACCTATTTCAAGAAACTTGGGAAAGACTTAGTTCCTTACCTCGGTGGGTTCTTTCTTCTTTTTTTTTTGGTCTTGATCTGGTACCTTAGCTTGCTTCTGACTAAACAAGTCTTCAATGGCCCCATACTCTGGGGACAAGACGTCAAGCTGCTCTGGGTTCTCACTGATGCAACGCCAAATGTTCTTTTTAGCTGGCAAGAAAAAGTTTAATCAGAAAAAAAATGTATTCCAAAGACAAAAACTTGTTCCAAAGTTCACTGCAATTACTGTATATTACTAACTGAACAATGAAATTATTACATTTAGCCCTCATGCATGATGTCCTTATTTATGTAGTTCTTTGGATGCTATGAGGGGAATCCCAATGATGTATTTCCCATTTGCCACCTTTACGTGTCGGGACGTGCCTTTCAGTATGCTGAAAAAATGCTGAAAGATTGATACTTAACTCTTTTTGGTTTTTGTGAAAATGAGTGACAAAGTTACCGAGTTGACCTCCGCACACTACACTAGCAATGTTTGTCATCTAATCTGATGAGCTCCTTACAAAAGTGTCTGACGCACTGATTCTCTTCTTGTCACATGCACATTAAGTATTCAGATGGCCAGACTAAATTTTTGTTGCTATGTAATGCGACTAGGTGCACGTGGCAGGTGTGAAGTACAGAATCAATACCGTGTCCACTGTAGGAGAAAAATTGCATAAAGCAGCCAGACTGTTGGTTGTTAGGCACTGGAGTGCACCACATAGCAACAACAGCATAGTATGAGAAGTTTCTAAACTGCACCTCCATTTAAAGTGACAAAGTGCAAAGGCTAGTTGGTTTACTCACCATCTGGTTTGGGTGGCGTCATCACTTTGTTCGGTGGGATCTTGGACCAATTGAGAATCTTGAGTTTCTTGGATGGTCTAGGGGCAACCTTAGGAGGCGTTGCATAGTTTATAGGAACCGTGGCAGGTCGGGCAAAGCCACCAGGGGGAGGGGGTGGTGGGGGTGCACCCATGCCTGGGGCTGGGGGAGGAGGGGGTACAGCACCTGGTAGTGGGGGAGGTGCAGGGACTCCACCCATGCCTGGGGGTGGGGGTGGTGGGGGAATGCCACCCATGCCTGGGGGTGGGGGTGGTGGGGGAATGCCACCCATGCCTGGGGGTGGAGGGGGTGGGGGAATGCCACCCATGCCTGGGGGTGGAGGGGGTAGGGGAATGCCACCTATGCCTGGGGGTGGGGGTGGAGGGGGAATGCCACCCATGCCTGGGGGTGGGGGTGGAGGGGGAATGCCACCCATGCCTGGGGGTGGGGGTGGAGGGGGAATGCCTCCCATGCCTGGGAGTGGGGGCGGTGGGGGAATTCCACCCATGCCCAGGGACGGGGGCGGAGGGGGGATTCCACCAATACCCGGGGGTGGTGGTGGGGGTGGTATAGGCAATGCCCCACCCATACCAGGTAAAGGCGGAGGCGGTGGGGCAGCTGGTGCGGGTACATGAGTCCGTTGTTCATCAGTTCCGTTTTTAACCATCAACACCTCTTCCGTTTGGACTTCGGCATCAACTATTGCCTTTTTCTCAACCTTAGTTGGCAGGATTGTCTGATGCATGTCCTTCATCCGTACGATTTTGACGACTTCTCCGAGTCCACATTTCAGTATCTCCTTCACGTCTTCGGGATTGTCCATCACCATGAGTTGAGCAATCAGGCGATCCGATGCATCGTAGAGAATGTCCGAGACGGGATCGTCCGGCTCAAACTGAAGCAGGGATTGCAGGAGAGAGAGCAGTGGTGCAGCATTCGGCGAATTGGACACCTAATAAGAAAATTGTAAATTTTTATTTAACATTTTTTTAAAAATTGCGTCTAAATACATGTATGCTTTATGTGAATCGCCATGTTTTGCAGTTCAGCACTCGGACTCAAGAGGGCGTGAGTCATACTCCACGGCATGTTAGAGTCAGGACATCATCCATGCAACTGTTGCATGGTTGACATAATTCTCCCTTTCAAAATTTTAAATACGTCACAGCAGATTGCTGAATTGGGTGCAAGTTAATCATCAAAATTAATTGTGTTGCCGACACTAAAAACAAGTGCCCCAAATTCCCATGAGAGCTTATACATCTGGCAACACATAGGTAACATTTTATTAAAATTTGTTAATCGATAATTCCAAGAAGCATTTCCTTCCCTTTAATACAACACACACCTTCTTAAAGATTGCATCAAAGATGTCGACAGGACTGTTAAGATCCACGCCATCATTTGGAAAGCAGGAGAGGAGTTCCTCATCGTCTTCCATCTTCTTCTCATCAAAGAAATCCAGTTGGATGGTGAGGTCGCCATCTTCACATTCGTCTTGCCTGTCAGGTATAAAATACACACCTTAAATTATGAAATGAATACTCAGAATAACGGAATTACACAAATGAAGCGATTTCAAGGCCACAATTTTCACCCAAAACCTTGTTTTCATTTTTGGAGGAAATAATTGCAAGCAAGCCTGGTCTAACCCAGAAAGTGCTTTGGTAGACTGTGGATGGAGGTCTGCGTGATCAGTAGGCTCTGGGGAAACAAATTGGCAGCTTTTGGGGGATATGGTATGAGCAGATGGTGGGTGGAGAAAAATGCAATCGACACCCGGAAAGTTGTACTTGTATTTGGGCAACATTTCACAGCAGACTCAAGGGACTGATGGTCTCATTTTTTTCAAGGGGTCAGAAATTGCTTACTTTTTGCAGTAAAATTTAGACTATAGTATTTCAATTAAATGGCAGGACACTGGTATTAAAAATCAGATTTATGTATGGCTGAACATTGACAATGAGATCACTATAATGCAGCAATGTGCTTATAACAAGGACATTTTCAAACTGTCATCGAAAATTAGGGTCTCGACGCTTTCTTTTGTGATAATTTGCAAATGAAAATATGTTTGACGTAATACAATGGCTCAGCATCTGAAACGAGGCTTCCAGTGCCGATTTGAAATTTAACAATTCCTTGTTCTTCATTTTTATTTCTGATAGTACAAGGCTCCTGGCATACCGACAAATTATATAATTAGTTTCAGGTGCCAATAAACACAAACACTACAAATTCCTATGTATCAGGTGCGATTATTCATAACACTGGGGGAGGGGGGTGGGGTGGGGGTGGGGGGGGAAGTCCATTCAAAATGGACACACAAGAGTGCTTACAAAATAAATTGACCAATCAAGGGTGATACCAATCAAAGGCAATACATACGGAATGAGATTTTGGCTAACTTTTTTTTTAGCCAAGTGCAATTTTTCTGTGCTAAGCATTATTTTCTGCAAAACAGTACTGTGAAATTGGGCCCTAATGTTATTAAACAATGCAAGTTCTGCAAAAAGTTTAAGTCAAAAATAAAAAATTTAAACAAAACAAAAAAGCAGCAACTGTGAAAAATTGCCTTTTTCAAAACATTGCCCTTTTCAACTCTCCACCTGTTAATCATTAGCAAAGTGCAATGGTTAAGTTTGATTTGAAAGCACTTAGGAAGCGATAAACCTGTTCCAAATCTTGTTGTGAAACATGGGCGCAGGTTGGATTGGGCCAGGGGAGCGGAGGGGTGGTGGTGTGCGATTCTTTTGAAAGCAGAACTCCAACTCCTAACATTTGAACGAGGGTGATTTATGAAACTACTGCCTGAAAGCCTGCACCCCCTAAAGGCCCGTCTGCACGAGCCAACATTTGATGTCCAACAAGGTTCATCACGTGTCTGACGATGTCGGCCGACCAAAAGTTGGATGGTGTGGACGTCACTCCAGACAACACCCAACATCATCCAACAAGTTGGTCCATGTTGGAACATGTTTCTATCACCCGACTCTGTTGGAGCTTGTTGGAGAAACGAGCCAATAGCAGATTAGAACATTTGTCGCAGTATAGGCAGCAACCAATTGCAGTCGAGATATGTTGGAACATGTTGGAACATGTTGGAACATGTTGGAACATGTTGGAACATGTTGGTTCACGCGGTCGAGCGCAGCCATGTACCGCCCAACAAGTTCCATTTTGGTCCTTGTTGGCCAACAAATGTTGGCTCGTGTAGACGGGCCTTAAAGCTGAGGTCGTCAAGTTGGGTGATCGCGGTTGGGGCTGAACACCAATGGAGATTTTTGTGAATGAAGTACATTTTGGGAGAAAATTTTTCTTACAAAACAGAACTCTGCTGTGTATGGGCAAATTACATCCATTTAACAGCTGCCATATTATTAAAGATATTGGTCAAGTGTGGAAAGAAAATAAATAGAAGTAGCAGGTTTGCCGATATTGCTGCCTAATTTATTTATGCAATGATACAAGGCAGTCAACCATGCAACATCTGTCACATTTTTTTTTTTTCGCACAGCGTGGACATTTTGGGAATTACCGTCTTAAAAACAACATAATCTGCTTAAATTAAAAACAAAATATATTAAACGTAAAAATCGATTTGGTTAATTGCATTGCATACAGCAAAGCAGCATGTGAAAACTGCTGTTAATTGACTTGGACTTCCCGACTAGGCACTTTTGCTACAACACACAGAGAAACAATTTCTTAACCCTAAAGCCTACCGGTAGCGTACAACGACATTGCAACTGGAAGCAACTAGTGGCAACTGGTGTTTCCGGCAACTGGAAGCAACTCGCGGCAACTGGAAGCATCTGATCAGTTGCTTAAAAAGGTTGATGTAAGCGCACTTGTACTGGCAACTGAAAAAAATCCCAGTTGCCGCGAGTTGCTCATGTTCTACTTTCTGGCAACTTGTACCCAGTTGCGTTAAGTTGCTTCTATGTACGCGTACTTGCAACTAGTTGCTGTCAGTTGCTCGCATGCATCTGATCACGTGCGCACACATCAACAGCACCTGCAAGCAACAGTTGCTTCCAGTTGCAAGGTCAGTGTACTCTAGGCTTTACCGAGTTGCAATGTCGATGTGCGCGCTCTGGAAATGTAGACATGGCTGGATGCTCCCAGTTGCCACTAGTTGCACAACTGATCAGTTGCTGTTGATGAACACGCTACGCACAACATCGACAGCAACTGATTAGTCGAGTTGCTTCCAGTTGCAATGTCGATGTATGCTAGACTTAACACTCTTCAATCTTGCAAAATCAATACGATTTTTCACACACCTTTGGGAGTTAGGGTTAGAGCGAGTAAAACATGTAAAAAAATTTACCCACCACCACTTAGTAAAACAAAAAATTGCACAGAAAGGCAAAGCTCCAAACAGTGAAATCAGAGGCAAAAGACCAAAGTCAATTCATGTGTGTGGTTGCATTTGAAGCATAGAGCCTTTTTGGAATGCAACTAGTACGTTACCTCAAGGATTCGAGCCTGGCAGAAAGAAAAGAATAAATGAAAATAATGACATGTTACAAATTAATACTGTTAAGATATTTATTAGAATATGTAAAAAATAGCTTGAATGTTATTGTTAATACTTGCAAAGAGAATTTTCAGGACGACACTGCAATCATTAATAAGGGAATAACGGTATTATTGACCTAAACACGTTCACTGCCGAGCATAGTTTCACAGGGCGTTCCCACAGGGCGTTCCCACAGGGCATTCCCATTTTCCATGAGTATACATGTACTTGTAGTGGCAGAATCAGGTACACCTGTTTATACTATGACTCTAGTCAGCAGTCAACGTGTTAAAGACCAGCTAGGGACCTGGATGCTGATAATGGCCCTAAGTTAAGGGTGAGGGGCATCATTTATTTGGCATCAAACCAAATAATTGTGATTTCCATCAAAAACCCTGAGTGAGCGAGTTGATGAGCTTGGTTGATTAAATTAAGAGATGAACAAATGAAGGAAAGAACAAATGGAGAAAAAAGTAACATTCTGAAGGTTATGTAAACATGCAAGTAATGTATAAACAGCATGCACACGCAAGCACACAAATGAGGCAAAGTTTGCAAGATTTTTAAAAGATAAATGCACAGTTTTGCATATTTGCATAAACACAGCACTGTAACCGGCTTCGGTCAGTTTGGTTCGTGTGCACGCGTAGTGCATTTTGCTTTAAAACATAACATTTTATGCAATCATGAAGAGAAATAGCACATTGACGTGTTGACTCTTCTTTCCGCTGTGGTACTCTTCCAAACCAGTGCCCAAAAGCATGCAAATGAGGTGCTCAGAAACTATGCTAATAAGAAGGCGTGGTTACGCGCATCCCAGTCAGTATTCAATTCAGGCTGTTAATGGAGTTGTGGGAAAAGTGATACTAACAGATTTTAAACAATGTTTCCTTTTAACACGGCCATCGTCAACAAAGAAAACCTGAACTAACCTAAGATCTGAGAGAATATCCAAGAGCTGTAGACCAATAAACTCGTTGCGAAGACGCACTCTCGTCTCAAAGTCCTCCGTACTCATCAGAATGCAATTAATGAAGGACAAGAGGCAAATCTTGTATGGAACGATCTCGGCATTGCGTAGCTCGTTAACGATTAGACTGAAGCGATAGCGTTGACTCTTTGAAACCTGAGAAAATGAACAATGAACAAATAGTAACTATGAAACAATTAAACATGGCATTAGGGGAAAATCATATACCGGTAGTCTTTATCAGGATTTGAACCCAAGACCTCTGAGACACTGGGCATATATGCTCTACTAGTTGAGCTATAATGCACAGTGGTATTACATACTCCCTCACATTTTTCTTATGATCCCAACTTTCAAAAAAGATGTGTGCACACAATTTGTTTTTAATAAAAAGACATCGCCTGAGGCATTGGCCAGTTGAAACGCTTGTTTTCCATTGGAGTAAATGTTTGATTAAAAATATGGGACACTGCAAATCCTGAATAGGGGCTTTAACAATTACGTTGATAAGTTATAAATGCTTATAAAGCCCCAAAAAGTAATTACATTTAAAAAAAAAAAAATTCTACAGGTTCAAGCATCAGCTGAAGTTCCGACAAATACAGAGTGAAAAGCTTGCAAATTTCTATGGAAAGGATTTATTTGACACAGTGGAACAAATCGCTGTGGAAGTTTCCAGGTGTTCTCTCCTGTGGGTGTAATCTGATTTGTCTCGGGCAACAAAACAAGGAAATATGCCACTGTGTCGGAGCCTGAGGCAAGAAACACTGATGAGCTGAAAAGGAAATATTAGCGGAATAGCTGCAGCACGCGAGGCTGTTTACAGGGCAACTGTTCTTTGCAATGCTTCTTCAAAGCTCTTGTACAGTATACCGAATTTGCAATGCTGCAAAATTTGAATTAAAGGGAATTATACCCAAGAAACAAAAGACCTCATGCTCAACAAGTACAACTCATAAATTATTTGGATGCAAAGAACAAGAAATATTACCCGCTGAAAAGCGGATACGAACTTCACAAAAAATGGCAATTTTAGCGATGCGTTGCACTATGGGCGCCGCAATTTTGTATAAATACTGGGTAAAGAATGACGTCTTGGTGTACAATTCCTATGGCAATACATGGAAAACTTGTACGCAAAAATGTTCTTTGCCCAGGATTTGGAGAAAATGGCAGCGCCCATGCTGCAATTGCCATTCTTTGTGAAGTTCATATTTGCTTTTCATTAGGTAATATTTCTTGTTCTTGGCAATATACATGTAGGAGTTGTACTTCGAGTTTTTATAAGAAATTGAAGGTGGATTTATAAATGTTTGAGTACACATTTTTACAAGGGCGCCCTCGTGTTAACAAAACTAGGTCCAACTACTGTGGTGTTATGGCTCTGACGTTCTGACAGAAGGATTATGTCAGTACACGAGATGCTATTCATGCAAAACACAAAATGCGTGTTTCTATTGAAAACCATTTACCGGATAATCCTGGAAAAGATGGAAAATGTGCTCAGTAGAAACAGGTCTTATCCGCTATTTTCCGGTAAATGGCGGGGAGAATTTTCCCCGGCAATTTTTCTTCTCGAGGAAGGAAAATGCCGGGGAATTTATCCGGTAAGCGGCAATAGAAACATGCACCGTTCCGCCCGAAGGGAGAAAATGTAAACATGCGACGTATCGCACAATGACTGATCCAATGCACGTGCTTGACCCCTGCATGTGCCCTTTACCCGGCAAATCCACGAAGCGTGATGGAAGGCCAGCAGGCTCGGCTATTTTCTGGATAGAGCAGCTCAGTAGAAACTTCGCGTTGCCCGCTATTTACCGGTAAAATTCTGGATCTTCAATAAAAACATGCTTAAAGTTAATTGATGATTACCTTGTAATTCTCCAATGCATCGATGGCCAGGGTGTAGCCTAAATCATTGTACAGACATAATGCAGACAGCAGTTCAAATACAGCCTTCTTGACTAGGGTATTGCTGGTGTCCAGCGCTGTGGATAAAGAAGAAAAAAATACTTGGAATATCTGGTTCTTTGTCAGGTTTAGACCCCATGCCATGACAAACTATAGATCGTATCGAATAGTTGCCATTTCGTGGGGCAGTTTCTTTGTTCCTTGAGGACATGTATGCATGGTTGCACATATTGATGTGCTTCCATTGTTGAACGGTTTAAGTAGTAACTTTTCAAAGGCAATAGAAGCTTTTGTCTTCCATACTTTTGCAAATTGCCTTGCTATATTGGTTGGCCTATCCCTTTTTGAAGGTGACGAATTGCCCCTTGCTGTGCCTAAAATCAATCATGAGGCAATGCTCTTGGAAAACAATTGGATGGCACAACAATTCACTTCATTGCTCTTTTGTCTGGTTACCTTGATGCCAAAAACAAATTAAGATAAAACCTTGAATAAACCTTTTGAAAATAAGGGCTGCATATATGTACAGCTCATAAGTGGTGTTCCCATTGGACTAATTTTGGTAAAACTCCCGTGGTTGTGCGGGAGAGTAACAAAATTTAGTCCAATGGGGACGCACGGAGAATTAGCGTCCCTGTAAAGGTACCGCGACCACGATGTAAAACTTACAGGGTGAGAGAGGCCGCGGAAACTTTCCGCTCAGCCGCGGGAGTTTTACAGGGCCATCGAAAAGTCCAATGGGAACAGTTTCGCCCTGTAAAATGAACACGTCGACCCTGCAGTAAACTATGGGCCTGCACGGCAAAAGTTTACTGCAAGGTCGCAGTAGCTTTCCGCATGGGCACTGAAAACAATTGCAAATGGGAACGCATGGGAAGATTACACGAAGGAATGTTACCGAAGGTCGCGGTAACTTCCCGCGAGGCAGCGGAAAAGAAAGTCCAATGGGAACATGCCTTTAGGCGTACATGTAGCATATCCCATGTTTGCACTTTACAACCGTCATGAACTGCCTAAACATCAAGATACATACAATGTACCAGTATGTGGTTGGTGCCTTTGGCAGCCTGGCCTTTGTTCAAGGCCTCACAGCTGGTGGTGTCGCGTGCCAGAACAAGAGCGCCACCATGCGGCGAAGACAGGGGGGAGCAGCACAGCTGCGATGCCTTTGGCAACCCGGAATTTTGCTCCCTCTCAGGTAGCAAAAAGCTAATGATCGCTTGACCATGTGTGCGTGTTGCCTTGACTAGCTAACAATGCGAGCCAATCAGGTTAGCGCGCACTGGTTTGCAAGCACGCGCGTGCGCCAACACATACGTACGTTTGCAGAATATGCAACACAGGGATGAATAATGCAACAGGGGCTGTAATACATGAATAGGTAATTATTCCGGGTCGCCAAAGGCGTCACAGCTGCGCTGCTCACCCCATCCTCATCGCATGGTGGCACTCTCGTTCTGGTGCGTACGGACACCTCCAGCTGCGAGGCCTTGAACAAAGGCTATTGGCAGCAAAGCAAGAAACACTAGGGAGAATCTCCTCTTTGCAAATGATTGCTCTGGGATCTTTTAAGGGCATTATCACAACACACTAGACCTACGGCTTTACATCCCATCCAAAGGATGGAGCAAATGGGGTTAAGCACTTTGATCAAAGGCACAAGTGCGTATCTCTATTGGTTTTAACCCACAACTTTTAGGTGGCTTCCACCTAAATTTTCCAAGTCAGTAACCTGAACTGCTCAGCCACTCCAAAACGAAAGTGCAATGCCATGACAAATTCCCATCCTTGTGATTTATCATCCAAACTAAGTGTATTATTATACTGCAGAAAACAAAACAATTTATTTAACCTCCTGGAGACTACATGTACAATGTACATTGCAGGGAAAACATGAATTGTCCAAAAAATAAAAAATAACTTCAAAGCAAGTACTACTAAGTGTCAACACAACACTTCTAGACATCAGGGAGGTTACACAAAGTTACACCTTATACATGTACGGCTCTTGTGTACTTCGACTTGGCAATTATCCCCGAAGTTAGCTAATTATACACCGACAGCTGTGGTCTTCTCATTTGTGGTGAATTGTTGGGCATCCAAATTCAAAGACTGGATGCAATGTACAGTGAAATGTTGAAGTTGTTGTATTTTAACACAAATGATTTGGTCTTTCTTCAGTCAAGAGCCTGTTTTAATGTTTGACGATCAAGACATTTTCCTATAAACTTTCTAAATCCTCTATAAACAAATTTCCAGGACATACAGGACGTCCAAAATGTCCCACAATTGTCTGACCTGTTACTTAAATTATGGGATATTTGTACAATGAGGATAATTAGAATGTTGTCAGAATATCTGTTACGCTTCTGGGGCTTAAGTTATCTTCTTAAAACAAGTTGACGCTGCCAGTATGTTTCCTTTTTTGAGAGACGATAAAATGTTTGTTGGAAAATATCTCGATTACCAACAGAGAAAGACCCGATTGCTGAATAAATAATTGGTCTTCTCAGAAAAATTACTTTCTTCTCTGTAAATGTTTATTTATTTTTCACTTTGGTTGGAATTTATGTTAACAGAATAGCCGTGTTCAGACGGTCACAACCCCTAGAGGGATTCTGAGTTTTGGAGTGTCAGCTATAACTCCCCCCCCCCCCCCCCCCCCCCCCCCCCCCCCCCAGTCGTGTCCACACAATCACAACCCTCCAAGTTTTCATCTTTCACTCGAGGGAAAGGCCGGGTACACGGTATAGTCTATAGCTCCGAGGGGAAGAGACCACAGAGCGCAACACCCCACGTTCTCCTGGAAGGTCATTGTGGGGGAAGGGGGAGGGGGTTGAACTTAGACGATCACTCGGTCAAATTTTCCAAGTTTTAAATCTGACAAACCCTTGAGGGAATGGCCTCCATGTGGACATGCCTATTGTGGGTTAAAAGTAGGGTTTAGGGTTAAATACATGTACAAAGATAAGAATTAAATTGAAGGTAATGGGAAATGTCAACAATCCTTCACCCCAAGATTTGGTCCAGAGCCACCAAAGGCCTATCACAGATCACTGTTCATGAACTCTACTGTACCTATTATGGTGGCCCCGGAGGGACATATTGTAGTCGTGAATATTTTCGCGACGTCGTGAATAATTTTCGCGATGTTCTGAAAATTTTCGCGACGTCGTGAATAATTTTGACGACGTCGCGAATATTTTCGCGATGTCTTAATTTTTTTTTTTTGGGACGTCGCGAAAATTTTTCGCGACTAGGTCGTGAATTTTTTTGCCACGTCGTAAATTTTCGTTGTAAATATTTTTCAGTGGCTTGGGGGGTTCAACCATGGAGGTAGGAAAAGTGTACATTGCAGCAAACTAGGTCATGTCGCCCCCGAATGACTCGTCCCTTGACCGAGTCGTCCCTGGTCGACTCGCCTCTTCACCCGATTACACAGAATGGCCAAACGTGAATGCTTATCAACAGTGGTACATGTATTTTGTCAGTATTTTGATATTATTTTTTCTGAATTTTATGTTGATATTATTTTTATTGTATTGCGCATTTTGACATTAGTTTTATGAAATACATGTATAAATTTATACTATTTATACAAGGGGCGATTTAGCCGTGGCGTCTCGGTCAAGGAGCGAGTCGGCCAGGGGGCGAGTCGGCCAGGGGGCGAAACGTACCACCGTACCGTCACGACAGTGCATATGGCGCGCGCAAAATCGGTGCTTGGCGCCAAACGCCCTCTATCGCTAGCTTGGTGAGCAAGTACCCCTCAAGCTGCTGAAAAATTTTGGCGACAAAATTCACGCCAAGTCGTGAATTTTTCACGCCCAGTCGTGAATTTTTTAAGACTTGTCGTGAAATTTTTAATAGCCAAATATTTATGACGTCGCGAAAAAAATTCACGACGTCGTAAATTTTTTTCGCGACGTCGCGAAAATTTTCAGAACATCGCGAAAATTATTCACGACGTCGCGAAAATATTCACGACTACAATATGTCCCTCCGGGGCCACCATAACCTATGCATCAAGGCAATGCCATCATCAGATCATGGAGGATGATCAGATAAACACCTAATGTTTCCTGTTTATATGCTCAATCCACCATCATCACTCATCAACTACATGTATCTCATTACCATATTACTGTCCACCCACTTGCCAGGGTCCAGCCAATGTATTTAAACAAATCAGCTTTTTTGACAGCTTGATCAGGTATTGTTTGACAGTTATTGTTTGTGCTTATGGGTCTACAAGATCAATGTCCCAATCATGGGGAGATTCATGTAACCTTAACCACTGCAGGTTGGGTGTGAAAATAAGGAAGAAAGGTGAATGGACGAAACACTTTGTAATTATGCAAGTGTGTATTCCTTTCTCTTATCATGAAGGTCATTTCCTTTCTCCATGCGCTGATGAACATTTGCACTTGTCAAAATTGGATTTCATGAACACTAAAAATTCACTGTAATATTCTATATCAAGCAGCATTTTAGCTTAGTCATGGCAACAATGACATGCACTGAACAAGCGACTGCAAAGAAAACTAAAAAACAATAGGACAAAATTTAAACCAACCATTTGGCTAGAAAAACCTTAATACTCAAACGGAAGACAAAAGTAGCCCCAACTGTCCACTACAATTATTCCGCCCGCGATAACATTTATAAGAAAACGATAACTGAAGATGAATTTATGTAAATGTGTGCGCGCATAATTTTTTTACAAGGGCGCCCTGGCTACTACTGTGGTATTTTATGCACGTACAGTATAGCTCTACTTTCCGTGCAGTATACATGTACACATGTACTTGCTTTGCAAGATTTCTTGAAAGTATGGACAGAGTTTTGCTTTCTCGGAACATAGATAAGATACCAAGCAAACTTATACTAGGATGGTTTTTATCATACACATCATCAATCACACTTGGAGATGCCCGTTTGTAAGCTTTCCAATCATCTACAGTACATACATAAAGTCGCATGTATGTATGTGCAACTGGTTATTTGCCCCAGTTTTGTGAATTCTGTTTTGACACTAGTATCTAAGCAATTTCCCTGTGGCGATAGATTTGCAATCCATGCACTCATGACACATGAACTTTCATGATTTGGCCAATTCTGAAAGCCCCACTTCACTGAACTTTTTATAGGCCACCAGAGATTAAATGTTGCTGAGGGGTTTTCTTCCACCCACAACAGTTTTAAAGTGCATTTAAATGGTTGCGGGAGTGCACAAACATTTTGGTGGTCTCCAGGTTGGACAATTTATGATCGACGTGTCAAATGTCTCCTGAATATAACTACATTCAGCTGGTTTTTATTACAAAAAAGCTCAGTGAGGAGTTGGTATCAAACAAAGAAACCGTCAACGAAACCGAGAGTCTTTCCATGAAAATGGGAACCAAAGTGTGACATTTTCATGTATTTTTGTAAAAATGGCAAGTTACCAATTTTTACAAGAAAATTTTGTGCAAAGTGTGTATTTAAAATATAAGTTTTTATTTTTTCGGGTATAGTTTTGATAATTCCGAGAAAATTGTTTTACATAAGAGGGGAGGAAACACCAAAGCATTTTTCAACTTTTTTTTTTACAAGATCCTTTCTGGAAAGGTAACTGATGGTTTCAGCCACCCTATAGAACTTGTACTTTATCGATTCAAGCACAAATATTTCAATAAAAGCACACTTGTGCTTAGAAGTTTAGACTAGTTTATTGATTCGTTCTTGTCATGTTTTGGATAATATCAACAGGTAAATATTGTTTGATTCACAAGGCCATACAATGTTCTCTAAACACTTGTTTTTTACAAAATATCAACTCCAGAGGTGTCACAACATAAGAGGGAAACAGTGGTGTCGGCATTGGACTTGTTTTTTGGGGTTTATATACCGAGACGATGGTAAAATGAAAAAAGGGCTAAATTTTACTGCCGTCTGCATTTGGACTTTTTTGACACAGTAAAATTTTACCGAGACCGTGGGAGAGCATGCACAGTGTCCCTTCGTAGTTTGACCTTCACAGCCTGGACGTACGCTTCCAGAGCGCTTTTACCGACTCGCTGTGTCCGGCTCCGCATTGGACATTTCGTCTCGGGGAAAAATTCCCTGGTCAATTTTCCTGGGCAGAAGTTGGCTAAGAAAAGTAACCGATGGACTCAGGAATTTAAGTTCCTGAGAGGAAAACGTCATAGGCTGTCCGCATTGGACTTAAAATGGGAAAATTACCCATCGTCTTGGTAAGTTTTCCCAAAAAAAGTCCAATGCGGACAGGCCTCAAGTGTCCCATTTTATGGAATGATCCATACTGAAGCCTCTAACTAACTGATATCACTAAACAACTTTTCCAAGTCCAACTTTTCAATATACCAAATAGAAAACAACTCCATTGAATGAACGGAGAAAATGTGCGGGCATACCGGTAGGCCTACACAATTTATGCATTTTATTTTCTAGTTCACACACATACAACATTCATCCTTTGTGAACTTTTTTTTTTACACCAACACAGGTGCTTCATTTACCTCGTTAAGTTTCAGAGTTGGGGAATTGGGACGATAAAATGCACAAAACGACCAAATTTGAGAAATGTACTGGTACAATTTATACAAACTAGGCCTACATGTACATGTACTATATATCCATTAAAATTACTGTACACTAAATACGCATATGTGCGCACCTGTATTTTGCTGACATTACACTTGGACATTGTGGGGTGTATGCAGATATTTTATCAAAGGTATGCACTCCGCTTGAATGATTTTGTACAGTGGTACATGTAGTCAGAAGTTTACATACAACTGTGTTAAAACTGGTGTTTGCGTTTTAAAATTTGTTAAAACAGTCTTTATTAAAGTCGTGATTTTGTGGAATTTCTCACATGCTTTCAGTAATTAAAAACATAGCTTGTACACCTTGCAATGGTTCGGGTAGTCCTGTTTTGGGTGATGATGGTGGTGTACATCATGTATGTAAACTTCTGACTTCAACTGTATATGATTAGACCATTGTATCTGTATGACAGACACCTTGTCACAGAAATAGGTGAAAACAGTCATTTGTATAAGAAAAAAAGAAAATTCCAAAACTGACAACATGCATACCGGTACCAATATTATTGCGAGACTGTTGTGGGACAATTATGGTTAGACTGTGGCAAAACCACTTGGTATGCAAGAGAATTGCTTCTCTTAATAGTTCCTCCCAGCACCCTTTTTTTAATATACTTTTTTTTGGCAAACATCCTAGTCATTGCGCCTTTGACATACATGTAGAGGTCAGAATGAGAGGCCACTAATTTCACAGTGTAAAATAAAATGTGACTGCTAAAGAAGGACTGGAGCTAAAATTATTAAAATACAAAAATTATTCAAATGGCCTTTAAACTATTTTGTATGAATTGTACTTTATGTACACACTCTTTGAGATGGAAAGTATTTAAATAATGTGTCCTGAATTAACAAAAACAAGATGTAAAATGTAACGGGGGACACCAAAATTGGCCCCCTAATTTATAGAAAGACCCTAATCCGTTTTGACAAAATGAAAAAGTAGCTTTGAGAATTTTGGGGCAATGTCCTTATAAAGTGCTCATTTCTATACTTGCCCGAAACACCATTCAGCACCTGTTTGCATAGTGGTGAAAAGGTTTGGGTGCGAGGAACGTTCCCTTTTCATGTGTGCCTCTATTGAATTCAATGCAACCTGCTTTTGTAAAGCAGCACTCCCCCAACTTTTCATGGACAAAAAGTGGCACTTTCCTTTCTTACCCAGTAGCAATGTTTGCTATTTGCATGAGCAGTCATGGCTGAACAAGTTGGATTAAATTACAAGGAAAACATCTTGTACCATACCTGTGCTAATTCTCTATTTTACCATACCAATTGTTAAAATCTTATTTTGCATTTCAATGATGCATTCACCAGGATTATTTAATTTAAAGGTCCACTGTATCATTTGCAATAACCCAAAATGTTAATCAACAAGTTGACTAGGAAAACCTTCCGTAAAGTAAAGATTGAATTGGTAGCAACTATCCAATGAAATGTTTCCACGCGAGATATCATTATACCAGAAGATGAAACTTATTTAGATCGTTTGCAAGCGATTTATACTTAGAAGCCTACCCTTAAAATATTGAAATTACTTAGTTGGCTCGCATCTCTGCAGTCCAAAATAGGCACTGTGTACATTCACGATTCAGGCTTCGCACACTTTCTGTAGGTACCTGTAGGTTACACTGTGCATGTGCGCTAGACTGGTTGCACACAAAACCAGTATGACGCGAGCTACAGAGTGCATACGTGAGCTACAGAGTGCATACGTAAGTGACCGACTGAGACAAATTTAGAATAAGTCACGAACAATCATTTTGAAATTCCCAGTCAAGCTCTGGCAAAATGCACATGGATTTTCATGTTTTGGAAAACGTGGTACATTTGACAGAGCTGAAACATCTTCAGTCTATTCTAATGTCCTTTGACTTACATGTATAATAGTTTTGTTCCAAGAATCGCTCAAAAACAGATCTACATGTATAGGGCTTTTAAATCACATTATTTAAATTAACGTTCAAAGCATTCTTGTTAATTCCATGTATGGAATATCTTTGAGCTATCAACATTTTCCTTGTATCAGTTCTGCTTTATCAAACGGTATGCCAAAGCAGATTACACGAGAATTCCTTGCCATACACTTGTATTACATGTGCACCAGACTGACATACATATCAAATTTGTCCTTCAGTATTTTTTTGCGTACAGTATATTCCTAAACAAATATTCAAATATAAATTTATCAAATATTCATTCAGGCTGACATGGTCAAAATTTATTTGTGTGCGTATAAATGTAAAATCAAACAATAGTAAATCTATCATCCTAGAAATGAATTTATTTTTCAGCTTGTATGTTTACCTGTAACGTTTGGCCCAATTTCTTTCCTGCAGCAACATACATGTACCAAGCACATACGGTATGGGTCATTGCACACTAATGCAGTACATTTGTGTGAATAACAAGGTAAAAGGTTGCAGATCTCTTTAAATGTCTTAAGTTGTTCGGAGGAGAAGAATTTTGCCCCAAGGAGTAGAAAACAAAGTCCCTTCTGTTTCAACCATACATTTTTCAAAACCCATGTACAAATTTTCATGACCATACATCATGGTTGTAACGAGTCTCCCTCTGCTCGAGTCCCAAGTCAAGTTAAGTCAAGTCAAACCGCCCTCGAGTCCCATAGTCACACTATGCCATTGTTATTAACAATAGCGTGTGCCCAATTTCCATTGTTAGTTGCTCATAGTGTCACGGCAGTAAATTTGTTAAATCTAATTTCAAAATGAGTCTAAACGTTGAAACTCGCATTCATGTTGCTCTGGCAAAGGTTTCTGTAGTGCTGAAATACAATTCTCTCCCCAAAATTTAAAAAAATGCATTAAAAAATCTAATTTATTTTTGGCAGACTCAAGTCAAAAGGTCCAAGTCAAGTCAAATGGGGTTCGAGTTTCAAGTCAAGTCAAATGGGGTTCGAGTTTCAAGTCAAGTCAAATGGGGTTCGAGTTTCAAGTCAAGTCAAATGGGGTTCGAGTTTCAAGTCAAGTCATTTGAGGTTAGAGTCTCAAGAGGTTAGAGTCTCAAGAGGTTAGAGTCTCAAGAGGTTAGAGTCTCAAGAGGTTAGAGTCTCAAGAGGTTAGAGTCTCAAGTCAAGTCAAGTCAAGTCAAGTCCGAGTCATTACAACCCTGCTGTATATGTACATGTAACAAGGACAGGAGAATTTGTTGTTGGGCGAGTAATTTTTTACCCTTTGGGGCTAAAGAGCGGCATAAAGATATTTCTTTAATTTTAAGATAAACTGAACATAATTTCAAATGTAGCACATTACCGAGGAAAGACCCATAGGCCTATACATGTACATGTATCTGTTGCAAAGAAGACCAATACACGTACCCTCTATGCACATTTGTTCATCAACTGCATAATTTAGTAATATCAGTATCCTAAGATACGTAATTAGTATTTGAATATTTCATTTTTGCCTGAAATTACTTGAATATTTGACAGAGTAGATCCACATGTATGTACTATGAAGTAAGATTCAAATTCCCTGAGGCAAACCGGCTTGATTGCGGGCAGATACATTTCTAAAGAAATGCATACATGTACATATAAATTGTACATTAGGCATGTCCACACGGAGGCCGTTCCCTCGAGACAAACTTGGAGGTTTCAAACCCTTAAGGGAAACTCGGGGGATGCACTCGGGGGGTTATTCCCCCAAGTTTTCGCCGACAATTTTCCCCCTAAAAAACTTGGGGTAAACTTTGAGGTTTCAAACCCCTCGAGGGAAACTCTAGGGTTTGTGCCGTGTGGACGCATCTACCCTCGAGGGAATACATTATACCCTGTAACTGGCCTTTCTCTCTCTCGAGAACTTCCTTCGAGTGAAACTTGGGGGTTTGTGATCGTGTGGACACAACTCGGGGGGGAGGGGGGGGTTGGGGGGGTCGTTTATACACTGCATCCCTCGAGGGCTTGTGATCGTCTGAACACAGCTATTATCACAATGGCAAACAGAGAAAGGGACTGAATACCATGCATTGTTGGGGCACAATGACAAAAGGAATGGCCCAGCACAGAAGCATACCGGTATTCATGGAAACAGTTGCAATGAACTAGTAAAAATATATTTCCTGTGTTCGTGTGACATGAAAAGATGCACTAAAACTGCAGGAGATTGGGTAATTTTAGGCAATAAATCATCCCTAAAACTGAAGACACATAAGCCACATTGGACTTGTTTTTTGGCAGGTTTTACCGAGAGGATGGTAAAATGAAAAATGTTTCTGATGTCCGCATTTAGACTATTTCGACATGGGAAAATTTACCGAGACCGTGGGAGAGCAGGGGCAGTGTCCCTTTGCAGTACGGCCCGGACGTACACTTGCATACAGAGTGCCTTTACCTACTCTATTGGGAAATAAAGTACAAACATTTCAGTGATATCATGGCAGAATGTACATGTACAGTATACAGTATGTATCTTTAGCTATCGCTAAAAAAAATACCCATGAAATTTCAAGTCATTCATTTTAAGATAACGGCATGACTCAAAACAGTACATTAATGTACAGTCACGTTAATATCCAGATGGCAGAAGGTCCTCAATGCTGTTTAATGTTAAACATCGAAACTGAGTCAGTGAAACAAGATACCCACACATGTTTGTCCTTAGAGAGTGCAAAGCAACTCAGAAAAGTTCACACACTTTTCCTGATTAGCATATGGGTCTTTCTATAAATTAGGAGTCCAAAAGTGTGACATTTGGTGTCCCACCCCCCCGATACACCTGATATGTGTTATTTTTCGTACAAAAATCATTAAAATGGTTTTAAACCATTTTATATGAATTGTACTTTATGTACTCACTCTTTGAGATGGAAAGTATTTAAAGAATGTGTCCTGAATTTACAAAAACAAGATGTAAAATGTAACGGGGGACACCAACATTGGACCCCTAATTTATAGAAAGACCCATATGTTCCAATATGGGCAAACTTGTTTACAACTCACTCGGAGTAAACAAAACGAACATGCACCCTATGGTATCGATATGCACTGCAGTCAAGCCTTGTTCAACCCAACTGTTGCTAATTTTAGATTTTGGTGCATGCGTACCGATATGCATCTTAGGCCGTGTCCGCATTGGACTTGTTTTTTGGGAGGTTATACCGAGACGATGGTAAAACAAAAAATGGCTAAATTTTACTGCTGTCCGCATTTGGACTTTGTGACATGCGAAAATTTTACTGAGACTGTGGAAGAGCATGCGCAGTGTCCCTTCAGGGCCCGGACTTATGCTTCCAGAGCGCTTTTACCGACTCGCTGTGTCCGCACTGGACTTATCGTTTCGGGAAAAGTCCCCTGGTAAATTTTTCTGGGCAGCAGTTGGCCAGGAAAAGTAACCACTGGACTCGGGGGGAAAAGTTACTGAGAGTAAAATGCCCTAGGCTGTCCGCACTAGATTTAAAATGGGAAAAGTAGCTATTGTCTCGTTAAGTTTTCCCCAAAAAGTCCAATGCGGATAGGCCCACTTACACCCAACTCGGCTTTGCCGAATCGAGCCCGTATTTTAAAAAAAGTCAAGTTGAAGCTGAGTAAGCGCTAAGTGTAAACAAAATGTGAATTGAAAAAGGTGGAACAGACGCGGCTCTGATCCTCCTGTTTTTCAATTCACCTCGGGGTTGCTGCAAAATTGACTGGTTGAACCCGCAATTGTCTAGGTCACTTGTAAATGCTATACCCGAGTACAGATTTGACAATTTAAGCATCCTTGTTCAATATGCGCTGTATGGTAGATTTAACTGACGAGTCAAGCGCCGGTTCCACAATGCAAAACAGTGAATGCGTGCATGCACCGAGTACACGACTAGTGGTGACTTTTGTGTCGAGTCATAGTATAGACCGTATCGAATAGACGCCATTTCGTGGGGCAGTTTCTTTGTTCCTCGAAGACATGTATGCATGGTTGCACATATATTGTGCTTCCATAACAAATGCTGCCCCACAAAATGGCGGTTATTTTATACGGTCTATCAGTCCTTCATTTTTAAAAAAGTCAGGAGAGCCCTAAATTGCTCTCCTGAGATAATCGAGGAGAGCTAATAGCTCTCCTAATAAAAAAAAAGTTCCTTAAAATCTTTGAAAACACACTGTATGTATATGGACTTTTGGGGTAAAATCAAATGTTTAGCCTGTTTGGGGCCGAGTCAGTCTGGGGCCGAGTTTGTACACAAGGCAATGGGGGCCGAGTTTGTACACAAGGCAATGGGGGCCGAGTTTGTACACAAGGCAATGGGGGCCGAGTTTGTACACAAGGCAATGGGGGCTGAGTTGGTCTGGGGCCGAGCTTGTACACAAGGCAATTGGGGCTGAGTCAGTCTGGGTACGAGTTTGTACACAAGGCAATTGGGGCCGAGTCAGTCTGGGGCCGAGTTTGTACACGAGGCAATGGGGGCCGAGTTAGTCTGGGGCCGAGTTTGGGGCCAAGCCAGTCTGGGGCCGCAGTCGGATACCAGATGCATACATGTCTATGCACGTACATGTATATGCACACAAGCTGTGTTGGACACAATGCAGACCCAAGCTGTGGCCGTGTGTTGCACGTGGCGAAATGGAAAAATGCAATGCGCAATCGTCGTTTGCATGCCGCTAAATATTAAAAAGAGCAGAACACTGGATTGTACCGCCCGTAAACATCACTGATGCCCACCTTGGGCGACTAAGGTGCGAATTTTGTGGTCGCCAATGGCGATAAGAATTTAATCACTGGTCGCATGTGAGCATTTTTAGGCGCCAATGCGACCATTTTAGTCGCACCGTACAGCGTTGGCGTTCGGACACTTGGTCATTGATGGTCCCGTTACTTTTTGAGGAGTGCTATTTTTTACGCTCCCCAAAAATTACGAGGAGTGCGGTAGGAGCGCCTGCGCGATCGCGCTCCTTAAAAATGAAGGTCTGGTCTATACATTTTCAGATTTAGGGTGGCAAAACAAAAATTCACTTCTGGTGTTTTGAGTGCCGTTTCAAATTTGTTTTTCGGTAGCTGTCCACATGACAGACACACCTTAATTGTCACGGGAATAAGGTGAAAACAGTCACCTTGACAAAATATATTCAAAAATTCAACCACACCATTTGTATCCCTAACTTATTGTGTGTAGTGTCTGCACTGCATTATTTCCCATTCTACACACACTCATGTGATTATTGTATCATGTGTCTCCAAAATATCCGACTTCAAAATATCCAATATACATAGTGAAAGGACGTACACTACTTATCCTTTTAGTGATGCTTGATGTTAATTAATTTGTGCAGTAATTCAACCACCTTGTCAATTATTTTGTGCAGTACATGCATGTACTTGAACCATCTTGTCATTGTCAACACAAACTCAATGTAATTAAAAAGCTCAGGATGTAATTATGATTAAGGTCAAGGCGAGGTAGACCATGGAATCCATTATCTCATATCTTCATTGGTTGATTAACTTTGTCAGTGGTTGATTAACTTCATGGTCAGAATGTTTTTACCAACTACCAGTAATGGAAAACCCACATCCCAGTGGCTGTTAGGTTTGATTGACAATTAAAAGTCATGTGGAAAGCACAAAATATACTTTGCTCAATGACGTCCACCACAGTACAATGGACATTTCTTCACAAACATTTGTTGAACAAAATTCTGATTGTGTGATCTGCCAAACTTTTGTTTGCGACCAATGTAAAAAAAAATACAACTTGTTAAATATATTTGGACAAATTCATTGTTGGTCAAGTTTGTGCAATCGGATAATAGACCAATTTGTATAATTCCTGCCTACACAGTACATCTAGCAAAGTTTGAACTGTGCACAATCATTAGATTGTTTGGGTCACCGAAAGACCACATGGATTGATACCATTGTCCTTCAAAATGATCCATTGGTGGAATTTGGAGGGGGAGGCATACATTCTGGACTGGTCTACATGTATAGCCATTTTGCTAAATGTTTTGCTGTGTGTCCATATTGTTACAAGCAGACAAAAGTTTACAGCGATTCAATTTTTGTTCACAAATGAATGTTCAGCACACTGTCCTAGTTTTAACAAAATACAATACCAGTTATAACAACTACATGTAGAGCTGAATCATGAAAATATGTTAAATGTGAACGAAAAATTTGACAAAGTACATAGGCGTATATTCTCATTTGGAAGTTTTCCTGAAAATGTTGCATACTGGACCTACTTCAAAATAAGATCAATTATTGCCTAGTTTATAGCAACATATACCAGTACATGTATGTATGTATACGTATGTACAGTATGTTAGAGTAATTTCTCTAAGTATCTCAAACTACATAAACAATGGAATGGGTCCTGAACACACACATTGTTTGTTCAATTTTCCGAAACATTTCTTTATTGATTACGTCGAAGAATATTTTTTAGTTACATGTAGCTAAATGTTTTAGTTACACTACATAGCATGTACAACAAATCAACCAACCCCCCTAAAATCAATAAGAAATTGATTACTTTTTAACAGATACATGTACATGTACTGACTTTATTCTCTTATGCTACAGTCACACGGTCATATACGGATCTTGCGGACGCTGCGGATTTTTGTCCGTAAAAAATCCGCAGAATCCGTATCTATCCGTAATGGATCCGTAATTAATCCGCCGAATCCGCCAGGATCCGCATAAATATTTTGAAAATCTCAAAATATTTTTTAAAGTTCCCGCGGATAAAAAATCTGTAAAAAATCTGCAATGCATCCGTAATTATCCGTAATATACCTAACTCTCCGTAAGCTATCCGTAAAAATTAGATGTCACCTGCCGCAATTGTTTTTCATTTAGGCGTAAATGTCCGTATTTATCCGTAATTATCCGTATTTCATGGCTAATTTAACTTTTCTGCGCAGTTTTTAAGTGATTTTCTGCGGATAAAAAATATAAAAAATCCGCAGCATACGTATTTGACCGTGTGACTGTAGCTTTACAGAAGGTTGATTTCCAAAGTCCATATATGAGGTTAATGACTTGACATGCCAACATATGTTGCCACAATGATTAATGTTTCACATTCTTTTACTCTTAGTTAGCGAAGTAACTGGAATTCTCAGACGCTATGTCATTACATGCACATCTGCCATACTCATGGCTCCCTGCTGTAAATATTAAGTTCACACCACTGGCAAATTGTAATGAGGTACTTGTTGGTTTGCGGTTTCTCTGCGACCAAGACCAATTCACGCACTGCATTATACAGTTAAAGGAGCATGACCAGATCACATTTTTGAGCACCACCATTTTTCCTATGGGTGTTGAGATTGTTACATTTTAGGCCGTCCTTGTTACGAGCGTATATTGGAAATTTGTACACAGGGTTTTTAGAAAGATTTGTTGTCACACTATTAGTAACCCTTTTTGGGCCTAAGTTATCTCTTCAGAACAACTTAAACTTATTTCTTTTACTTTGAGACCAGACAAAGGTATTTTCTGGAAAATATGGTCTGTGTTGCCAAAATGCCCTCTTTACTGTGGAAAGACCCACCTACAATTTTGATGGTTATTTATAAGCAGAATGTGGCATTAACAGAGCTCCTAATTATCGAGGTTTGACTGTACATGTACTAGACATTAATTCGTTAAACAGTAAAAAACACTTGAAAATGTTTTCTGTTCAAAATTATGAGCACTGAACAATATATATTCGCATTTGTGGTTGCAATTAATATTTCATGACAAACACCTTGGACGAATGAATACCATAAGCCTTTTGGTGATTGTGAATGACAGCCTATAGGTGAATGACAGAGACAGAAAAAAATGCAAAGCAAAGAAACTGAACTGTTCAAGTAGCTGAAGACACTTCAGCTTGTTGATGACACTACTACTTTAAAGTCAAAGTATCACCCATTTATCATTCTGTCACAGCAGCTATTAGGTTAATGGATAAATATTCTCTCTTTATGAGACTATAGGCCTGTTTCGCCTTTGCTGAATCGAACTCTGCAATTTCCAAAATGGCGAGTTGAAGCCGGGTAGGCGCTAAGTGTAAACACAAAAGGTGAATTGAAAAAGGGCGGACCAGACTCGGGTCCGATTCACCTTTTTGAAGTCACCTTTTGGGTAGGGTTGAACCCCACAATTGTCAAGGTCGCTTGAGGTGTAAAAGGTACCCGAAAAAAAATCTGCCCATTTAAGCATGGGATGGTGGTTGCCGTGTGGTAGATTTAATTGAATCTGACACCAGATCAGCAACACATGACAGCCCACGCATGCGCTGTGGTTACAATTAGTGGTGACTTTTGGAGTTATATTTGTAAAGGCGGGTTGAAACTGAATTGAGGCGTAGTGTAAATGCGGCAAATTTTCAGTTTTGCGATCACAATAAAAATGTGGGGTCTGTATTCACCTTCACCGTTTGATACATGGTGCAACTGGCAGTCTTTTGTTAGCAAACATAACCTTGGTATTGTGTTGAGGGTGCAGTTTCCTCTACGACCCTGTTTACACTTGATCCCGAGCTCGGGATCGAACACCGAGCTCGGGATCAGCCCCGGATCACAAATACAGTAGGTGTAAACGCTCTCGGAACCAAACTGGCCCCGGATCAGACCCCGAGATTTTAGTCTCGCGTTGGCGGAGGGTTCGATCCCGAGCTCGGGATCAGTTTGCGGTTAGCTGGGCAATAAATCTTCCCAACATCCTGTTGTGGGCTAAAGCGCGCGAAAATTCCAGGGGAGCCCGCGCTCGTATTATGTACACGTGTACACGTAGTACATGTGTATACACGCACACAGGTACCACTGGTTCCATGCATTGTGTGCAGGCAATAGGCATATATGCCATGACAAAATGCATGATAACCCGACGCGACTCATGTGATGCAACGCTGAGAATCTCGCTGGTGTCCGTTACGAAAACACAACGTACTACAAACGTAATTGGTATCCTGCATTCAGCAATCTCTTTTGCGTGTCCGATACAAACTTCACACGTTGAGAAAAAGTACTAGTTTTGTATTTCCTCCACTTTCTGCAACTTCTCTACTTTCTGCAACTATCTAGCGACACTTTGTCATTATCATACAGCTTAGTTTTTAGTTGTTATATCAAGGATTTCGGAGTGTCATTCAACGATTTCCGACATAGCATAAGTCGACATTATTTCGTCGTGAAGAGAAGTTGATGAAGACGAAGTAGCCGAGTCGAGTTGTCTTTGTGTGAAAAGATGGCAAACGAAGTTCGCGGGCGCTCGTGGAGCAACGACGAACTGGCGAAGTTTTTGGACATTTGGGCCAGCGCAGAAATAACTGGTAGGAACATCTCGGAATTCTGCTGCATTAGCTTGACCTTTGACTGCAACTTCTGGCTCCGCGCTCGGGATCAACAACAGATATAAACGCGGCACTCGAGGCCATTGCGGTTAACCTCAACACATTCTTATCAGGGGGTCAATCTTGATCCCGAGCTCGGGACCAGTGTAAACACGGTGTACATGTATCAGTCTAGACTGAGGTTTGCCGACTTTTATTCCTGTGAAATGCCCGTCCCTTTTCCGGACAACAGGGGAAATTGTTGTGTGCTCCAAATGTGTGCTACATGTACATTTTGTGGAAACATGGAAAATGACCCCAAGTACCCCATTTTATAACAAAAAAGGTTTTTACCTAAAAAGGCACAGGCTCGTCAGCAGGGGCGCGCGCCAAAATTTGCCACGAAATACGCAGCTCAATGCATTTGCACGAATTTGGCGCGCTCGCATTGCTGACGAGCCTGTGCCTTTAAACTGGGTTGAATTTCTTGGTTAAAATTTAATTGATTACCAGCATAAAGTACAAAATGACTGAACATCATGATTTTTTCGTCTTGCCCCGCATACATACATATGAGCGCAAATTTTAAATAAAAAATTACGACCCCCCGAGCCCAGACATTCAGCCCTTAAAAATGACATGAGTGTGGGACAAGCTTGTAAAATATTATCACCAAACATAAACCTCCATTATGAACAGTATACTACATGTAAGTCAAGCATTGAATTTATTCATCTACGGTACATGTACCGGTACCTACAGCATTGTATTTAAGAACTTTACAAAGTACTGTTTGGGTAACAAAATAAATGTATGTTTGAATAGGAGCTCATCGGATCACTTCCTACTATGACTCCCACGCTAAATGTACTTAATATTTGCCCTGCCCATGTTTAGCACCTGTACCCCGTAGGTGTTAATAGTACGTACCGGTACAGGTACTTAGGGAAGTTAAGGGCACTTTCACACCAAAGGTTGCCTTTATAAATTTCAACTTTGACGGCAAATATTTCCATTCCTATAGGACGGATTTTTTTCATGTTTGTACCATACTGTATGTACCAGGATAGGGAGAGGCTACATGACAAATTGTTTGCGTACCCCGAATGGCTACAATTTTATCCTCATTTTTAACACAATTTTAGCCAAAAACGAACTGCCACAGAAAATTTGCATTATTTCCTTTTTACGTGGAATAAAAATGGTTGCATTGACTGTTACACACTATGGATAGCAATGACAAATATCATCCTGGCTACATCCATTCCAAATTTCAGGAAAATCGATCTAGGAAATCGAAAGTTATTTATACTTATGAATTTATTTCTGTCCAAGTGAAGATAGCACTTTTTTGTAACATTTTAAGAAATAAAGGTGGTTTTAAAAATGTGTGTGCACACACGTTTCAATAATCACTTAACACAAGTCCTTGCATGAGTTTTAAATGTTTTCTGAAGCACTGATGCATCTATGTGGCTGAAAGTTCTGCAGGTTAGGGTTGTAGTCGAGTCTATCACAAGTATATCACAAGTATATCACAAGTCTAGAGCCGATAAAATCACGTTGGCATTGGAATTAACTTGCGCTTACAAAAAACTTACTTGCATTAGGATGACAAGTTGTCATAATCTAAATCCAATGAAGTAGGCCAACTTGCGCAAAGTGCAAGCTTGTGCTTTGGGTTACTTGCGTTTGTTAATTTTTACTTTTATTCCTCAATCACTTCAATGGGAATTTTGAGCCCTGAAGTCCGTGACAAGTCCCGCACAAGTCCAGTAAAACAAGAAGCAAAGGATGAACACGCACAAAAGCATGCCTTTGTGATGGACAAGTTCAGTCTACCAACATTCTTCTTTAGATAGGTACACTGTATGTTATGCCCTTATTCCAGAAATCCGTAAAAAAAAGTTTCATCTTTCAACAGATACATTAGAACCTTTCATACAGGATCTGTCTTCACAAAATAGACTAAACCATACCGTACCATAACTTAACACTTTTTGTATGGATTTTTAAAATTTATATTGTAACAGTGCCGTTAATTTTAAAACACTGTACATGTACGTGTAGGGAACTTGTCTGGTAGTTGTTTCAATTAATCTATGATCTAAATATTCACTTCAACCACATTACAATAACACAATACTAGCTTCCTACATGTAGTTTTTGGCCCTTGAACTGTAAACAGAGTCAAGGGAAGTAAATCGGCCAGAAAACACATTTTTGACCTCACAAATTGGGGACATTCTCATTGGGGTTAACCTTCAAATTGATATTAGCCTTGAAAATTAGTAGAACTAACATCCGACCTCCCACCAGTATTACAGACCATGGATCATGGTGAAGAATAAAGGGAAGTTGGCTGTCAGAAATTGGGACAATATGTCAGGTTACAAACGCAGTTTTTATTTCAGGATAAATGGATGTAAACAAGGCACAGAAAGAAGCAGGGTTACCACCAGACTACTGGACCATAAGGCCGGTAATTGAAACGTTGGTCTAGTGCATTCTTTGCTTCACTAGACAAATGGTTCGGTCTTCTTTCAACTTTTTCCAATATATTTTTCTGGCCGCCGTAAAAATATACGTACATGTATGGTCTAGTAAAATGTTTGAGTCAATGGGCCTGTGCATGCAGTCTAGTAGATTTTTAGCCAAAATGTGAGAGCTTTGCGGAAGGATGTATTGAGTAAAAAAATATATAAGGCAAAGAAAACAAAGAAAGATATTTCCACAAATTTGATAAAAAATAGACATTTCTCATGTTTTTAATTTCCACAGTTCCTCTTTGCCCAATGGCATGATAAAGTGCTATTTACTGATTCATTATTTTGTCCCTTTTTTTATCTTCACAGGCGAAAATAAAAACCTGTACACTACATTGAAATTGTTTCCCCTTAACTTAAATAATTTGTGTGTGATTCTTTCAAAATCAGAATCATTTTAAGATGTCTCATACTTTTGTGCCACTTACGAAAGTTTATATTTGAATGTATAGAAGAAAAAAAATAATAAAACGCAAATATTATCGTAACTGGGCCCCTGTATGTACTCAACAAGTTGAAGGGCAATGAATAATAATAATAATGGTGGACTCTTGTATAGCGCACAGGTCTACCCTACAGGGTACTCCTGGCACTGTTGCCATTATTACCGCTGCCATCAGGAAATCACCAGAACCATTTCACTTCAACTGGGTGGCTACCCGGCCAAGGCGCACAACCCTATCAGCAGTTAGATTGTGGCATTCCCCCTAACATACGCTGAAAAATTTCCGAACTGGCTGAATTTTTTTTTACATGTACCGGGTAGGTCCTTTAGCCACTTACAAATGTTTGTGCCCAACAACAAACAAAAATGAAGTCCTTATCAGTATTCAGACCAGGACAAATACTAGTTCAATTGTTGGCAAGTGACACGATAATTGTCCGTTTTTGTTTTCTTCTAGCAACTTCTGAGAAGCCGTTGTCATAATTTTCACAACTTGTACCAATGTCATAACTTGTGTACCGTATTAACAGTCTGGACTTTGTACCATTAATCTTTTTTTGTATCTCACTTTGGTTTTTGTACATGTACATGGTTTTATTATAGAATCAACACATGTATGCAAGTTAAACCATGGAGGAAGGAAACAACCATGGATATCGTCTGGAAAATTATAAATTCAACTTTATTGCTTTTTAAGTGAGAAATAAAATGTACATTTGGCTTGTATGCCCTTCTTGTAATGTTATAATGGGTTGTACATTAACCCTCCTACTCTTTGCTGGTAGGCTATGGCCAACAGTTAGAACTACTAGAGACTAGCCATAATTCACTGCTGTTTTGTGTGGTCTAATGTGGAAACCCCCATGGGTGTAATAACTTTTGGAGCTCCTGACCCACAACAGTTAAAACCCCTTGCAGTTAGACTGCTATGCAGTGTGTAGCGGAAACGGTTTTGGATGGTGGCTGTTGGCCCACTGACACACACTGGACAGTTTTAAGAGGTACATGTACAATGTAGAACAGTAGGAGGGTTAAGTAAGGAATTATTGGATTAGTCCAAATGATAAGTGGAAGTAATTTATGCCCATCTAGATGTGGTATGCACCGTTTACTAAATGCTGGCTAACTCGGTGGTCGAGTGGTTATGACGTCTGCCTTGTTTGCAGGAGGTCGTGGGTTCGAATCCCGCCTGATCACGCTATGAAGTTTATCATAGTGTCTTAGGAAAGCACTGAGTATAGTGCTAATATACATACGTCTACGTCAGGTAAGGGCAAAAACAAACCATAATTAATATACTAAATGCGTTCCCCAAAAGACGAGATGAAAAAAAGTGTCAATTTACAGTCAATAGTCACAATAATCCACACTGAGCAGTTATTGGAATTTAAGCATTCCAGCAGAAATTTACAGCCTTGTGAATAGGAATTGAACCCCCTCTGAAGTTTTGACAGTCACAAAAGTTTGGCCCAACCTGTTTTTACATGATAATGGAATAAACTGACAATAAAGATCACAGTTCTGTGCACTTACTGGGTACAATCCATACAATATTGCAAAAGCCAATGGCATGTGAATAGACAACACATAAAGTACAGCTCATCATGCATGCTACATGTTCCAGTATGATGACTAGGTTCACTGGAACTGATGAACTGTGTCACTTCACTGTCCAACTACCGGGTATTAAATGCCAGTTCTGTGTAATCCCCGATTATGTAAATGTATGCAAGATTGTAAATTGAATCATTCAAACAGAAAGAAAATTCTGGTTCGGACAAGAATATATTTTCATTGATGAAAAGTAACGAGGGAAATGAGATCCTGTTCAAAAATTCTTCTGTAAAAGTCAGAATTATGGGAAAATTTCTGTGTTTTTAAAATTTTTGTTTGTTTGCACACCGTCTGTAGACTGCTGAATTCAATACATCACCTTTTATTAGTTGCCTACCGTAGGCAATGAATAACTCTACACTAAAAATCACTCAACTGTGTCCCAGTGCTTTTGCAATAGACTGCCGAAGTGAATATGTCATCCTTTGTTGGTTGCCTATAGGCAATTGGCTCTAAACTAAAAATGGTATTTTTTCTGTATACATTGAACAAAGATTTGAAGGAAATTACCTTCCGGAATCAACAGATAATTTAATTATACTTCCCACTTGCACTTTTGTCGGAAATGTTGCTTTTCTGTAGAAAAATGACATTTCTCTTTTAAAAATTGCATTCAGTTAGTGCACAATATAACCATTCCCGTGCGCGCGCAGCGCCCCCTGTTGTCGCAATTACACATGGACCACTCGCGCCGTAATTTTGTGCATTACTTTATATGCAGTAATTTTATCATATCAGAAATGCAACATTTGCGACAAAAGTACAAGTGGGAAGTATATATCTTAAAATTACATTATCTGTTGATTCCAGGAGGTAATTTCCTTCAAATCTTTGTTCAATGTTTATATGAAAAAATACCCTAAAAATCACTAAACCGTGTCCCTGTGCTTTAAATGGTACTTTTTCCCCGACAGCCGTGATAGTTTAGAGCTAATTGCCATGGCAACCACGTCACACTTCGGCTGTCTATGGGTGCTTGGCCGTCACTTTTTTTTCCTTAAAAAAGATTTAATAGAAGAAAAAAAAAATATGAAATTTATTTGGAAAAACTGATGGCCGACTTGTAAAATCACTTTGGTAATAAAATACATTTTGAACTCACCTTCCGCCAATTTGCGAGTGTACTCCTCATTCTCACAGATGTATTCTAGTCCAGCCTTGGAGTTCATTACAGCCCTGATGCAGCCTACCACCTCAAACTGTAGATACGCCTGAGCCATGTTCATTCCCCGACTCGAAAGTCGCACGACCGATTCCAACAACACATCTAGGCCGTCCATCTCCAGGAATCGCTGCAACCATTCAGTGTCGCTGTTCTTGATGCGTTTCTTCAGACCCGTGTAGTTGTTGCGACTGGGCAGTTGTAGGAGTCGGATGCAGAGCTCGGGGTCTGCGTTCTCGAGGCTGGCTCCAACGTCGGCCAGGTCCTCGCCCCGATTGACCTGGCTGACTCGCTGTGCTAATTTCTTGAACATTGTGATCGATTATAAGGAAACTTTTTCACTCAAACATCTGTGAAAGGAAAATGAAGATAAAATAAATACATTTGTACTTTAAAATGTAGGTAAATAATCACCACTTTGGAGATTTAAGCTTTTTACTAAGAAAAAACGGGTTCATTTCCATGCAAGGACACCTAGGATTTTTAATGTTATGTCATATACACCATGTAAAAATGTTATTTTGATGATAAAAATGCAAAATTAAGGAAAAAGTTAAAATTTGTTTAGAGTTGTCGAATTGGTTTAACCATGGAGGAAGGAAAACAACTTCCTTCATGGTTTAACGCATGGGGTCTCAAAGGGTGTCCGTGCATGGTAATCTTTCCCTGAGCAATTTTAATGCGGGACTTTCAAAACAAGTTTACGTGTAGACCATACCATACCATACCAGTAAATATGGAATTCCATTTTATTTGACACAACAAAAAGCAGTCCCACCCGAAAATGTAGTCCACATTTCATGAACGAGTTTGATTGAAGCAATGATATTTTGCAGACTTCTTTGAAGTTTTAGAAACTTAGAGTACTTGCCACTCACTAAGACGGCAGCATTTTGTAGAAAACCGACAAATCACCTATCCACACTGACACGACAGGATGTTTGTTGTCTACTCGATAGACGCGTAGACGATATCCACTTGACTTCACACGCACAAAGCTCTAGCACTGTCTGAGCGCGAGCCGAGGCATTCAGGGCCGGCCAGGCGCTTGGCCGGATAACAGTCGACAGCAGACAACGAAAAAACGTACATCGTGCCGAATTTATCATAACAAAAAACTCTGGGAATACTCAGTAACACCATGGAGATAGGAAAAGAAACGTACGTAGGCCTACATTGTTCTCACTTACCAGACAGACTTTAAAGCGGTTTTTTTCGTGGTTTGGATGAGTAAATGTTTATGAAATCCTTCCTCAAGTTCAAGTTTAATATGCGCGCCTGCTAATTCATCGACGGCCGGCCGTACCGTGCGCTCGTCACCGCCGCGGAGCTTCATCAAGTACAAGTGGCAACGCATCACAAGTGGTTGGAATCGTCCACTAACTTACAGGGGGTTCAACTTTAATCTCAAAAATCTTTTTAAAAACTTCAAAACGATGGTGGCGCTATGTACAAAAACTGTGGACAATATTATTATTATTATTATTATTTCTTTCTGGTATTCATACCAAGGATTCCTCAATAGTGCTCATTGCACTGTCACTCGCAAGCGTGAGGAAACCCATGAAGAATTAGAATTAGAATTAGAAATGGCCAGACACTATGAACATCTAACAATGGAAATTGGGCACACACCATTGTTACTAACAATGGGGTTACAATGAACATGTACATGTTCTTGCTCATAGTGAGAGACATGCTACATGTGCGCATTGTGGATGCCTTTTTTAAAGCGAGAAACGAAATAAAAAATGTTACAATTGTATGAGCCCCACTTTGTTTTGCAATCCTGGCAACACCCATCTGCAATGGGAGTGTAACCTCCCTCCCATTGTTCCTTCATTGTGTCTCAAACATTCAAGGAATTCAGGTTTTAGGGAGGGGTGGGTGTGTTAACAAAAGGGAAGAGTGTTGCGGTATAGGGACAAGGGAGGGGGAGCATCGTGCTGGGTTTAGAGGGGAGGGGAGAACTCGCCTTGACATATGCAGCACGATATGTGGCAGAGGTATTCCCATACCATTGTTCCCCCATTGTGTCTCAAACATCCAAGGGATTTCCAAAGAATTCCTTTCAGTTTTTAGGGGTGCGGATCAGTGTTGGTGCGTAAACAAAAGGGAAGAGTGTGTTGAGGTATAGGGGCGTTAGAGGGGAGTCTCTTTGCCACATATCAGATTATAAAAGGAAATTCAATAGGGAGGTTTCGGTCGCATACGGTTAGGCAAAACGACGACTATAAGTGAATTTTACGTCATCATACTTGTGGCGTTTACACAAATATCCCAAGTGTTGTTTTGTTGTTTACACTAATATAGCAACGCCTCTACACCTCAGTAAAAAACGGACAGCGAAAGGTAACGATTTTGAGGTTTGGCTAATCGTAGTCGTAATCACTAACCGTGCACACCGAAACCTCACTATTATCTTAACTTTTGTTGTTATTATTAAAAGCCCATTATAACATTTGCAGATGAAACGTTTTTACGACTTCCAAGTTTCAGGACCAGCAGCATTACATAACTAAAGAATAATGTTGATAAAACGCCCCGTGAAAACTTCAGCCACATAGTCCTTGCATGACTCTTGTGTTAAATAAATGGTAAAAATCGTTCCAAACGATTTTTCAAAAATACCGAAAAATTACTGTCATTTTTTCGAAATATTGGCCGCCCGCGGCCGCCAATAATCCAACTCATGGTAAGGCGTAGACTTGCCCAAGTTTTGGGCACGTTTTTGGTCTGTAATGTGCAGCGTACAGCGCGCCCTCTGGACTAGTGGCCTATCTAATTTGTTTTCTTCTTTCCGACGGAGAGAAGAAAAGAGATTAGACAGGCCACTAGTCCAGAGGGCGCGCTGTACGCTGCGCATTACAGACCAAACAAGGGAAGTCAGACTTGGGCAAGTCTCAAGGTAAGGCACAAAAACGGCTGTATGAAAACGGCGGGTTTTCACAGGGTTGCCGATGTCTAAAATACAAAGTAAGAATTTTGTTTCGTTAAAATAAAGTAAATGCTTTAAAAATTCATTCAGGGGGAAAAAAAAAAAATCGAATTTGCCCGGAACGACGGACAATATCACTTTAAGTTGGCAATTTCTCCCACAAAGGTAGGCTACCATTGTACTCGGGGAAAATCATGTATATGTATGTTTGTTACCATTGCTGTCAGCACAGTCGGGTTTTTCTAGTCAACTCGTAAAGTAAAATTTTGGGTCATTGCAAATGATATAATGGGCTTTAACAAAAGACATACAAATTGAGCACTTTTCAAGTAAATGCTTTTTATTCAAGGCCACAACGCGTGATGAAGCCGCAATGGAAAACAATTCCATTTATTAAAGCTTAATCATATTTAACCATGCATTAAATACATGGTAAATTAAAACAGCAACGATTTCATTCTTTCAAATTAAAAAAAAAAATGTCACTGCTGGCTGCCGAGTTGGATGTTGCAAAGGTTAATGACGTTATAGACCGTATCGAATATCCACCATTTCGAAGGGCAGTTTCTTTGTTCCTTTAGGACATACATGGTTGTTGCACATATTGTGCCTTTAAGTGCTCCACGAAATGGCGGCTATTCGATACGGTCTATAGAGTTTATAGTTTGTACCGTCAAACTCACATCTGTGAAAACACTGAAAATCCGAACATGATTTGGTAGAAATCCAAAATTGCAACGACTGATATGAGAAGTAAATTTGTCACAGAGACGAACTCAACACGAGTAGCAAATTACACACAAAAACTTTACTAAATACAATTGCGTTGTAGATGGTTCACCTGGGGCCTGTTTTCGTGACCACAACTAGAAATATGTTTCTGACGGATAACTGCGAATTCAACCAATCGTCAACATTGGTTATTAGCAGCCAAGATCATCCATTGGTTGGATTAGTAATTACGTCAGAAACGTGTTCCTTGTTTTTACCGCGAAAACATGCCCCCGACTATGAACAAATACTGTTGTCTAACCATATGCAGCACGATATGGGGCCCGAGTACGCGCGCATTGACGAGCCTGTGCCTGTGTTGAGTCATGCGTTGGGGGAAGGGGGAGGAGTCCTTAGGCCCCATACCGTGCTGGGTATATGTATATCGATCAAACTGGTAATAATTTAGCAAACATAACTTGCTTTACAAATGTTTGTTTAGAGAAATTTGTTTGTGAGGCACATCAAACAATAAATATTATACGCAAAACAATAAATTTGTCTTTCTTTTAAAGTTTATAAGTTAATTATACAGAGTAGTAAACTGCCCCTTTTCGTGTGCAAATTCGACAAGTGGAGAGAATTTGAAACAGCAATGTGATTTGCAAGATAACATTCGTGGAATAAGAGTGTAACATATCCAAGTAAGAATGTTGGTAAAATAGCCTGAAGAAATTTTAGCTACTTAGATGCATCAATGCTTCAGAAAACCTTGAAAATCTATATTATATGGATGTTGTGTACAAGTGAATGGTAAAAAAGTCCTGTGCACTGGGACTTAAAAAAAAACAAAAAAAAAACACCTTCGGTTGTCAATTTCCAGCATGAAATAACATTTTTGACGGAAATAAATTCATGTGGTGTTTGTTACCATTGCTATCAACACTTTGAGTAAGGTTTTTCTTGTCAACTCATGAAAAACAAAATTAGGTCATTGCAAATGATACAATGGGCCTTTAACGAAGTCAGGCTTAGCTTAAAGGAGGTTGTTCAGATTTTGCTCTAACCTATCAATCATATAATATACCTCCCCAAAATACTATCCATGGGAAGAAAACATGAAATTTGTAATCTCCTATTTGGATATTGAAGCAAAAAAGTGTAATCACTGCACTGCCTTATGGAACCGGATAAACTAGTTTACAAAACATTGGTGGTTTTTTGACGTCCTCGTCGAAAATATATATGGATAATTGAAAGTGTGGAAATTTCAGAATGGTAATGAGAAAATGACAATCAAAATCTCAACATCCATGGGAGAAATGGAGGCTCAAAAATGTGATCAGACACGCTCCTTTAATAAGGTGATGCAATAAATTAGGTTTAACTTGACTGCTAATCAACAACCATGCATTTGACCTTTTAACCTTTATAAATAGGAACTCAAGAACTGAACAATCAAAATCACCTCGGTGGGAAAATGTTAATTTCTTATATCACGCACAAATCCATTAAGCAAAGTGTTTGGTCGCTCACATCATTACCCCTGGTCACTGGACCTTCTAAACTCCCCGGGGAGCATGCAGCCCCAGCTGCCTGTTACTGTTAGGTGCTCATGAGCTAATCAAACAATGCCTTCAACTACCCTTGAATGTATCCCATTTGCAATTCATGACAAAGTGCCTTGCCCAAGGACACATGCAACGTGGTGTGACCTGGACTTGAACCCACAACAGGGCTTGAGTGCGATGCACCGGGCTACTTGGTCACACACAATACATCATGAAACATTCCAAGTTTCCAATACGACAATTTTATGTGAAATTACCAAACCAATGCATAACATTATACAACGCTGGTTGGGGTAAAGCGAAGTGTTTTGTACAGCTTTACAATATTTAACATGGCTATAATAAAAATAATTAAAAATCAACAGCAGATTTCATAGAATTTGGACAAAGCACACAGAATATAAATCAACTTGCTCCAAGCAAAAACGAAAACAATTAGAGGCAAAACAATATGTTTAATTAAAAATAATTAACCGAGAATGATTTGTTTGTTTAGACATTTCTACCTTTTTTTGGAATGAAAGCAATCGATGATAAAATTTGTTTACCAAAAACAAAAATAAATAAAAAGTAAAGGGGAAAATTCAATAGAATATTGGGCAAATTTTTCAGAGAGGGTAAAAAGTATAATAAAAACGTAAAATTTATAACGACTGCACGTCTTCGTGTTTAAATTTGAAAGGAGCATATCTAAAGGGTCAAAAAAGGTCAACGGTTTCAAAAGAAAAGAAATGAAATGAGCAAAAGGCTAAAATAACACATTCCCGGTTTTGCGTGCCTGTGGCGCTACGATCGGACTTTGTAGTTAATCCCAGTCAATCCTAGTTAGACCGTACTCAAACCTAGTGACCCGTAGTCAATCAGCACGGTGTTCCGGTGGAGTTTTGCATGCAATGCTTTGCTGGGATCAACCGGTAAGAAATTGAAATCGTAGTAAAACCTAGCAGTCCCCCTTAGGTGGCCACCTCGTGCCACCTTGCACAGTCCTATTGAAGCCGGGACACTGCAGTTGCTTCTTGGGGGGCACTGGACTTGCCCTTAGACTTCCCGGCTCCCTTCCTGGCACTCCTTGGTAGAATCTTGAGAGCAGAAATTCATCTGTGGTCGACTGTAGCATTGGGACAACGGGATGCAAAACCGGGAATGTTTGACAGGGCCCTAATGACCACCAGGAAGCTGTTCATTGCGTCTATTCCTTGGGCACTAATTGGTTGATTTCCGGTTGAAGAAAAACTTCCACAATACTATCGACGAGCCTTTGTAGTTCTGCTTTGGCCGACTCAGGATCTCTGTTTAAATATATTAAAATAAAATAGCTTGCATATCCTCAAGAATTTGTCAAGGATAACGTCTCTACAGAGTACAATTAAACCACTCAACTATTTGGTTAAAAAATGCAAATTACACTCTGACCAAAAGATTGGGAAGATTGAGAAATGTAGCATTTTTTATTTGTCAGTAACATGTATGACCACCTTTTGTGTCGAGGCTGATTGCACCAGCCTCTGTTTTAGAGCCAGTGAGGCAGGGTGCACCACTCTGCCTGAAGTGCATCTCTGAGATCCTGCAACGTTTGGGAAATGTCAGCTCATCCCACGCAGGTTCATTCGAATTGAAAAACCAACCAAATTTGTTTTTTCCATGCGACATTTCCCAGAAATAGAAAATGTCACATTTATACCTGGACAAAATAACTGAAGCAGAATAGTCTTGAAAGTGATTCCACAAGTTTTCTATATTCAACAAGCTTCTGTTTCGATCAGGAATTAATATTTTTTTTAAATTGCATTTCGTTTTTGGGGAGAGTATAACGTTGAAAGCAATTTCATAAGTTGGACTTAAAGGTAATATACATGTTTGGTAAATTGTTAAAAATGGCGTGATTGGCAATTGAAAGCCTAGGTTGAGAAAACTACCTTGTAGAAATTTCAGCCACATAGATGCAGTAATACTTCAGAAAAAACGTGAAAAACCCAATCATGGTTTTTGTGCATGAATGAATGGCTCCAAAGATCGCCTACAGGTGATCTTTGGAGATACAAATAGTTGTCATTTTTCTCATGAATGGGGGCACTTCAAACAAAATAATTTCACAGGATGATTACTACCATTACCATCTTGATAACAAGTAAGCTTAAAGATAATAATTCAGACATTGTTTTCAAGGGTAATTACCAATCCTGTTGGTCTACCACCGACTTTCATGTAATTTTAGGACGTAGCTACATGTATAACACGGACACAACCTAATTGTTTTGACTCTGGACACTCACCCGGACGGCTCAGTGCAAATCTCTGTGTAGTATTTGATCTTTGGTTCGGTTCCACTGGTTCGTAATGTTGCCACGCATCCATTGGTGAAGTTAAATGTGATCATTTGGCTGGAAGAACTTACTGGCAAGATCTAATAGAGAGAAATTTAATGTGAAATGTGTTACATGTAATTTATGACATGCAAGCCTATTGTTTTTATTGTAGCCCATATACTTCGCAGGGAGCCGCGGTTGAATTAGGAAATGCTACGAAGAGCACAATGACCAGTAGTAATATAATAAAAACAACCCTCTATCCATAAAGCTGGCTACGGCCCTGAAAATCCAAGAAAATGCCCAAAAAAATATCATTTACTTACTGCTTTTTTGTCGGGTTGGTTGCTGTCATATCCAGTAGTGAGATCTCTAACACCGTTAATTTGGAAAGGACCACAGGCACTTGGGTACTGAAAAATTGCCCAAAAGAACATGTTAAATCTGAATGGTAGTCTTAAACGCATCTCTACATGAGTGTGTTTCTTCTGTGAGCATCTGCATTAAACGTTTTTTTGGCAATGCATAAGACAACACCTTTTTAATACCGCTATCTTGGCTGTTTTCACTGCAGACAAAATACTGATACTTGGCGTGCAACGCTCGGCAGTTAAAATGACGTGCCTCACTAAAAAGTCAACTGTTATCAACTATTTCTACTGCCAAAATGCCATTCGGGCAATTCAACGGTTAGTAACATTACATATTTAGCAATTTACTGGAGTTCTATCCTCTGTTATATCAACACGCAAACCTGTCAGTTCTCCATTTTGGTACCATCAATGCATCTCACCAACATTTACTGGACAGTAATAACTAAAATCATTTAGCCCCATTTTGCGAATTGAAATAAAGATTTTAATTTTGGTTAGGCCAAACAAAATAAATGGTGTGTTTACGGTAACCCGACCGACCTGGAATTTCAAAATTGCCAAACTCAAAATTGCCGACCTCAAACTTTTTATTGCCAATTTTCAAGTTGATAATTTTAAATGAGCACTTTTTGGAATAATTTCCAATGAACATAACATTTTCTACACTTGAAGCTGTTAATAGTGTTAATAGTGAGTTTCAAACATTGCAAAACAACATGCAAATGCATGAACTGAAATGTAAAAAAAAAAAAAAAAATTAAATTATTTTCCTACCTACCTATCTGTCGTTACCGTAAACGCACAATTTAATTTTGTTTGGCCTTAGTAACTTTACACAAAAAGTACATAGAAAAAAATGCATGTCTTGAAACAAAACGTTTCCTCGAAGGGGACACAACTGAAACAAACCATTATATTTGTTTTCGTTGCCTGTTTACTGGCGTGTGTTTTTGTAAATGCCAAGTCACACCTACTCTCACCAGTTTCAAGAACTATTGACAAATCATGGTTAGTAAAGTTACAGTTAGTCACGTTACAGCTGTCCCATGCCTTACAAAATTTATGTTATTTCCCACACGAAAATAAATTTGTAGTACATTTTCGACAACAATTCAACACCAAACATGTTTTCGCATAATCTTTTTTCATAATATTATTTAAAGTCAATTTATATGCAAATATACTTTTTAAAATTTTGTGGAAATGTTCATTTCTTAATGGAATTGCCCATTTACCATTAAGCGCATCTGGAAAAAAATCCTTCTCTGAGTAGGTTTTTAATTTACAAAAATAATTTTTAAAGATGAGTAGGAATGATGAATACAGACAAAAATCTGCAACTTAAACATTTTATCCAATTTAAAAATCTCGTCCAATTAAAAGTTGCAGTTCAAGTGATAAAACAACTGTTCCATACCTGTCCATTTTCAAGCGTCCGTATTCTTTCAAAAATATTCTTCATTGTGACGGGATTAAAGCACAGAAAGTAGGAGTTGTTGGAGCAGTGGAAACCATACCTGAGGGTCAAAGATAAAGTGAAATTCAATAAAGTGGTCAATGAAAGAAGCTTTTGGAAAATGTTTAGCTAGTTTATCAACAACAAATTGCTTATAAACATGTTCTTTCTTACGATTCATCCCATTTAAAGAGTGTCTCAAAGCATCACCGAGTTGGAATACTTTGATAAAGTCCAGGGGTGGAATAATTGAGATGACTGTCACGGAGTTAATGAATACGACAATGCGACACAATGACCATGCACGACGAAGACGCCCACACACTCAATGCGTCATGCAGGGTACCGTAGTCGGTACCGTAGTCGTCAACTTCGTGACAGTCATCTCAATTATTCCACTCCTAGACATCGATATAATCCCAAAACAGATATACAGTAGGTTGAATCTGTATCCGAGCGCGATATTACCAGTTAACATTTGTGTCAAAAACACAAATTTGTCGCGTTTTACGATTTTTGAGCAGCCCAGAACTCCACTCACCTCCAGATTCCTATTCACTTGTGTACCGGACATAGTGCACACTTCCGCGAGTGTACTAGATTTGTATCTCATCATGCACTACTCATGTACCGCGCGCAGTGAAATGTGGGTGAACCGTAAAAGGCACGTATTGAGTTGCCGGAGTTGGAACAAAGCACGCTGTGGAATATTTTCTAAAACTTTTCATAACTAACATTCTTACGTTTGGTAGATTTCCTGTAGTTTTTCTGTCAAGGTCGTGTTCGTGGATGCCAGGTAGGCTGCCAGCTGCCCAGTTAGTGTTGCTGCACTCACTCCGTCCTTGTCAATTACATCAGTGCCACACATAAATCCTGGAAGACAGGGAGGGAAAAGGGTGATTCTGAAACGACCAGAGATTTTGATTACTGGCACGACAAGTAACAAAAGGTACTACATTGAGAGTTTGAATGGAGCAATTCCAGAAAATCAGACATACATTTCAGAGACTATGAAGTCTTATAATGTTCAGGTATTCACATTATTTTATGTTAAATAAGTGTTCATCAAGCATCCTTGATAGAAATGTAATTCCTGAAAAACTTATTATAATGCCATTCTAAATAAACATGGCACGTTAAAAACCAAGGTTTTTTTATTTTTTAAAAACCTAACACACTTATTGAGAATGGCACTATAAATCAATTATTAACTTTTACCAGGGATTCTTGAAGAACAAACAACTTGAATGAGTGAAGCATTACAAGCCCGTAAAATCTTCAAAATGTACATCCAAATGAAATGCCAAAGATTATTTCCAGTCATTCACATGGAGCCTGACTATGTCAGGATGTAGCTGGGTTTGGGTCCAGGGAAGTGTCTAGGTAAGTGTGAGGAATGCCCTTCTGAAACACGACTCTCAATTAACCCCAACTGTCTTGGGCGTGTGAAAAATTGTACGATTTTAGAGTATTCAAGAGAATTACAGTTTCATTTAGTACTATACTGCAAAGCTGCAAATGCCTTGTACAACTTTCCTTGATTATATTTTTATTCTGAAATATTTCCAATCCTTAAGTTCAACACTCAAGAGACCAATGTACGATTCCTGAAGAGGTTTATCTCACCTATGGCTTCTTCAAATGCAAACAGCACTGTCTTTCCCTGCCTCATCAGCTCATCGGCCTTGTTACCCATCCATTTGAAGCCGGTCAATGTTTCCTGTCAAAACAATGAGGAAAATTAGTACACAACAAACATTCAAAGTTTATCCCATCAATGACCACCATTATGCCTGGGACAGGCATAATTCTCCTCAAGGATGATTTTTGAGACATTTTCAGAAAAGTTGATTTTTTTTCTTTCAATTTGACCATACCGGTCCTGTTGGCACCGCCGACCTGGGCCCAGTAAACAATTTCATTTTTCTCAAAAATTTACTTGCCAAAATAGTTTCGGGTTTACTTTAATTATACCCTCAACATTCTCAAAATAAGGGTCCCCCAGGCCTTGATTTTGTCTGAATTTCAAAAGGCAGAGAATCCAACATTTCAGAGAGCTTAGAATATTATACATTTTGTTTGATAACACAATTTTTCAAATTTATTTTTTCAAACTTAAGATAAAACTGCCTTTCAAAAGAAGAGAAGATTATTTGGAGAACGAAAAAAACACAGGAACACTGAAAGCAGAATAAAGCAGCAAAAATCTGGGCAAACCTGAAACTTGAAGCCCTCTTTGGTAGCAATAGCCATGAGAATCTTGGAGGAGACGGTACTGGCAAGCATGTAGACATCAGAGGCTGTATCAAGAAATCAAAGATAAATTCCATGAAAACAACACGTCTCTTTGAGACTCTTTCCTGGTTGAGAATGTTAGATAAGTCGGTTTGAACTTTGTGTTCCTGTAGAAATGAATTCACTTGACAGGTTTTACTGCCCATTTTTAGGTGAAAGTATTGGCTTTGGGATTTTAATCCTTGCTCGATTGTGTGGGTTTTCTCGATGTGTGCAGTGCATTCCTCCCACCTCTAAAACTTGGCATCTTTCTAATTTTTCTCAGCTCCCCTGGGAGCCAAGGACAAATTAAGAAATGCTATTATAAGCTCAATGACGTGGGGTAATGTGAAGCAATATTATATATGTACACAGTTCTAGGGGAAAAAATATTTAAGTGCCCCATTTTTATCACTTTGTCCCAGGAATGTGCCGGTATGGATTTAAAATGGCGTACTTCGCATTCCGTGGTGTTTTCTAGTAATATGTTCAGCGTAAGTTGAAGTCTCCCAAAATGACGCGACTTTTTTTTTTGCTTTTTCTCTTTTTTTTGGTGAGTGGATTCCAAGCTAAAAAGGCATGTTTTTAATGTTTTTAATGTTTTTAATTGAAACACTCAACAGACGGTGCGTGTCAAAGTTAAAAAAAGCTTTGACGCACAGGGTTGAAAGTGACGCACGTGCAAACGATATATATATATATATATTTTTTGTTTCTGTTTTTAAAGAAAAAAGCTTTGACGCACAGGGTTGAAGGTGACTCGCACACTAACGCTAAATATAGTTCTTTTTAGTTTTGGCCTAACATTTTTTTGTTACTACATGTACCATGAAATGTCAACATTTTACAGTGCATGTAAAGTCGTACGCGGCCCTCAACCCCCCTCCTACGCTCTGTAGAACCGTGAAAATGTTGACAACTTTGGACGGCCCCTTAGTACAAAATGCATATACATGTATCGCATCCTGTATGGACAAACTAAAATTCCTTTCAACAAACACTTAACAGATATCCACATTTATCTCATTACAGACTACCTACACGTATTGTGGTTCTGGCCGGCATGTACTTTCTGATAACACACCCACATCCACCATCCTAGTAATGCTCCTAGCTCGTTCCCTGTGAAGATCTTCCAGTTACCCCCGGGTTGCTTCTCGGCTATCGCAAACCGATCAGCGTCGGGGTCGTTAGCAAAGATCAGGTTACTGTTGTTGTCGTTGGCTGTTCGGATGGAGAGATCGAGGGCGCTCTTTCCTTCTTCTGGGTTGGGGTATTTGACGGTTGGGAAGTCTGGGTCGGGATCAACCTGGGTAAAAATTTTGTTTTTGGTGAAAATGTTTTGAGGTGAAAATTGTGGTTTGTTGTAAAAACCTTTTTTTATGGCTAGCTTTACTGAAGTCTTGGCCATATAAATTTGACCCATCACCACAAAAGGGCTGTAGAATTATTGGGATTTTATGCCAAAATGATAGGGCAGGGGCAAGTTCAAGAGTTAAGTCAAGTTCATCCAAGCCACGTCAGTTGCACTGATTCGATAAAAAGGCTAAGAAATACTGCACTAAATACTGGAGTAATTTCAAGCAATCAAGCTACATGTATAATTCATTGTACAGTATATATGCGACACAGCAAAAGACAATTAAAAAAGGGTCCCCTCAAATGTGAAATGTGGAAAAAAAGAATTGCAAAAGTACCTTGCCAAAGTCATTGTTTTAACCATTTCTAATAAGTTTTATACACAATTCTCAAAAAAATACCTTTTTAAGGCATTTTTAGGCTCCCAAACTTTGCAGGCTGTAGGTTCAAGGTTTGTACTTTGAAATTTTGACCATTCACTTAACACAAAAATCAAGCATGGATTTTAAAGGCTTTCTGAAGCACTACTGCATCTATGTAACTGAAATTTCTGCATGCTAATTTACCAATGTTCATCTGTAGAGATGTCATGCCTTTAATCCAGGAATATATAAAACGTTGCATCTTGCAAATGATACCTTGGGCCTTTAACTACCTTCACCCAATAGTCTTACCTGTTCTACAACATCAATAAGTGGCGGCAAGCCGACAGCTTCCATGGACTTCTTGACAAACTCCGTACCCACACCATGCATGGCCGTGTAGGTGAACCGCAACGGACATTTCTCATTTAGATTTCTGTATCAACATGATTCAAAACATAACATTTTTTAATTCAAACGGTCGTGTGCTTTATAAGGGTGCTGCCTCTCGACAGAATACTCAAGATTCCCACAAGTCTAAAAAACATTTTTTTGTCTTTTTTCCTCTTCGCAAATACTGTTTAAAAACCATGTTTAAATGGGGTATTGTGGCCGAGTAGTTTGGGTCATTGAATCGCATTACTTGGGTAAAATCCTGATGTTGCTCGTTCGATACCTGGTCGTGGTAACTGTGCCCTTAAGCAAGGCACTTAACCACAATTGCTCCATCCTTTTAAAGGGATGTAAAGAGTGCTGTGTGACGCACTTAAAAATAATCCCAGATCACTCTTTTGTGAAGAGTAAGAGGATTACTCTGTGTCTCTCGCCATTGGCTGCCAATGGCACCACCCACCTATGTATCTCGATGTTCAGGTAGAAGACACTTGTAAGCTAGTTATGGGCTACGAATTGAAGTCCCGTAAAATCATTAAATAGATTTAAATTTATCATGAACAAGGCCTGAGGTACACATCCATGTGATTCAAGTCAATGTCTTTACCTGTCATAGATCTTATTTTTTATATCTTCAAGATACTGCTGCATGATATGGTCTAGTGGATCCTTCTTCAAGGGACTTGTTTCTACGATGGACGTATCCCATGATGTCTGCCAAGGCTCAAGATTGGCCATAATCTGCTTGGAGATCCCTGAATCATGCGGGGAAATGATCTGAGGATTTCACAAGAAAAACAAAAAAGATTGCTTTTAACCAGTTGATGCAAAAAAATTGGGGGAAAAAATACACATTTTCAAAAAGGCAAATGTGATTGGCCAAAAGTCAAGACCAGGTCAAGCACCACAAATACTGACTCTCGAGTAATCTTCTCACCAAAAGATCATACTTTGCAACACTCCGAGTCAATCGGTCCCTGTGTCTATAAATTGCCAGAACGCGTTTTAACGTCCACCAGCGTCAAGTGGTTAAAACCAGCATTCATTGTGGTAAATATACGGTTCAAAAAAAGAAACGCAAATCATACTCTGACCGAAAAATTGAGGAGGCCTAGAGATTGGTAACACTTTATTGGTCAGGTAACATTTTATTGGTCAGTAAACATGGACGAACACCTCTTGTGGCAAGACTGACTGCTCCAGCCCTTGTAAGAGCCGCTGATGCAGGGTGCGTTACTCTGGCTGAAGTGCCTCCCTGAGCTCATACACTTCAAGGGCTCTATTAGGGCTTCTTCTAGGGCTCTGTATGAATTCAATTAAGCGGAACAGTCTGGAAAGTGATGGTCTTACCTGAGCCCCATTGCTCCAATACACCTTGTAGCCGTTGTCCCCTCTGGGGTTGTGTGAGGGGGTCACCATCACCCCTGCGGCTGCTTTGTACTTCCTGATTGCATATGCCTGCAACATATCAAAGACATAAAGTCGTAAATCTACTGCAGTATGTCCAACATACCTCATGGGGAAAATAAATCCATAAATTTGTCCCTAATTTAATGTTTTTATTGATACCAATTTAAAATAACACTTGATATTTGGAAAAATAAAAATTTGTAAATTAGTTGCAGACAGTTGCAATTCGTGGCCATCTTGTTTATATGTGACCATTCACCATAAATGCTCTGAAAAGTCGACCCTTAGTCAATTTGGTGTTTTTTAGTTTCAGAATGAACAACTTCTAAAGGAACCATCCAAAATTGTCAACATTTTTAGTCATACAGAGAGTAATATTTTTCAAGACCCCCTCCCTCCCCGAAATACATGTAGTACTTGTCAACATTTTTCTGTCAGTACCATAAAACGTCAACAATCGTGCATTTTGTAGGACACTGAAAATGTTGACAATTTTTGTACGGCCCCTATGCATTAAAATGCTCGTTTTAAGTTCATATGATATTCAGAGGTGGAGTTACAGTTCCTATTTTTCACACAAAAATAAATCATTTGGAAATAATATACATTGGTTCTCCTTTTGAAGATCTTGAATAATAAAATATGTGAATTAACCCCAACACTCCTTTAAAAAAAATCAATATGATTTTACATTGTACATACGGGGGAGTTTCGGTTAACACAAGAAAAACAAAAGTGCTGAAACTTACCACAAAGGGTGTAGGAACAATCTTTGAAAACAGGTAAACAAATACACCAGCATGTAACATAATGGCTGCCGTCAGGTCGGCAAACCTGGTGGGTAAAAAGACATAAAAAAATACATTCATAAATACCTTTTTTAATAGATGTTTTACGCATTCCTATTGGCGGAGAGCCACATGGGTGGTTTTAAAAGGGCTGTGTCACGGTTTACGTGTGTGCAGCAAAACATGAAAAAGTTCGGCTAACTTTCGTCGCTCGGGTTTTGCATATCCTATTCAATCTTGGCCATCCCTTACAATTCTTCAGTAATTCTGGCAGTGGTGTACTTGTCAACTGTCAGGTTGTCCCGATGCATTACTTTATTATTTGAAATGGCACTGTTTGCCGTATTTTTAAGCAGTCAAACATCAATATCACCGGGTGTGAATTATGCATATTGTAAACACTCATGAACATGTGTAATTGTTTCCCCAGTTTTATTGTATTTATTGTCTGTTGATGGCCGAATAAATAATAATAATAATAATAATAATAACACTGTATACTGCCTATGCAACATGTGCCAAGTACACGATGTACATTTACGCATGCGAACCAATGGCGTTGTGTAACGAAATTGCACTACATTCTTCTGAGCAGTGGCTTTAACACTGCACAATCGTCACTATGTCAGCTTTGCGATGATATGCCCGAAAGTAACTTTCATGCAGTGTGAATGCGACGCATTTAACAAGAATAAATTGTGAAATGGCAAAGGATTTTGGAGAATTTTCCTGATTTTATTTACACTCAAACAAAATTATGGTTGCACAAAAAGATAAATCTATTGTAAACAAAAATATGGTTTCTGAAGAGGAAATACCTTATGATAAAATATTTTGCCTTGAACTACTTCACTCTACCTCATAATTAAGTTTCCAATGCTTTAGCTATGACAATGGGTTTTAACATGTTATTTCCTGCAAACATTCAGTACCCTGATCACATACTGTGCATCTCTCGGCACATAATTTAGGACAGGATGCATAGTCACTTTTCCTCCGGACACCCCATTTATCTAACTGTGTAAAGTTCAGGCTATCATTAAACTATTATAAAAAGTTGTGTGGCTTAATCTATTCAAAAATAATGCTGGTCCATATGTTTTAGAGAAATTATGTCTTTTTTAACTGAGAACAATTCAAGATACACTACTTACAACAATAGAAGACTCACACAATTTTCCTTTTTTTGTCTTGCCTTGATTTTTGTGCGTTTTCTACAGTACATGTACATGATGTAATAAGGCATACAAGTATCTAAACTCATCAGATATGCCTCATTGTTTCAATTACTGCAATTACCGCAAATTATAAATTTTAGGAAAAATCTAAGAATGCAGATGTAAGGATGTTTCCAGGAAGAGGGGGGAGAGGGGTTGGGTGCCCACCCCCCTTCCCAATTTTTGTTTCAAATTGGGGGTGGATACACAGAAAATGCATTAGGGGATACGTTGTTGTTGGTTTTTTTGGTCAGAGCTGGGGGGGGGGGGTGGTGGGGGAGCAGTTTGACCCCCAGACCCCTACCCCTCTCCCCGACCTCCACCCCCCCCCCCCCCCCCCCCCTTTCTGGGTTCGCGCCTGTCTACAGAGTTTTTTTTTTTTAGCTGTGTACGTCACTTTTCCAAAACAAAGCCAACGGAGTAATTTGAGGCAAAAATAGAAAGAAATGTTCCAGATATAAAAATAGATAGCTAAACATCTTGCAATCCTTTTAGAGTTAGCAGAATAAACAAACCTTTTGCTGCAGTGCCTTGCGTCGAAGCCAATAACAACACCCTGGGTTTTATACTCTGGGTTGACAGACTCAATGTAGCGCAGCAGGCCCTGTAATATTGATTCAAGAAATACTGACTCTTAAAGACAGATTACATGATTGGAAAACATTTAAAAACAGGATTACTTAAAGATAGTATACATGATTGGTAAACTGTTACAAATAGTTTTATTCCCCTGTGTGATTAAAGATATGCATGATTAAAACCAACCTGAGCAAAAACCAGCTCCGTATTTCGTCAAGAAAAGGTTTGCAGTCATTTCGCCCTAAAACCACTTAGCCCTGAACCATTTCGCCCTGAACCACGGCCTGTGCACGAAGTGGCTCGGGGCGAAGTGCCATTTGGGCAATGTAGTGTTTGGACTAAGTAATTTGGGGCGAAATGGCACTTGGGCGAAGTGGTTTGGGGCGAAATGGCACTTGGGCGAAATGGCACTTGGGCGAAATGGTTTTGGGGCGAATTGAATTTTCGTCTCATGAGACGAAAACTAATTGTTCTATTCATTTCTCAAAGACTATAGCACTTCAGACAAAACCATTTCAGGGAAAGTTTTCTACGGTCATCATGTTTATGTTGTGTAAGTTAGGCGTAAATCTGTGAACATTTCTGATTTTCGAGATTACCAATGATGTATACTGCCTTTAACTAAAGAATAATGTTGATAAACTGCCTTGTAGAAATTTCAGCCACATACATGTAGATGCAGTAATACTTCAGAAAACCATAATTCATGGATGGTTTTTGTGTTAAATGAATGGTAACAAACAATTGTCTTCAGAAATTTATTTTTTCAAAGCACCTTCAGTTGGCAATTTCTCTCACAAAGGTACCATTTTAAATAAGGAAAAATTGTGTTTGTTACCATTGCTATCAACACTTTTAGTCAGGTTTTCCTTGTCAACTGATGAAGTAAATTGTTGTGTCACTGCGAATGTTTTTTTCTTCACCCTATGCCCTTCATTAGGTTGCTTGCAACTTCTTAAAAATAACATGAATTTTCCCAAGAATGTTGCATGACAAAATCAAGAAAATCCATGATATTTTTATTGTCAGTCATCAGATTGGATGACATTGCCAAGCATATCCTCTGCTACTTTTGATTGCACAAACCTCGGCAATCTTGTTGTTTAAGGGGCTATAATTAAACTGTCGTTGTAAGATTTTGCTCACGCAGCGTGCTCTTACAAGCGCGGGCGAAAGAAAGACACAGGCACAATGCAATTTCTGTGCCCAAGTGAGATTTCGGGAGGATATGGCACATAATCATAAGATTGGGAGTTAAATTGATTTTCTAGGATGTGAAATCAGGAGAGTTGGTTCTCCATGACTTTTGCATGATTGTTTTTTTTTTATCCGAGACTTTTCTAGCCTGAAAATTTGTTTTTTAATTTTCATGCATTTTCCAGGTTTTCCATGACTAAAATATTAAAGACTTTCAACTCCATGGCCTGGGTCCCTAATGCTGAATCTGTCACAGGGGAAATCAAGAGTTTCTGAAAGGATTCTTAACAAAGAAAACCTTTCACTGCTATTTCAAGGTGGAATAATGGATTTTTCATGGGTACACAAAGAGCTTTTCCCCCAGTTTTTCTCACGGGGTCCTTGACAAAGGCAAGGACATTTTCATGGATAATTTACTAAAACATATTTTTTTAAATCAATGTATGACATTTTTTTATAATAATTTTTTTTTTAATATGGCCGTGTCAAATACTTAAGTATTGGAATATTTGATTGAAAAGAAATATTTGAAAGATTAAAGGATATATATTTCCAAATGGACAATTACATGTCAAAATGTACATGACTGCCAATATGTACGTCCTGCGCGTAATGTTCTTCCCGCCCCCTCCCCCAGTTTTTTGCATCAACTGAATAGTGTACCATGGTAACACCAATGTTACTGATTTGTCACTTTATTATCTAATACCCTCCAGTAACAAATTATAACATTGCCACTTCCCAAAAGGTATGGTGTACACTAGTTTTCAATCTGTAGAGATATGGCTAACTCATATCACTTAAAATTTTGACCTTCTTATTGAAAGATATTTCATATTTAGAAACACTTATTATACAAATAATGAATGTTTATGAGTTTAATGGTACAAATATTTTCATGAGTTGAAAGATGGAATGATCTATTCAACGAGGCGGAGCCGAGTTGAATAGAATAATTCCATCTTTTAACGAATGAAAATATTCGTTCCATTGAACGAATAAAAAATTTTCATTATTTGTTTTATATAATGCCCTAAGAGATCATTGTCATTCGAATCTGACTCATCTACATGTACAGTGTGTCTAACACAAACGCGTGTGCTTCAGCGTCGTGCAATGTTACGCGCATACACGAACACGCGCTTGCAGTAAAAATTTATGCAATGCGCATGCCGTGCAATGAAAAAAGGCGTGTCGTGCATTGAAAAAAATCGTATGGAACAAAAATGCACGGTTGGAGACGTAGCATTAAATAGTTAAAATATTTAACACCATGTGACCTGCTATCGTCCAATCAAATGACAGGGATCTACTTGGGCGTTATATAAACCAGTATACCAGTGAAAAACAAAGTACATGTACCTGAGTGGTTTGGATTATGGTGACGTCATTGATTCGTGCTGGACCAACCTCCATTGCAGCACGTAAACCTGGCATATTAATACAAGGAAAACCAATCCATGATTCAAGACCAGTGTGTGAAATTAAATGAAAAACTGGTTGGAATAGACCTTATGCGTAGCGGCCATGATAGAGGGCAGTCACATTGTCACAGTGCGTCATGCACGAGTAGGCACATTGTGGATCTATTGTCACATCATTTAAATATGAAAACCTGCCCTCTATCATGGCCGCTACACATAAGGTCTATAAATGTGCTACATGAATATTTTGTCGAAGTACATCCATATTTTGTCAAATACACTACCTAAATGCACTGTGGTTGAAAAATGTCCAATGTTCAAAAGTATGGAGTTTCATGTTCTGCACTTCTATCCCTTTTAGGGATACATGTAACGTAATAGACTACTAAAGTGTGACGTCAGTTGCCATGGTAATTGGGTCTAAACATTCGCTGGTAATCTGAGACGTCCATTGGTATAGCGCAGGGAAACAGTTCACTGGTTTTAGTGTAGACACAAAAACCATGGCAACACACAAAGGGTGACGTTTTCACTTTAGTAGTCTATTGGTGAAGCATTTAATCTTCAGGATTTTGAGCAACATACATACATAAAGCTTTATAAACAGCTTTGTCTACTTAATAAATTTCACGTACAGTACATGTACATTCAATCTTGGGCCATTTGTCCTGTTTTTTAACCCAGTGATGCATAACTCGTAGCCCGATGTCTCAAATAACTTTTCAAAAATATGACTGTGAAACTTGATCTCATTAAAAAAAACTGACATCAGGAAAGTAAGATCTGATGAAGAGTGCAGTGTGAATTCCATAGCAGATGGCCCACAGATGGACTCATATAAGATGTGAATAAATCAACACCTTGTATAGAAGCTGCAGTCTTGTCAGACCATAGGCTTCAGCCTTACCGTAGTGTGCAAAGAATCTTGATTGATGAAACCGAATCTGGACACACTAGCTATTAAAGGCCCAGTGGATCATTTGCAATGACCCCAAAAAGTAATCAACGAGTTTACAGGGGAAAATTTCTGAAAGTAAAGATTGAATTAATAGCAACTTCCCAATGAAAGGTTTTCGCTCAAAATGATATAATTTTACCAGAAAATAATCCGTAAAGAGGAAATTATTTAGATCGTTTGCAAACGATTTACTTATTTTTGGTTCGCATCTACGCGGTCCAAAATGCATGGGCGCTGTGTACTGTGTGCGTGTTCCAACGCGATGCATTTTTATGGATCGTGCGCACACGCAGTATGTGCGCCACAGAGTGCATGACGCAAGCCACATATAGTACCCGATCAACTGAGAACGAATATTTGAAACGCCCCGCCAGGGCAGGAAAATGCATATGAATTTTCATGTTTTTTAAAAACGTGGTACATTTGACAAAGCTGAAATTTCTTCGGATGAGTTTGTTGATGTCTTTCTTATGATTTATAATGGTTTTATTCGCAGAATCACTCAAAAACAGATCATCTACAGGGCCTTTAAATACAAGTGCAGTGCAGGAGCAATTAGCCTTTTGCGTGTAACATCTGCATAATGGCTTACACCCCAAATTCGTCACTTTCAAATGGACGTGCAGTTTAGAAAGTCACATACTACATGTACGCTGTTGTTGCTACGTGGTGCACGCCATTGCCCAGCAGCCAACAGTCTTGTTGCTTTATGCCATTCTTTCCTACGGTGAACACGGTATTGATTCTGTACATCACATAGCAACAAACATTTAGTCTGTTCAAGTGGATACTAAGTGTGCATGTGAAAGGAAGTATGTACATCAGTGCACCAGATGCCATTCATATGAAACATGCAAAAAGGGAAATGATAAGGGTATAATATTGTGATTATAACACAGCTTTTTCTTTGCTTTGCATTCCTGGTACATGTAATTGTACTTGTACTAAGCTTTGTTGTATTATATTCTTGTGGACCTCGTTATAAAAGAGGTTTACACTAGTTTGCATGCAGTAAGGAGGAATGTCATACATGTTTATCTTCAAGCAAACTTGATTCAGATTGCTGGTTCCATGGCAACAACAGTGTGACATTGTACTAGTATATACCCCTTCCGATTTTTTTTGTCACACACTACGTAATGCGTCCAAGTTTTCCATGTGCATTCAGTGTATGTTATTCCTTACACGCGCTTCCCAGCCTGAATATGGTTTTACACGCTTATGGGTACCCGGAAGAATGGTACCCCACAAGGAACAACTTTAGGTGAACAAAGGTACTCCACAAGTCGGTCTTTGTCTACTTAGTACCCCACAAGGTAAGACCAGTGTTAGACAAAAGAAACAACAGAAGGGAAAAGGGAAGGAAGGGAGGGTAACAATAGCTTTATCCCACCCGTGCTTGTGTGCTGTAATCCACCTGCTCTCATGGAATAACTAATAATGTACGATGTTTATAAAAGTGTGTGCGTCAAGTTTGCTTGACGATAAATTTGTTATCCCACCCGTGCTTGTGTGCTGTAATCCACTCTCTCCCATGTAATAACTAATAATGTACGATGTTTATAAAAGTACAAAAAACAGTCCAAACATCTTATGTCTCGCCATAAACTTACTCTCCAGACTGCCTGTGCATGGTCTGAGGTTGTATTTCATTTAGACTACAGCTTGTCAAGGCACTGGGGACAAGGCACAAGTGTATGTTCACAGCAGAGTGAAATATGGTTGCAATAATATGATAGTATGTACTGCAGTTTGTAATAAATGGCCATCACATGCACTCATCTTACTGGACAATATTAGTTATCCCACGAGCGCGAGTGGAATACAGCATCATGTAGTGCGTTTGCGTCCCATATCCCACGAGGCCGAAGGCCGAGTGGGATATGGGACGCAAACGCACTACATCGTGCCGTATTCCACGAACGCGAGTGGGATAACGAATTTATCTTTAAGCAAACTTGACGCACTAATAACGCGCACACTCTGCAGTCGCGCAGTCTGCAACACACGCGCGGGACGCAGTGCAGAGAATCGCGCACATAACAAGCCGCATCAGATAGCTAGATTGAAGTGTGCAGCTCCGTATATGTAGGGGACGCATGCATTTGGAATACCAGGGCGCATCACGCAGAGTGCGACATAAAATCGGAAGACGGGACATAGGATAATGTCACACTGTTGTTGCCATGGATCCACCAATCAGAACCACGGATTCAAGTTTGCTTGAAGATAATAACATTTGTAACCCACCGAGAAGCAAAGACTATAACATCAGTGTTTGCCCTTAACGCTAATAGGGCCAGTTGACTTTCGTCTTCAATGGCCAGTCGGCAAATTTTTAAGTTGCCCGATTAAAGTTTCTGGTTGATTTTGTTTTTTAATTCACAGCCAGTTCACCTTTAATGTTTGCAATATAACCACATGCGGCTAAATAAACGAGGAAAATTTGGTAGATTTCTCTGCAGTTTTCTCAAAAATGAGGCACTGTACAAAAATACCCTACCTAAGGGGCCGTCCAAAGTTCTCAACATTTTCATGGTTCTACAAAGCATAGAAAGGGGGGAGGGGTGTCGAGGACCACGTACATGTACAACTTTACATGCACTGTAAAAATGTTGACATTTCACGGTAGTGACAAACAAAATGTTGATAAGGCCAAACAAAATAAATGGTGTGTTTACGGTAACCCGACCTACCTGGAATTTTTTAGGCCAAATTACCGACCTCAAATAATTTATTGCCAATTTTCAAGTTGATAATTTTAAATGAGCACCATTTGCAATAATTTCCAACAAACATAACATTTTCTTTACACTTGTACATGAACATGGTTAATAGTGTTACTAGTGAGTTTCAAACATTGCAAAACAACATGCAAATGCATGAACTGAAATGTAAAAATAAATGACAAAATAAAATTATTTTCCTACCTACCTACCTGGATTTTTTTTAGGCCGTTACCGTTAACGCACCATTTATGTTGTTTGGCCTAAGTGGTATTTTGGGGAAGGGAGGGGAGTCTTGAAAAATACTACGTTCTGTAGAACTGTGAAAATGTTGACAACTTTGGATGGCTCCTGATGCGTACGTCTTTTCAGCAGAGTAAGACAATATAATGTAAGTGTGTTGCAGCATGAGTCTGTGTTATTTCAACTGGCCAGTCGGACCATTTGGGGAGCTTTCCAACTGGCCTTGAGATGATTTCAACTGTCATTTGGCCAACAAGCCAGTGCTAATGCGAATACAGCATATACAGTTTACCATAGTATGCAAATCCAGGATTAAATTGTGTACTTCAGTATAATTATCCGTGTATAATTACAAGGTCTTTGTGTATTCCTATGGCAATACCCAAAAAGTTTTTTGTTTGTTATCCAGTTCAGGGACAAAATGACAGTGCCCATATTACAAGGCATTGCAGCAAATCATAGTTCCAACCTGTCAATCAAATTGAGCCCACAGGAGAATTTTTTACCAACAATAACAGAGCTATGCAGACAGCACCCAACTGTGCATCTACATATTAGTGCAAAAACAACTGCACATGCTTGAAAGCAGTTTGTACTGCCTGTAAACCTGACTGGATTTTGGGTTAATTTCCCATTTTGAAGACCAATGACTGAAAATGTTTGTCGTCTGCAAGTGAATTTCAGTGTTAAACACTAAATGCAAACATCAAAACTATGTAGAGGTACGCATGCATACAAACCTGCAGTGCCAAATGCTATTCTTGTGTCAAATCGGTCATGGATTTCCTTGATGTTGTGGTTGCTGACGAGATCCATCACCTCTTGTCTTGTTATCATGTTCTAGGAAAGAAGTTAACCCATTAGTCATCAATGCAACCAAAACCGCCATGCAGCTTTCTCCTCAAAGCTCCCAAAACTGCCCTGTATTTTTTCCATGTTCGACTCAGTGACATACCAGTTTCTGCAAACACCCTCAATTGTTAGGTTGTATGCTACTTCCGAATACTGAAAGCCACCTAGACCAAACTGGGTGGCTTTCAAGATCAGCACTTTTTTTCCCCATCAAAATCGTTGCTCAAAATGGAATCTTTAGGAAGGTCATTTTACAGGAAATTGCAATTTTTTGGTAAAATCAAAATCTCTACACGTTCTACATACCTCCCTGGCCGTAATTTTCTCAAAACTTACGTACACACTTCCGTTTTTAACAATTTGACGATCGAATTCAACTTCATAAACTCCGCTCATTTACGCATACATAGAATTAGCTAAAACGGTCGCATGCTTGTATATTGTAAAGCGTCTGCATCACTTGGGTCACGTGACAAGGCAAATTTTAAGGCCATATGTTCTGATACAATTGTCTCCCGATTATGGTGAATTTCTCCCCTTTGGGAGTTTCAGTCCTCACTGACCATAGCTAAGATAATCTCAGCTCTTTTTTTATCATTTTTCATTGGGATGTGGTCTTTTGGCAGTAGAGCTGAGAGAAGTTATGAACATGAACCCGCCATCGCAAAACAAAACAAAAGTCAAATGTGTCATTTTCTCACCGTGACACACTAATTCCCCCTAAAACTCACCCAAACCTTGCCAGGCATAACCACTACGCAGGTCCTTGAGGGAAATAACCAGCCACGATGATTATTTTGCAAACAATTCTAGCGAAACAAACCGGTATGCTCACAGCCTAGCCGTTTTTGTCTTGTTCAAAAACAACCAAGTGTCTAGTCTGTGTACAAAGGAATACCAATGCGCAATGGTTACCAGACTTGACCTTCACGTCTGGACGTGAAGGTCAACTGCTAAAAGACCACCAGCCGATTTCACGAACATTACGCAGTTGCGTAAGCCCACTTGCGCAACGTTTTATTGCGTAAGTCGCGCAACAATTTAGCGATGATAACACGCAAGCTATGGGGCTTGCGCCATTTTTCAAAGGTTGCGCAAGCTGCGCACTCTTTCGTGAAATCGGCTGCACATCCCAATGAAAAATGATAAAAAAAGAGCTGAGATTATCTTAGCTACACTGACCAGTGTTTTTATTCAGCTTGTTCAGTGTTCAGCTCAGTTAAATTCATAATTACCTTGTCCCATTCCAACCATTGCCGTATCTTGTCATCCAGAGCCTTGTCTCCTGTGTCTATATGCACTGCCATAGTTAGTCACCTCAGGCTGACCTAAAGTTGGCTAAACAGTATAAACTGTGTACTATACTCAACTGAACAGTCTGTGCAGCTGTTTCAAACGCTAATCTCGTGTGCACGCGCGCATGCACTACGCGTACTACGTACGTGCTTGTACTTTTTGCAGTTGCACACGTCATGCACGTTGAAACCCGTGGAAGTTCATTCAGAGGCGCTGCAAAGCGCTAAAATGCTGAAGTGCTGACACAAGATACTACAGCATTATTCAGTTGACTAAAGACCAACAGAGACATTTATACACATTTTATAGCCAACATTTCATCACACAAGCATGACAAGTTTTGCAAACTAGGCCTAGCTCTGCAAATTTTGGGTCTCCAGATTTCGATGTTCAGTCGTCTGGTACCTGAAGTGAATCACTATATCTCTAGCATGGGAAGTGATTTTTGCGAAATGTGGCGGTACCAGTCTTTAAGCGTGTAGCACGCGGTTCGTGCGTGCTGCATATATACATGCACTGTGTGACATTGTCGTGCCCTTTAATTAATGTGACATGACATTGATCGATCATCTAACAACTACTGAAAGTCAGTGAAACCTGGTCATGCATTTAAATCAAGTACCGTGGCCGAGTGGTTTGGGTCATTGTCTCGCAATCATAGGTGAAAACTTGAGGTTGCGGGATCGAACCTCCCACCCGCCCCCCGGCTGTGGTACCTGTGCCCTTATGGGCAAGGCACACAAGGCTCCATCCTTCGGAAGGGATGTAAAGCCAAATTTATGGCGCAATCGTCTGCTGGGATCGGTTTTACAAGTTAAAAACGAGTTCAATGCATCTTCCTGTCGCAAAGGTTTTGCTCCACACCGAGTTCCTTGCGACGTACAGGAAGTTTATTTCAATGCGTCCTAATTCCCACAGCAACGTCCTAAAATAAGAGTGCCCCGAGTCTTAGACGGTGCGGAGGGCTTTGTGAAATTGGCCCCAGATTACTGCTAACTTGAGCATGATTACTCAGTGCACTAAACGATGGACAAAAATGTTATTATAGTGTTGTTTTTTTGTTCGTGTGCAGTTAAAGGAGCGTGACCAGATCACATTTTTGAACTCCCATTTTCCCTCCATGGGTTTTGAGATTTTGATACTATACCATTTGTCATATTTTTCTCAATACCATTCTCAAATTGCGTGCTCTTTTTAAGGATATCGTCGAATACAAACCGACGATGTTTTGTAAAATTATTTCGTTCCATAAAGCAGTAGGCCTAATTACAATTTTATGGGTTTCACATCCAAATTGGAGATTGCAATTTTTCCCTCATGGACAGTACTTTACTTTTGATAAGGTATTTTGGAAAGAATTGAGAAGTTGATCATGGCCTCAGACCTTGTGTGCAAAACATATGAGACAGGCTAATAAATTTCTGAGTGTTTCCTCACAAAATCTTAAATTTTTCACACTGGAAATTTGTTTTTTCATCAAATCTGCACATTCCAACTGCTAGATGAGTCATTTTAATGAAAAAAAAATTCCTGATCAACTTCCCAACTGACGCAAGCCAGTTTGGCTACAGTTTTCAGAAAGGTGGTTCAGAACATTCAACATTCTTTCTTTTTCGACACCCCATTAACTTAACGCCACGCCCATGCAGTGGGGGTTTCCTACAAAATGCAAAAAGAGGGCGCACTTTGCACAGATATGGATCACTGGTCCCGTTAACAAAAATGCACAGTGATTATATGCGAGAACCAGCCTTGCAGTCTTCCAAGATGGCAGCCTCCATGGATTATTTTCCACGGCGTGGGGAAGGCAACGATGGCGTTGTTCTCGGTAACCACGCAAGATATAAAGTATAAATTTACGGAACGAATTTAGTACGCGACCATCATCTTCATAAATAATCAATTTTAGGGTATTATTTTCTTATTTGGTGAAAATAGTGTGTTTTTTGGACAGGCATAAGCAAGTGTATAAACAACTGGCTGATTAAACTGGTTACCGGTCCACTTATTTCACATACCGCGCCCTTTTCCAGATATAGGTGAAAGTATCGGCCTTTTTAAAATTGAAAATTATGTTATTATTAAGCCGATACTTTCAGTAGAACTATTATTTTTTTTCCTATTAAAAATGTGGCTCCAAACAGAATCTTTAACCAAGTCTTTTTACAGGAAATTGCAATTTTTGGGTAAAATCAAAATCTGTACACGTTCTACTTACCGCCCTGGCTGTAATACTCTCAAAATTGAAGTGCGTCGCTTTGGGAAAAAGTAGCGTGGATGCGGGATGTGGAGTGAAATGGCGCACTAAAAACCACATAGTATAACTTGGGCGGAAAGTTTGTTTTTTTGTGATTCTGTGATTTTTAGCATATTGTTTCACTCCAAATTCCCTCCACATCGCTTTTTATCAAAGCGATGCGCTTGAAATCTACCTTTAAAAAGGTGAATTCGGCTTTGACATAGACCTTATCGCAAATACAGCAATGTATTGTGGGAAGGTTTTCGGGGCAGACTTTGCCCCGTTTTCCTTCCCACAATACAGTTGTGCTTTTGTGCAAACTTGCCCAAGCGGTATTAGCGATAAGGTCTATGAAAAAAGTTGTGATTAGAGCACTTTTTAGTTTTGATAAATCTGCCTAACTGTTGTTGTGACTTTCTGTGCTTTTAATTTCCAAGGTAAATTCAGCCATGGACGGCTCAATGCTGCAAGTGAAAGCACCAATTCACAACAACTGCCCGAGTTCAAGTTCTACAGACACAAGGACCAAAGAGACCCACGAAAGAAGAATCAGAGAATACTGGTGAGAGAATACTAAATAGTGAGCAAGGTTATCATGTGTAGAACTGAGATATTAGAGAGGTTTTGCAAGCGCACAGATACGGATAGCGCGACGGATACATCACAGGTTGTGACGTCACTATCTGCTACGCATTTGAATGACTTTGGTGAAATTATATCACTGAGATTTTTTTTCATTTGATTATTAAATTACATGTATTATTTTGCGCTTTATATAAACTCCTCAAAAAAAGTTCGGAAAGTCTAGTTTGATTGACCATTTCTCTCTGAATTTGGTATCATTGGAAAGCCCTGTTATTCCTCTTTACGATGATGTGTCATTTGTTATGATTAAGCACAGCTGAATACGGGGGCGGGTGTAAAGAGAAATGTCACAAAATGCATTGCTATTGTCAAAAAGTGCATTGACACATTCCCATCCTCCAAGCATAGGGGAATGCACTGCATGACAATAGCAGTGAATTTTGTGACATTTCACTTTCCACCCACCCCTGTATTCCGCTATACTGCACATCCCCCAATTGATTAATCATAACAAATGACACATCACTGTAAAGAGGAATAACGGGGCTTTCCAATGATACCAAATTCAGAGAGAAATCGTCAGTCAAACTTGACTTTCTGAACTTTTTTTGAGGAGTTTATATATTGTTTTTCTCTTGCAGGTTGCCGAGACAGATTCCATGAATTATGTTGGCCAGAATTTCGGTATTCATGCTCCAAAACACACCTCACACTGCAGGTAAGTACAATTGACACAATACTGGCCGTGTCTGTTAGCGATGTCGATCCTGCCAGATCGTACTACACTGCGGTTCCCAGGCCGGGAAGGAGCTTGGGCCTCGGCCACATAACTGGGATCGACCCAGCTCTATGGAAAAAGTTTGACCAGACTGTCACAGTGGATTTGGGTTGTAAGATTGCAGCTTATTGACTCCCAGAAGGGAGGTTGATCAATTGGTTGATCAATGCCTTGCTTATCCACAAGTTCACTGTATTAATTCTTTTGTGTTTTGATATTTGTGAAAATTGCATTTCTTTTTGAAAAATATAGTTGATCAGATTTGACCAAGAATCATTGACTAGACTGCATTTGGACCAAAATAAATTTAGCTGTAATTATTCTTGTTGCCTCAAGTTGCACATTCTTGATTGAAGTCTTGTAATTTTCCCTGTAACTTTTTCTGCCAAGGTATTTGGTTGGCGTCCTGAATAAGAAGAGTGGTAAAATGAAGGTGTATGACACTCAGTCGTTTCATCTCAGGCCGTGGTTTGGAGAAAGTCAAGAAGAAGAAAGTGCCAATGGAGTAGCCAAGGAAGAACTGACATTCTTGGAAAAGGTATGGTTCATGTTGTTAAGTGGTTGTCTATAAAGTATGTATGCTTGAAATGCCAATTTTTCAGACCCACCTCCCTCCATTCGCAAAATTTGTGACGTCATCTATTTACTTTTAACATTGGTGTCATACCTGCCAACTAGTCCAGGTATGAAATTTATACTAAAATTATGATTTACATACCTGCCAACTAGTCCGATTTTATCGTATTTGTTTCGATTTTTAAGTGTTAAAAGTGTTGAAAATCGGAACAATCGGTCGAATTGACCTGACTCCCTGCGTGCACCGCATGTGTTGTGTACATGAAAAAACAGGTGCAGTACTAGGTCAACTTGACCGTTGTACCAACTCGACCGTTGCACCAACTCGACCGTTGCACCAACTCGACTGTTGCAAGTTCACTACAGCCCGATTTGTTTTTACTTGGCAATGTTGGCAGGTATGCGGTGTATTCGCGGGCAATTCCAGGAAGTACCCAGTGATTGGTACGCCAGGAGATTGTTTCAGGCTTGTGAGATATATTTATAATTTTAGTGCCATCATTCGTTTTAAAAAACAGAATGGAATCCGAATTAAATCATTACTTCTAATTGAAATCAGAATCGATTAAAAAAAGGTTGAAATTGCCCAAACCCAATAGGCACCATATCAATGTTGCTTTCTCTCCTCAAAACGATACATATTTTTCGCGTCCGACAGAGTGACAGGCTAACGGAAGCATTCGGCAGCTCCCGGAGGCAACGTGCATTGGAATCTAGACTACGCAGTGCTGTCACGTCCCAAACCCTGGAAACACTCGCAAACAAGGCGTTGGAGCATGCCCAGTCACAGCCACAGACTGCGGCCATTGCTGGTAAGATTTAGTTTTTGTTTTGTTTTAATTAAGACACGATATCAAACATATAATGGAAGCAACTTTGTACATATGATTACAAAATTTAATATTTGTTTTTAGCTTTCTTAAAAGGGTACTTTCTCATTTTTTAGATGATGAAGCTGGTTCCAGCAGCATCCTACCACCCTACAATAAGCAAGCAACACGTCTGGAAGATGTATACAACTTGGATGATAGTATCCTTATTTACGAGAAATAGTAAACCCATTAACAGCAACAGAAGTCTGTTCTCAGATGTTTTTGGCACATTTCAAGTTTGTGGTGTGCACTCCCACTGTGCACACTTCTGTCATAAACATTCCTGACACAGTAAAGCTGGTGATTTTAAACACAAATAAGAAATTCTTAGATCTTAAAAGTACATTTCTCAACCCCACTGTACATACAGCTTTGCTTTGCATCCAAAAGACGGAGCAAGGAAGACGAGTGTTTTGCTTGTGAAGAGGAGGATTTTCAATTAGTGCATTTTAAATATCACTAAAAATGGGCATTTGCTTTATAACAACTAGTGTGCAAATGACTGAGGGCAAATACCCGGTATATTCCATTTAAACTTAAACTGACGCAATAATTGCCTGCTGCAGAATATTCAAACCAACCATCAGGGTTTCATCTAGGTTTTCCCAAAACTGCCTGTCCTACTTAGGTGCAGTTAAAAAGTACCCGTCCTGTGACTGGCAAAAATTGAAAGGCACACAAATGCATAAAGCGGTTACCGACTCTAGGCAAGTTGGAAATCGTGATACAAGTGATGTGGTCATGTGGTCACTTAGGGCACACAACTGTGTGCATACAACATGAACAAGAGTCACAACTCGCGAGCATACCATGGCCAGCCAACTGGCTGGCTGGTCGTGGCGGCCTGCCGCACAGATTACAAGGTACTTCTGTGTTTTCATTCTGAACAAAAATGCAATTTAATCGCTCAAGTATGTATACATTTTAAACCAAATATCCTACAAAAACAAATTCTACCCGTCGTGTTTTATTGTCCATTTCGCAAAGTGCCTGTCTAAAATCACACATTGCCCGTCCAAAAGACGGGTAAAGGGGTCACTAGAGTAGATGGAACAGTGCCAACCATTCGACGGTGGCCAAGAGGTTAAGATCTGCCTAGTATGCAGGAGGTTGTGGGTTCAAGTCCCACCCGAGGACACCATGTGTTGTTCTTGGGAGGGTTGGGGAAGCAAAGCTCTTAGCATACCGGTATAGTTCATACCCTATCCTGTAAGGGGCTGGTGTAAGGGAAATAAATTCCATTTGCACATTATATGGACATAACACAATAATTACCTTATTTCACAAAGCGGATGACTGTTAGAACTGAAACTTATTTTCCTGAGCAAAGTTGTGTGTCAGTTATTTCACCATCATGTATGGAGATGCTGAAGGGGCTACCTCTTACTGCTGCCTTTGTGGAAGTAACAGAAAATGAAATTATTGAATGGAGAAAACAGGGCGAGTAAGTAGGACTATTGATCTCTCTCAAATGACGTCACTTCCTACAGATCGCCACGTGCATCGGATTCTTGAACGTAAATTGTTGTGACGCGCATAGGCTGCGCTGTATTTCGAACAAATATTGAGCAACGCGTGCTTGTGTTTAGAACATTTTCCATGATGTGCGTACGTGTATCCGATACCGTGTAATACGCAGTTGTATTTTGCCTAAGAATATGGTCGTTTGTGAGAGTGGTCAATAGGTTTAGTAACGGGTGAGTCCAACAAATTCACTTTTCTCACACGATCGTCAAAAGCCACACAATTGGCGGAAGGTCTGACATCTGAATTCTGTCTGTAAAAAACCATTCATCATAAATTTGTGAAATGTGCAAATAAGATCAATTTTGAGCAATAACTACCTAGTTTTCATACTATCCAACAGATACTGTGATTACATACTTGACCATCTTACAAACTTACCCAAGGAGTCAGAGGACAGGACACACAGAGCATGCATCTTGGCATATATGCACTATCTACGCAAGATGCATTCTTTATCGATGAAGGAGATAAGAGCGAAGACAGGTACACAAACTTTTATAATATGCGACTTTCCATGAGTTTTTCAGTGCAAATGCGTTTTTTTAAGCCGCAACCCTTGCAGGTACCCATTTACTCCTGGGTGGAGAGAGGCACCTTTTGGCGAAGTGCCTTTGCCAATGGTACAAGCACCACGAACGCGGCTGGGAATCGAACCCACAAGCTTAGAATTAGACAGTGTCTTGAGTTCCTTGCGGCAGACTGCTCTATTTTGTTTATCCTTTTCCCTGTGTCCTGGGGTGCTTTTCACAATTTTTCACAATTTTTGATCACTTCAAATCATTGTTGATATTTTGTGATATATTCTTTTCTCGTAGTGATCATTGCGGACGATTTACCGGATTCATTTACCCAACATCTACTGGATAACTTTACCCAGATGTCTGCCTCGGTGGATGTAATCCAAATGAAGAGGTGTGTTTTGCCACCAAATGGTTGAAGTTTGGCCTGTGGTATTCTCATGAGGGCCCTGTTTTGAGGACCATAATCAGAAACTTGTTTTTGATGTATTTAGTGACAAAGTTTTGCAATTAATCATAAGCTTTGGTTGCAGACGACCAAAGCTTACTATTATGTCAGAAACACATCTCTCAATGGTCGACAAGACATGACAATTTAGTACAGTATTCATAAATGGATCATTTTTTGTTACATCAGATCTTATTTAAAACATTACAGCTCAGCTACTTTAGATGTTGTAACAAAACTACAAACCCCCAAAAATGCACTTGAAGTGTTAAACATACAGTTGAAGTCAGAAGTATAAATACATGTACACCACTACCATCATCACCCAAAATGGACTACACGAACCATTGCAAGGTGTACAAGCTATGTTTTAAGTACTGCATGTACGTGAGGAATTCCACAAAATTAAGACTTTAGTCAAGACTGTTACAAAAATGGTGTAAGCACACCAGTTTTAACACTTGGTTGCATACAGTTGTATTTATACTTCTGACTTCAACTGTATGTGATTTCCATGTTGCACTGACTTAGGTAAAATAATTTTATAATCAACACTTTCCCACAATTAAAAAAAGTATTTTAACAAAAGATAATAAATTGTTTTCCTTAAATGTGGTGATTCTTGACCCTCAAGAAAACACTGTTAAGATAACCGTTTAAAATGGTTTCAAATAAACTGTTTTTCAGGAATTACACTTCCATCAAGGATGCTTGAATCAAAGAAGCACTACAAACCCTCAAAGTCTCTGAAATTTAAATCTGAATTTCTAGAATTGCCCCTAAAAACAGAAAATACAATTCCACGTTAAATTTCTTCACACAGACAAAAATCTTAAACCATCTCATTCACTACAGATGCTTCTCCAAGAAACTCAAGGATAAAGTCCTGCTTCATCTTCTCACGTTGTCACTTCTTATTGATGAATTCAAGACGGACTTGTTGAAACTTCAGAAAGGGCTCAGTGCCAAGATAAAAATGTGAGTTGAAATCCTTCAGTTTACGTCTTTTGTACGACAAGTAATATTGTATTGGACCTTTGAAAGGGTAGTTTAATTTTGAGCTACTTAATTAAAACTGAAGAGATGGCTAGATATTCCGCTCAAAGCCAATGCTATTTCCTTTTTTCTTTCGTCTATATATTTGAGAAAACATACCATGAGATATTAAGATAATTAACTTGGCATAGCAGTACTTCCACCCGTGTTCGTGGTTCAAACCCCACCCGTGCCATTGTGTGGATTTAGTTTTTCCCTTTAGAATGATAATCAGTTTAGTTCAGTATTTATTACGACCTACAAGTCGCATGTTAACAAGATCTTTAGTTTTAGCAATTTAACACAAAAAGTCAGCAATTGCCGTTTTGCATATCGTCAAATACCAGATCTTAAGTTTTTCTTTTGCCAAATTTTCAAAATTGACAAGACCTCAAATTACATGGTGTCAATTTTCAATGACAAATCAATTCATCACATTAAATCTTTTGCTTTTCAAATGGACCATTTTTTAACAGGTTGTTCCTATTTACAAGTCTCGGCACCATGGGCGCTCTTGATAAATCTTTGGTTTTAGTACTAGAAAGAAATACACAAAATGAAAACTGTTAGTGTAATATGCGTACAATGTTAATTTCAAACCGAGCAAAGGAAATTGTACGGAATCGTGATTCAGGCCCAAGTTTGCTTGCAATGAAAAATGTATTTTCTTAATTAAATTTTGGATATAATTTATATTTTAGATTCAGTAACCACGCAAAAGCTCTTGGCTGCAAGGTCAAATCTACCAGCGCCAAGCCACCTGAAGGTCCTAAATGGCGTGTTAAATCAGAGGATACTGTCGAGTCTACCAGTCTGGAGAAACATGATGCAGTTACTGCCGAGTTGTGCCTGCCGAGTGAATTCAACCGCAAGTTTTCAAAAGGAAAGAGGAAGTGAGATTGACAATGGGTAACAAAAACGTAGGTGAATGCTGGCAACAATGGGACCCCCTGTCGGTGTCATGGGGGAGGAGCAACGGGGAAATAAAAGAAGAACTAAACAGGTCAAGTCATCCCTGGATAAGTTGTCCTTCAGGCAAGTCGTCCCCATTCAAAGGGTAGTACTGTAGTACCAGTAGACATCCTGTGTTTTTAAGGTTTGTTTTGCCCTTACCCGACGTAATTATTAACACTGTATACTCAGTGCTTTCCCAAGACACTATGAAAAACTTCATAGCGTGCTTTAATAAACTCAAAATTAGCCTTATTGTACATTGACAAAATAAGTTAACAAATTACAAATCGACATAGAATCATATCGAAAAATTATGAAAAAATTATACATCAGATTAAAATGAGAACAAAAAAAGGATTTAATTAAACATGGAGGCAACAGTAAAAGTTGAAGTCAAAGCAGTAAATAATATTTTTGTTTTTGTTAACCGAGTTCGGTATACTGATAAATAGAAGTATCCTATGACAAGAGAAGAGGCCATACACTCACGTCAACTCATTGCACATATAAGGCCCAAATACCTTTTATCAAGTGATACCTACTTACCAAATTGCGTAAAATGGTCAGATTGCAAAAAGTGTTAGGCGAAATGGCGTACGATCGCGATTTGAGGCGTGACGTCATACGATATGCTTCCCTTTTTGCAATCGGGCCAGGGGGCAAGTTGACCCAGAACCGATGCTTCAGAAAACCTTTAACATCTATGCCTGGTTTTTTAATAAAGTGAATGGTAAAAAAAATGTTTGTGCTCACATCTTCAGTTGTTAAATTCTTACAGAAAGAACCATCTTGGATAAAAATAAATTTGTTTGATGTTTCTTACCGTCAACTCATGAAGTAAAATTATTGGGTCAATGATAAAATTAGCTTTTAACTTTATTCTGTTACAAAATAAAATCACAGCACATCTTTGTAAGTTACAAAATACATCGAATACAAGTACAAGGCAGTAAGAAAATATGTCAACCCCCATCAGTTTCTTCACCCGTGAATAAATTCAGCCCAAGGAAATCAGAAGTATACTGACGATATTCACGATATCTAGAGGTGCCCTCGGTGAGGTGTGAAATAGGCTGCTATAATTAGATTTCTTGGTTTCTCCAGAAGCGTCAAGTTTTCGTTTAGGCAAAATTATTTGGATGCCCACCAAATAGCTGTTCTACCGTGTGTTTTCTTATTTTGGTATCTGGCAAATACAGAGTGCATTTAGGCTGGGTCGGTGCATTCCATTCTTTAACTCAATAATTTTGTTCTTTGGAGTAATTTTTTTTAGCATCTGGTTAAAGGGGCCATCCAAAATTGTCAGCATTTTTAAAGAGTTTGATGTGACCACTGTACGTAGCCCGATAAATTACTTTACAAAACATTGGTAGTTTTTTAACGATATCCTTGAATATACGGATTGAGAGCGCGAAATTTCAGAATGAGACGAATTTGACATAATATGGTATCAAAATCTCGACACCAATGGGGAGTGGTAAAACAAATGTGATATGGACACACTCCTTTAAAATGCCCTCAGTAAAAACAAGAAAGCACTCGAGTCTGCTCTGAAAGAAATGTCCATACATGTGTGTACTACAATTTCTCCAAGGATTGTATATTCCTGAAGGTATCAGAGAAGTAGTGAGCAGCGCTGATGAGATAATCAATTATTCACTGCAGTGTCAGTAATTGGCTTCCGATGTTAGGTAGTTGCCCTCAGGTTGCCAGGAACATGTTTACTCCTTTAAAATCACCTCTACCTTTCGGGATAGGGGCTGGGGGTGACAGTGTACTCGCTGTAAATGTATAAATTATACTAAATGTATGCAGTAGGGGAGCATGGGGCCAGTTTTCAAAAATTCGTCTATAAAACACTAACATAATTTATTAAAGAAAAAATCAACTATACCATTTTCCAGGGGGCAATAACCCTATAAAATGATGAAAAAAACTTATTTCCGAATTTCAAATGGGGGCACCCGGGTGTGGACGGACAGGGTGATATTAAGAAATTTGCATACACGAGAGAGTGATATAAAGAAAATTTAGTGGTATTCAGTTGTTTTTATGCACTGGATATGTGACCGTTCTGGACCAATGAAATTGCAGTATTCCAAGACGGGATATAACAATAGAATTTATTGAATTGCCCCAAAACGTTAAGTATGACCGCTATTCATACAACATAATTCTGGCAAGATATTCACATGTAATATTTGCATAAATATCGTAGTTTTACACTTAAAATGATAAATAAAAAAGCCAGTTCAGAATGTAAAAACAAAAAAAGCACTCAGTAAATTGTGTGCAAATACTGAGTAAATAAATTGCACTTTCGCAAGTATAAGAAAATACATTAATGAAAACCTTTGAGGTTCATTCGTAGACCATTTTCAACAATGCAATATTTACATAATACTTCTCAAATATTTTTATTATTTTGCAATTTTTATCAAAAAGTTATTACTTGTGTAAACACTTGCAATACACACAAATAATGTATTTTAAGGTTTCACCGTTTCAAATGTGACATATTGAGAATAATATTTGGTGAAGTTTAAGTACTGCAAACGTGATAAACATGTTTTTTTTTAAATGCACACACGGCTTAGAGCTCATATACATTGTACAGACATCTGATGAGGCATATTGCAATAAACCATCTTATTAGCATGATCTATGTGCAAACAGTCTTCAGTTAAGACCATTACATTAGCACAATCTAATCAGTTGATCAGTCTTCAAATGTAAAGCCTGTTCGAAAGCTGGCTATAAACAGTTTAAGGCATAGGCATTGCGACAAGAATGTATACTCCCTTAGGTTAGGTGCATTTTGGCCGAGATGAGTTGATCTGGGCTGTACAAATGATCACAAGCCTTCGCCGAATGAAGCAATTTTTCTTGTTTAAACGGGGTTTATGATGTTGAAGGAAACATTTTATGTGAATCATATATTTTACTTTAGGACTGCGTTTGAGCGTGTACTCGTGTTCACACGAGTATACTCCTGCGCGTGTAAACGGTAAGAATAATGCTATACTCTCCCTACTCCCAGACAAATGTGGAGTGTGCTCTTACTCCTGACGAGTGTCATGGAATTTGCTCAATGTGTCAACTTGATAACTGAAGCAACAACTCACTAAGGTTTGTTCTAGATGGCATCGATGATTCCGCAAAGGTTCTCACAACTGTACGTCTGTATTTTCTTCAGTTTTTTGTGAGCAGTGAAACAGCGTTTTTGTGTATCCATGTGCATTCATGGCAAGAGACAGCCATCTTGACTGATTGCTGTTCGCGTAATGTGATCCGAGTGCAGTGCGCACGCATTACTCCGCAATAACAAAAACTGTACGCCCGAACGCAGCCCAGGAGTATCTTTTCAAAAAGTGTATCAATGTGAACAACTTTTTACAGCCCAGATTTCCCAATCTCTAACAAAATGTACCTTTAATTCTCTCTCTTCATGAACGGCGTGTTAATCGGCGTGTCCTCATCATATTTTACTTTGTCCAAGTCCCAGCTAGGAGAGTGGAATGTTATGTTGTATTTCATTGCCCAACGCCTGAAGATGGCTTTCTCGGTCAAGAAGCGGTGCCCTCCCTTTTTGGTGTACTCGTTAGCGCGGTATGTGTCACATTCGCTCGGACCCCATGTGTTCTGCCAGTAGTGGTATTTGACGTGCTTGTAGCCGTATTTTCTGCACAAAATAAATCGATTGTTGGGGTCTGATTGCACTTGTTTTCATAAATTTCTGTTGGAAATCAGTCCAAAAACATCCACCTGATTTTATTTATTTGCCCAAAATACAATAAGTTTCAAAACAGTTTGTAGGATTTGCAAGCATCAATAAGCAAAAAAGAGCTCACTGACACAAATACAGTGAAGTTTTTTGATAATAAAGGCACATTTCCAAATGTTCTTTTTTTTCTCTATACGTATGTTGCGTATACATGCTTCTGAATCACTCCAAAGAGCAATTCTGGCGAACAAGTGGAGCAACATGCAAGATGTATATGGAAAGAGGCACAAGTTAAAATCTATTTTTGTGTCTGCAAAAATGGAACGCAAAGCATATGCAACATAAGCATAGCGGATGGAGAAAGGACAAAAATGCCTTTAAAATTGTACATTACTTGCAGTAGTCTTGGGGAACCATTCCATAGACATGGACTTCATTGCATATGTCAATGGCAAGCATCATTGTAAACCAACCAGTAGACAGCCATGAGTTGGTGTCGAACCTGAAAATCAGTCCAAAAAGGTAAAAAGAGGGAATCAGCAGCTGAAAAGAGGGATTTCGAACACATCTGAAGACCCCAAAAAACAAAGAAATACACAATTTGCTGCAACATCAAGATTTTGCTGTTTTGACTAAGAACATTTATAGTCCATATACTTTCCGTACTACATTAAGCAGCCACTTCAAGGCAATATAAATATTTGAATGAAGTGTATGAAAAAGAACATTTTCTTGAGGGAAAAAAAATCAACTATGAAATGAAATGAGCCTCAATTGAAGAACTGAACATAGAACTCTACATTACTACCCATTAACCTGGGGAATCAGATTGGCGTAGCGGTACTTTGCACGCCTTCCACCTCTGTGGCCCTGGTTCGAATCTCATCCAAGTCAGTATGTGTATTAGGTTCTCAGTCCCTGCTTGATACTTTGGGTTTACTCTTAAGTGTGTAGGGGTTTCCCTCCCATCTCTAAAACTTAGCACTTTTTCGTCTTCTCTAAACAGGTTCCTTCAGGCTTATGAGCTATGGGTACTTTTGGGGATCCTTAATTTCATTACTAGAAATAATTAATAGAAGACGATGAAGAAGTGCTCAGTTTGAGAGGTAGGAGGAAAACCCCTATACACACATGCATAGAGAAAAGCTACAGAATCAAGCAGGGGCACATTACCTGTTTTTCCCAGTTTCTTTCTCAAACAATGCACCAGCTACCGCCTCCCCTTCATAATCCAAAGAATAAAACTCCGCACCGTACCCCTTGGCCAGGATTCGAACCCTACTCAGAGCTTCTTGCCGCTGGGGCAAAGTCAATCCCCAGAATAGGTATTTTTCGGCCTTCTGTGAACCTCTCAAAAGCGTAGAGGCATGTGCCTTGAGTATAGCCGTCGATATGAAACACACCACGCGAACTGTCGTTTTAAACCCGACGTCAGTTTCAAAACCTCGTGTTGGGGCCACGTTCATTCGTAGCACGCATGAATGACTGTCAATTTGATGCCCTGCTCGCTTGTGCAGAAGATTGCCTGAGCTGGAGACTAGTGCACAGGTATTGCAGTGGAAATCTAAGGGCTACGGATAAAGACACAGAAAAGAAAATGTATGATGACAAACATTTGTCTAAAACGTTGATTTACAAATGCAGCTCAAAATATGTAGCTCAAAAAATTGCCGATTTATTTTTTAAATTCAAAACTGAAGGCTGGCTATTTATAAATCTTTCATATCAGCAGCTGTGAATTCAAAATTGCTTTTTGGTTCTTTATATTTTTGGATAGCCCAGGCATCCAAGATTTACGTGCTTATTACAGCTAAAACATTTTATGAAGATGATTAAATGGAGTATACCCAGCACGATATGTCACTCCCCTCTCCTCCTCTCCTCTAACGCCCCTATACCTCAACACACTTCCCTTTTGTTAATGCACCAACACCCCCGTAAAACCTGAAAGGAATTTCTTAAAAATTCCTTAGATATTTGAGACACAATGAAGGGGGTGATGGGCGTACCCCGAGTCACATATCATGCTGCATATAAATGGAGAATTTAAGTGTATTTTCTTATTTAAAATCTCTTCCTGGCCATACCAAGGCACCTTAAGTTGTCATCTTTCCCACATAATAACTTCAGTATGCAGTAACGTACAAGAATAATTTGAAGAGTGGAAAGCCCATTAATCACTCTGTTGTCATGTATATTTCAACACACTAAACCTAAGGGTTATTTCTCATTTTGCCAGCGGCAGGTCACACTGAATTCAAACATGACTCATCACTGTTAGTGATCTATATCTTTCAAATGCATTTTTTGATGAGGGAATCAGAGGTTCACACCTTAAATATTTTACAACATTGACTGGAATTGATGCGAATAAATGAGCACATGACTTCATTCATCAACTATACACAATAAATATTCATAATTCGTGAGATATGAATCCCACCATGCATGATATAATGGGTTTTAAATGGAACTTCATTTCGCAACCCGTAGGCAGAAGCTTACAAATGTCTTCCACCTAAACATTGAGATACGTAGGTGGGTGGTGCCATTGGCAGTCAACGGCCAGAAACACAGGGTATATAATGCCCTATACTCTTCACGAAAGAGTGCTCTGGGATCTTTTAAATACATTACACAACACACTGGACCAACAGCTTTACATTTCCTTCCGAAGGATGGAGCATCAATTGTGGTTAAGTGTCTTGCTTAAAGGTTTTGTGAGGTGAAAATTATCACCCAGCTGTTTTTATACAGAAATCAAAGGATCAAAGTGTTGCAGACAAAGGGGCAAACTGAAATTTGTTTTCATTTCAGAAAGAAGTGACATTTTCTCTACTTCAAAAATGTCTTGTCAGGCGAGGGCGCTGTTTGTTGCTGGTCATGGAGGGAACCCACAGTGGAAAAACAAAGAAAGGATATTACATTTCAAACAGTAGCAGTAGCCCACTGATCCATTTTTGACCCAAACAAACTTGTTAGGGTTGTTGCAAATGACATACTAAACAAACTCAGCAAACTTATATAGTTCATGATATCAAGAAGCCACTGAAAATGACATTAACTTTTGTACACAAGTCTATGGAGAATTCCTCTGTTTTTCCTGAGATGACATCACGGCTTTGCTCATGAATATGGAAATTCTCATTAACATAAAAATAGAAAACGTGCAATTACACCAAAACGCAACTATCAAATTCTCTGAAATTGACCGAAATGTGTAAAACACATCCTCTACTATTATTTTATGTAATAAAAACCCTATTTCACACGTCCTTTAAGGGCCCAGGTACTACACAACCAGGTGGCAAACCTACACAACCAAGTTTTCACCTGAGATTTGTGAGTGAACGACTCAAAACCACTCGGACCCCAAAGGAAATATTTGAGCTCATCTGGTGTATTAAGATATACATGCATGATGTTTTACCAGTTTCTTAATTATGCACATGGATGTCACATGAATGTGGGATTGCTTGCCAATTTCCCCCTTTAATGTGTGTACAAATTGAAGGATTTGGTACCATATAGGGTTAATGATTAAATAATTAGAATGAGTGATATATTTGAGGCCGTCCAAGTTTGGATATCATTAAAATATGCCATTTGATGTGTGCTAAAAGTCCCATAATTTTGTACAGATGGTATAACCAAACAGTGGTTTAACCAACTGGAAATGTTTATAGCTATTTCTTAAATTTGATAAAGGCTGACAAACAACTTAATTAGCTTAAGTGCATATCTCATTTAGTTATTCTTATGTGGAACCCTGTCCTGACATCTTTAAATAAATGTGCAGTCATGCATTACCGCCCCAAGTTAAACCAAACTGTAACATAATTTCTGCAAACATCCGACTGCCCGAAGACTGTCTTCACGGTTTCTTAACGCGTTAGCTACACCCCATAGGCAACGTCACTCGCCGTGTATGATGATCCGGCAATAAGATGCTTGGAAAAACAAGAACGTCACTTAAAGGCTAGTCAGCCTTGCGGAGGTTTAAACCAATGTGCAGTAGACTGGCAGAATTCCATTACGTCAGCTTGAGAAAACAAGCTTGAGTGAGAGTTAAGGAAAGTGCTTTGGGCTGTCTAGTAATTTCGATCAAGCTGTTTATATGTCCTACTTGTGCCAAAGATACCTAATATCACAGGTCATTACCTGGAAATATCTTGTTCTGTAAAGCCTGTGGGACAAAACATATCTTTCTGTTTTTACAGCAATGTGGTTATTAGCTTATCATTATTTCATAACACATCTTGGGGCCAATTTCATAAAGCTGTTTAGCAGAAAAATTTGCTTAATCAAACATTTGTTTGCTTTATAAAAATGGGTTAATAATCAAAATTCTATGTCCACTTGTGTTCTTAGCAAGAATAGCAGATATTCTTGTGAAAAACAAAAGGTGACATGCAATTTCGACTATTAATCCATTTTTATTTTTCTGCTAAACAGCTTTATGAAATTGGCCCCAGGTATATTTAAGGCAACAAACAAACTCATTTAGCGTAAGTTGAAGTCTCCCAAAATGATGGGATGCGGCTTTTTTTTCGCCTTTTATTTTGTTTGGGTAATTGGATTTCACGCAATAAAGTCAAGTTGATATATGAAACCAACAGTGTTTACTGCCAAAATTCCAGGGGCATTGTGGCCAAAAGTACCGGGAAAAGAGGGCAACGTTGATTACGTCGTGAAGTTCGAGCGCCGACTGCTTTCAACAGCAGCTTGACAAGACGGTGCGTGTCTAATTAGTGCAATGTGTTTTTGGGGGAAAAGGGAAAAAGCTTTGACACGCAAGGTTGAAAGTGACGCGCTCGCTAACGCTAAACATATAGTTCTTTTTGCCTACCAATGATGTGAAAAGTGGTGTACATGAGTGCTTTGTTCTGAAAAGGCACACATCACTGAATTAATAAATTCACCAATTAAAATGTACCCCTAAAAACATATTGAGTGATAATTAGGAGTCTTCCACTTTAAGTATGGTAGGCCTACATTTTTTTCGGGATGGCAACTATAATCACCATAAATTAAACATATACCATATTTTAAAAAAAATTATACTCTGACCAAAAGATCAAGGAGACTGAGGGATGTAACATTTTATCAGTCAGTAATGTATGAACACCTCTTGTGGCAAGGCAGACTGCACAAGCCTTTGTAAGAGCCACTGAGGCAGGGTGTGCCACTCTGCCTGAATTGTCTCCCTGAGCTCCTGCACTTCTATAGGGCTGTTTGGGAGATGCACAGCTCCATAGGTCAGCTCATCATATACAGGTTTAATCAGAACAACAACATGGGTTTTCTTGGCGCCCTTAACTACAGGAATCTCCCAGAAACATGAAATGTCACATTTCATTGCTGTGGGAATAACTTTGTTCAAACAGGTCAACTTAGACCTGGCAAAAATCACTCAGAAGTGGAACAGTCTTGAAAGTGATTCCAAAGTGATTGGTCAATGAGTGCCTTGTTATTCACAAGTTCACTGTATTCAACATTAAGAATTTATATCTCAAGAAAATTGCATTTCTTTTTAGGGCGAGGGAAAACTTGTGGCAAATTTTGGTCAAATTGTTTTTTCACTTACCTTTGAGTTGTTGATTGATCTGTAATGCCTTGCAACCGAGTGAAGCAAATTGTTATCTCTCTCAGAACTCTTTGATTCGGCGCCTCTTTCTCCGTCACATTCATCTTTCTTGCTTCGGTCGCTGCCACATTTTCCTGTCCTACTTCTGGTATAATTCATTTCTTTCCTTGAAACTACACGTCTTGCATGAGAATTGTTGGTTAAGGCAAACTGAAGAGATGGAATGCTTAAATTGTGGAATCCTCTGAAACTGATGTTGTGAAGTTGGACAGAGATGAGTCTTGAGCCCCCTCGTAGAGTCTTATTAATGGTGCCACTAGAGTCTAAGATCAGCATTGTTACAAGACTGGCCACAAAGCAGTAAAGAATCAGTGCTGTCACGAACTTTCGCCATTTCTGCGGAAAATAAAACAAAATAGTGACATAACTATATTTGTGGAATGAGCTCTCAAGAAATAGAACCACAATTATGATGTATTAGTACATATGAGAAAATACTCCTTTTTGTTAAAAAAGTGAATTTAAAAACGAAACTGACAAAAAGTTGTATCAAATAGACAGCAAAATATTTATTCCGTATTTTTTCAAATTTCATTAGTCATAGTACTCAGAAAAACCGGCGGCTGACTGATTAAAAACCTCCATTATTTGTGACAACATATAGCAACATCAGTAAACTAAATGGAATTTTAGATTACAAATGATTGTTTAGATCGAGAACTGTGTACTTATGTCAAATTCAACAAGATCACTTTCACGGTTTAAGTGAATTGAGATAAATTGGCGTTGCGTCCCTGTTACATCATGGGTGTCATTTTCTCAAAGAATTCAAAATTGCTATTAACTCCATCAAGACTGAAGACTCAAAAATTATCACAGAACAGGCAAAGCAACCATATTATGCACTAGCATTATATATAGATGACAACTTGCTGATCACTTATTTGCCATTCTGTGGGAAATGAAAAAAAATGTCACACATTGTGTCCCAACTTCTTAGAACGACCCACACAGAAATAGGAGTTAAAGGCACAGGCTCGTCAGCAATGCGCGCAGCTGCATAGCAAAGGCATGGAGCTGCGTATTTCGTGGCATGAATTTGGCGCGCGCGCATTGCTGACGAGCCTGTGCCTTTAATATGTGTTTCCTCTAGGTTAGTTCCAAAGGTTGTGTGTTCGAATCCTGGTCCGGTCTATCCATGGTGGCAGTGCCCTTGAGCAAGGTACTCTGCCATGCATTGGTTTTCTCCACCCAGGAGTAACAATGGTTACCCAAGAGGGTAGTGAATGTTGATGAGTTTGATTAGCCATTGAGCGCATAATAGGCAGCCCGGGCTGTATACTTCCCAGGGAGCTGAGATGGTAAATGGAGTGATGTAATGGAGTCCTATGATCAGGGGCCAATTTCATAGAGCTGCTTAAGCATAAAATAGTGCTTAATCATAAAATAGTACTTAAGCATGAAAAACTTTGCTTGACAAAATGAGGTTACCAGGAAAAATTCCATGTGATTGTCATGGTAATGAAACAGTCCTCTAACACTGGTCATACACTGTTTCTATCACATGAGAATTTCACTGGTAACATTCTCTACTAAGCAAGAGTTTGTTTGTGCTTAAGCAAATTTTGTGCTTAAACACCTCTATGAAATTGGCCCCAGGTGTAATAGTGTAGGCGCCTTGATCGAGGTTTCCTCGGATAAGTGCGTAGTACAAGTCTATATCATTATCTCTCGTTAAAAGACCGCAGAAAAAAAATAGGGATGCTGTAAACTGTCTCGTCTATAGTACAATTGAACCTTGATTAGAGCACTTTTATTATGACAATCCACTTATAACATAGGAAATATTAGATCGCATTTCCTTGTCCTGCGTTGTTTTCATTCTTGATAAAATTACAAAGTTTCTGTTCGTTATCTGCAGAGTCTCAAGGATCTTGTATTAGGGTTTCATACTCACAAGAAAGAAGCATGCACAGTGTGGCCTCACTTCGCCTTCCATAGCAAGTGGTCAATACTAAATCACCACAGTCCAAATCGACCTGATATAAAAACAATGAAACAAATTGAGGTAGTATTTCCAATATTTCACTTCAAAATACTGAGCTTTTATGGTTTGCTATGGCATATCAAGGGGTCAAATCAATTGCGCTGGTTTAGAAAAACCTATGAAAAAGTGGGAGAAACTGATAAATTAAAAAGGCTGAAAATTAAAGGTTCGGTAAACCATGAAAAGGTTCAATCAGTGGCTGTTTAAAATGTTAAACCCACCATTGTAGTTAGATTTAAAAGGAAAATATAACATAAATCTGACCGAGGTTGTGCTAAAATAGTCAATACTGAAACATAAGGAATTGAGTACTGTTTTAGACCTTGAGCAAAAAACACATGAGACTGGCTGAAAAATTTCAAAGTGTTTACTAAGAAAATCTTCACATTTTTCCACTCCTATGTTTTGTTTATTTCTTTAAAATCTGCACTTAATGATAAGTCATTTTGCAAGAAAAATATTCATGATCAACTTCCCAATTCTTAAGCATTCTAGCAATGATTTATGCTGCTCTCACACTGTGGCGAATATTCTTGCGAATATGAATATTTGAATTTCGCGGTGAATTCGCCCAAAAATTGCGATTGGATAGTGAATATTTTCATCTCGGTCACCCCTCGGTCGTTCCTCGACCTCTTCTTATATCTTACGAATATATTACGAATGCTTACCAACGCTTGCCAATGCCTTACGAATAGCTAACGAACGTTGCCAACGCTTACGCACGCTTTACCAACGTTACCAATGGCTTAGGCCTACCAATGCTTACGAAAATCGACGGCGAAAGACCGTCTTCACAACATTCGCTGAAATTTAGGAAGCGCTTCCTAAATTGACCAATCTTCGTAAGGAGGTGGAGAATGACTTGTGAACGTTCCGAATTTGTTACCAACGCTTACGAAGACACGGCGAATGTTGCAAAAGTTGAGCGATTGTCAAATATTTCCATTCGTAAGCACATTCGCCAGCATATTCGCCACAGTGTGAGAGCAGCATTAAGGATATGAATATTTGCAAATGCAGGTGATGAAGAAATGCACAGGAAAAAATGGTCTTCTTTGCAACTGATGTTCTTTGTGTTTGCTACAGAAAATAATTCTTCTAAAAAATAAACCTGCATGATACCCTATAAATACTATAATAAAGTTTAATTACTGCATCACAGTTTGTAATTCATGTTTAAACTTCATGTATAAAAAAACGTGACCAAGCAGTAAAAAAAAAATTGATTTTCAATTCAGTATCTGATTAGAATATTCAAAGATCAAATTACAGTGTAGAAAACCATAACAAATGTTAAAATAAATTTACCATTAATTTCTAAAATTTAACATTTTAGAAATTATATAACCTTTTTAATTTTTTAATTATCTCTCTAAATTCCTAAGAGTGAACTCCCTCTCATTGAAATTAGGGACAAGACGATTTGGAGTGAAATTTCACTTTTTCAGATTTAGAGAGTAAGCCTATATTGCACCGAACCCTTTAAAGATTGAAATCAACACTAGTTGTAGGCCTAAGCATGTACATGGCAGTGAGTGCACAGTTTCAGAACAAGGATGTTTTTTGCTCGGATTTAATACAAAAAGAACAAAATACGACCACAATAACATAAAGCTCATAAATCACATAAGGTGGTTTTGAAAATCAAGTATAAGTAGGCATATGCCTACTTCATATATTGTTGGTTTGTAACAGTGTGTTTGCATTCCACCATGTTTAATCATAAACGTGCCATTCATTATTATTACAATGTAATTCCATTTTGGCCTGCAGCCATTTTCCATATTACCACTGCTTTCCAAGACAAATAATTCATTCTTGATTAATTGTTGTCAATGATTATTATTTTTTTGTTTTACTTTATTTATTTTTAATGAGATCCAACTGCTGTATACTCTTTGCATCATTCTTGTAGCAGATATGAATTATGAATTTTATATTGATCCGATCAATAAACAGTTGCTGCTATCCTGACATTTACAAGCCACTGGCAGTGAATATACCCCGGCTGGCCTCTCGTAGCAAAAGTACATTGTGTTTAATATTTTGGCCAAACTGCATAATGCTATTAAAGGAGCGTGTCCAGATCACATTTTTTGACTGCACACCCCACCCCCTCCCCCACCCCTATTTCTCCTATGGGTGTTGATATTTTGATGCCATATCATTTGTCGTATATTTCTAATTATATACCTCATGCGTAGATTCCAGTCATCTGATTGGTTAAAAGTGGGGGCATTGAATCGGCTAGACCCGGCGCGTATATGCCCACCGGGCAATAGTCTTTGCCATGCCCCGGGCATAGTCATTTAGCGGGTTCCGGACGCGCGCATTACATGTGTTAGCATAGCTATAGCTGTGCACCAACTATGCAGCTGTGCGCTTCACGTACGTAAACATTCATCAGGACGGTAATGGCGGAATCTCGACGTCATTTTGTCGTCTGTCGTAGATGATGAAGTCCTTAAGAAAGTAAGAGAAGTGGCTTACAGTGAAAACTGTGTCAGGTGAAATGTGCTACTAAAGTGCCAGGTGATTATGCTACAATGTTTGCTGTAAATATACAATTTTTCCGCCGTACACCAGCTTCCGAAATCGAAACGCGAAGGACCACTGTCATGACTGTATATGATGTCTCGTTACTTTTAACCAACCAGATGACAAAAATCTACACATTCGGTATATAAAACAAATATTGACTGCTGTTTATTCGGGTCATGGTTAGTATTATAGGCCCTCGGTGATCTCGAAGCCATGACTATGCCCCTCGGCTTCCGCCTCGGGGCATAGTCATGGCTTCGAGATAACCTTGGGCCTATAATCTTAACCATGCCCCTCATTGCAGTCAATATTTGTATATTATACCATTCTGACATTTCGCACTCTTATTCTGTATATTTTCAAGGATATCGTCAAAAAACCACCAAACTAATTTATCTGGTTAAATTTAAAGCAGTGCAGTGGCCACACCAACCTTTTTGCTTCTACATCCAAATTGGAGATTGCAAATTTCTTGTTTTCTTCCCATGGATAGTATTTTGGGGAGGTAGGCCTACATTGTACATTTTATATGATTGTTAGGGTCAGAATGAAATCAGTTTTCTGGAAAAATCTGGACAAGCTCCTTATTTAAACTTTTAAAGGTATCTCGAAAATCAGAAATGTTCACAGATTTACACACATGCACAATAAATTATAAACATGCTGATGGTAGAAAACTTCCCCAGAAATGGTTTTGTCTAAAGTGCTATATTCTTTGAGAAATGAGTAAAACAATTATTTTTCTTCTCATGAGAAGAAAAATTCACTTCCCCCAAAACCACTTCGCCCAAACGCTACTTCACCCAAATACCACTTCGTATACACAGGCCGTGGTTCAGGGCGAAGTGGTTTTTGGGCGAAGTGACTGGAAAGCTTTTTAAAAACTGTTTTCTCAAAAGTTAGGTTTTAATCATGCATATCTTCAATCACACAGGGAGATCAAACTATTTGTAACGGTTTACTAATACTTATAGTTTAAATGTTGACAGTCATATTCTTCATCATATTGAAGGGATAACATTGGAACCTCGATAATAAGAGCACTCACATTATGCTCATAACAAATTTTAGATCCTAATCCATTGTTCTTCATCGTTTTTACTCCTGATAATACAAGGTTCCCGTTACAACAAAGTAATCTGCAAAGTCCAAAGGACCTGCAGCCGATTTAACGAAACCTTACGCACACTGCGTAAGCCCGCTTGCGCAACTTTTTATTGCGTAAGCTGCGCAACATTCCTGTGATAACAATTACACGCAAGCCTATGGGGCTTATGCCATTTTCAAACGTTGCGCAAGCTGCGCAATTTTTCGTGAAATCGGCTGCTGTTATTGACGAGGTTCATTGTCACTTTGTGAAGATTCAAATACCTTAAAATGAAACTGAAAGTGTTTGCTAAAGTGCCAATCCATTAGTGCTGTTAAAAGCTTCAAATTACCATTGATCTACCGGTTGTCATAAGAGAAATCCAATACCACTAATAGCTGTATTTTCTTATTTAGCGCTTTATCATCACCAACTGAAAGCGTTGTTGCCATGCAATATTGTATGGCTGCTGTAAGGGAATCATCATAATAATTTCGCTTCATCTAGACGGCTGTTTGGCCATTGCACTCAACCTATCAGCATTAAGATTTAGATTGTGACATCCCCCCTGTTATTGATCAGGTTGACGAGGCAGTTGAGATTAAGTGACATGTTAGCCATAGTGGGATTTGAACCCAGGACCTCCTGACTGAGTCCCACCTTCATCATATCCACTCTCTAAATGCCAAAGAGTAAAAAACTCGCTCTCCAAAAGAGTGAATCCCTTATAAAAACCACTCCGAAAGAGGAGAAATCACTATAAAAAGAGTGAAAATCACTGGAAAAAAATAAGTCATATTCTGTCGGTCGCACATCCTGCACTTTTGTGACCCAGTGTCATATGCCTTTGTATACGGGCATAGCACCGTGACTGGAGTGAAAACAAATTCGTTCATGCTTAGATACGTGTACGTATTGCGTAGACAACAGCTTTGTTCCTTTGCTTGTCACCATGGGAACACTGTTGTTTTCACTCTAGCCCTACCGGATATGACGTGGCCGCGACCGACAGAATAAAGGACAACTCCTTCATTGGAGTGGTTTTCACTCTTTTAGAGAGTGAGTTTTTTACTCTTTTGCATTCTTGGAGAGCACCAGACCACACGCATTCTCATTATTTCAAAATTTCAACAAGCATCCTTAAAAGAGTCATTTTAATCACTTGATTTTATGCAAAGCAACTATTTTGACAAATCAACCTTTGAAGAATGAAAGGTATAAAATACCGTGCACCTTCGCAACAAATTCTTCCTAATATGACATGATGATGCCCCAGAAAGTGCAAAAAAGGGAGTAAACATGAATTTAGCAGTGAGAAGATTTCAAGTTTTCCCCTTGAAAACACTAATAATTTTTATGACATGCTCTATAGACTTCATAGAGTCTAAACTGACGAAGGTGTATAGCCTATGATACTTTTTTTCGAATGAAACAAATTGAGGCAGTAGGCCCTGCATGTATTCCTATTTTGAGACTTCATAAGAAGGAAATATCAATTACACCGGCAAGAAAAAACAAGTATCGAAAAGATAACATTATTAACTAAGATTATTAACTGATAACCTTCAGTTAGTAATATCTTACGGGAAGGTACCATCTTTCCACAGAAATAAATTTTATGTATAGTGTTTGTTGCCATTGCTATCAACATTTTTAGTAAAGACTTTCTTGTCAATTCATGGGGTAAAATGTTTGGTCATTGCAAGTGATATAAAGAATTAGACATTGGCGCCAATAATTATAGAGAAGAAAAACAAACTATAGACCTATGCTTCATTATATTCTCTTGTCAGGCTGCTTGTGACTGAAATTGACAATTTCCTTTTAAACTATCATGAGCTTAGACCTATTCAACAAGTTTTTAAATGGATGGCATTTTCGGCATCAATATTGAACGGCAATTTAACATAAACATATACTTAAGCCCAAAACTGCGAACATTTAATTTAGGCCTACACTGCGGAACAAAAATTCACAGTAAATATAAAAAAAAAAAACATACCTAGAACTTTGTAAGATGGCCATATGCTATTAACTCCATGTTTGAGGTTTCCCGTGGTTGTGTGTAAGCGACGTAAAATTACTCACATCCTCGCTCACTGTGAGCAGTTAGTTCTCTGCGGCTGTCTTGGCTTTCCTGCTCCAAATACTGACGCATATCCCGACGACAGAGCACCGCGTGCGAGGTCCCTAGGGGTCTTTTATGTCTTAATTCCTCGGCGAAACTATTGCAGTTTTAGCGCTGGATTCTGGGACCGAGCCTTGGGCGAGCGAGCTAGCGGGTCATCATCGGTCGACATCGCGCCGAGCTGAGCTGAGCTGAATGATTCACACGATCTAAAAATACTTCATCAGGAGAGAGAAAGGGTCGCTCACACCGTCTCATAATGAGAAAATGGAAGATGGAAATTACTCCAAACTCATGCCTCGCGGGGACGGGGTATGGTTTGCTATTAAGGTAATGAAGGACGATCCTTCTTGCCCGGGTTTGCTGGTTGGGAAGCGCGCCGAATAGCCCGTCAGCTTTCTGGCCTTTTTCTGCATTTTATTGGCGTTCATAAATGATGGTCGCATAGCTATTTTCTGATTAGTTTTATTTCCTGGTCGTTTTGTTTCGGTGGATCATCTTTCGTTCTTCAATTTCATTTATTATTTGACATTGCAGCTTCGTTGAACTTGCAAGCACCGAATTTTTGTTATTATAAAGATTGCAAAATGCAGCCGGCGCCACCAGATCGATTTTCGTGTTCGGTGTTTTCAACGCAAATCAATAAAAGGTAAGTCAATAATGTGTTGTGCAACTGTGCATCAACGAAGACAAAATTGCATTATTTTTGTGTCTTTCAAATCCCCACTGCAGAATCGCGAGCTTCAACGACAGATATGGGCCTTTTCCAAATCTCGACTTGGGCTCAGGCTCAGGCTCCGGCTCCACGTAAACCCTATGGAGACGGAGACGGAGACCGTATAGGGCCAGCCAATGATTAGCGCCATTGTAAATGACGCCAGTCGGTGAGTTATCAGCCATTAACGCTTTTCATTGGCTGCCAGCAATTTTGTTCCCCTCGAGATCTTTTTTTTCAAGATGGCCGCCGAATGCGAAAATCCCTTATTGAACACACATCGAAAGAAAAATACCAAAAAAAATGCATTTTTCATGCAATTCTCCCAATAATTCCCCCAATATTCTGTTCCGTCATCGTTAAGGGAAAGATTTACAAGTCGGACACCACCTAAAAAGCCTCATACACGAATACAAATCATATGAGAGTGACTGAAAATAAACCACGTGTAGATTCTTACCTTTTGTTTTTCGCGCACGTGCATGCCACGTCATGCGACAGCTGCTCACGGCCATCTTAACTTGCTTGCGTTGTAGTCGGTTTTCTATCAATAAAATACTGAATTCTTTCCACTGGAACATTTTACCGGCTATTTCCCAAATCAAAAACATTTGAAATTGGCTTCCGTTGGTTGTAGTCGTTCTAAACAATTTGCGACATGGCGAAAATAGGCTGCACAGTAATCTCATGCTTGTACACTTGTACGTTGAAAATCCCGCGTTTGCTATGTGTCACGTGATACGTGTCACATGTTGCAGTTTAACCAATCACAGCCATTATTTAGAACATGGCGCTCCTCGGTGTTTGTTGTGTGATCCATTCTGCAAAAATGAGTCGGGATCTCGCCGCATTTTCGCGACCATAAACAACCCTCCCCCCAAAAATATGTTTCTCACTGATCCAACCATGGTCAGGTTTGAGCTCCATGACTCAGCTCAGAGGTCATCAGTCATTGGTCAATTTTGTGAAACGTCAGCAACAGGATTCTGGTTATGGCCACGAAAACTCGATCCAGAAAATGGAACATCAGAATCATGTTTGCAGATTCGGGCACTGCGTATATTGCAAAAAAATATGAGTTGCCAGCTAAAATCTTATTTGATGTGTAGTTACTGATATTCTGCTACCGTTTCTGAGAACGCAATTTGACATGCAATTTTGGCTAGTATCCCATTTTACAAAGCAAGGAAATTCTGTGCTAAGCAAATGTCCGTTCTTAGCAGCACCATGAAAGCTGTTGAGCAGAAATTTGCATGCATGCAAAATTTATTTTCTTTATAAAAATGGGTTTATACAGTCGAAATCTTATATGATGTGTTCTCCTAATCTTGCTAAAAAAACAAGTTAAACATACAATTTTGACTGCCAACCCATTTTTACATAGCAAAAAAAATTGGTAAACTGTTAAAAACGGCATTTTCACTATTAAATGAATTACCTTGTAGAAATTTCAGCCACATAGATGCAGTAATACTTTAGAAAACCTGAAAAATCCAAACATGGTTTTTGTGCGTGAATGAATGGCTCAAAAAATCGCCTACATGCGATCTTTGGAGATTCAAATAGATTCATTTTTCTCATCAATGGGGGTCACTTCAGACGAAATAATTTCACACGATATATACTGCCATTACCATCTTGATATCAAGTTATGCTTTTAGGTAATAATTCAGTCATTTCTTTGGACGGTAATTGCCAGTATCGAATAGCTGCCATCTTTGTTCCTTGAGGACATGCACGGTTACACATTTTGTGCTTGCATTGTTGACCAATTTAAACAAGTTGCCCCACAAGATGGCGGCTATTCTATACGGTCTTTGAGACTTGTTATAACAGAATCTTGTATTACAAGGAATGGAAAACGACGAGCAAAATGATTGGGACTAACATTTTCCTTGTTATAAGCAAAATTTGTATTATCGCGGTTTGACGGTCTACCGTACACGAACAAGAAACAACAAACATAACCGAGTTGACTCTTGCATATATACAATATTTAATCGAGGAAAATTTTGTAACAGGTGGGGGAATATATCAATCAAACATTTCTGAGCAAAAGATTGGAGTACTGGGTTGTTTTACGAACGATGCATACATGTACTTGCAAAGTGCAAACTTCATACTCATGTACACAAAGGCTATTTTGAGAATGTAAATATTCAAGTTAAAATCACATACCCATGTTAATGTAAAACTCATCGCATAATACCGTCAGCCAACATGCATGTAACTACCCAAGTCGAACCCTAACTCAATTCTAGAATATTAAAACTACATTTCATAACAATTAAACTCATGATCTAGTTCATTTGGGCAAAATCAAAACTTTAAATAAAACCCCAAATTTTAGCATGCATGTACATGTAATTATAAATGTTACTTTCGCTTATTTTACACCCTTTTTTAGCATCTCTCAATTAGTTTAATGTACACTTCTTAACTTCATCTAACTCTTAATAAATAATGGAGAAAAAAAACAAAGAAAAAGGAGAAAAACTCAAGAATGCAGGAATCATTACTGGGACCACATTTGACAATTTAAAAAAGGGGGTCAGTTTTGACAAATGCATTCCTCAATTACCCATTTCGGTTCAGTATTTACATTCAGCATATTTTGTAATGATCTTAAAGGAGCATGACCAGAGTTTCTGGAAAATAGTTTTCGATGTAACTTACCAATATTCTCAAGTAACTCCCATACACACCTCCCATGTCCCAAAAACCCGAAAACATTCGCGATTTCCAGTAAAAAATTGAACAAAACTATCGTCGGCCTTCAGTGATAAACGTTGATACTGGAAAATTAGTTTACAAATAATCGGTGGATTTTCGACGATATCCTCAGAAATATGCGGCCTAGAAGCGCGGGAGTTTCAGTTTCGTAATCAGAAAAATATAACGGATGTTATGATATAAAAATCCCATGACCCATAAGAAAAGTCCCGGGGAGTTATGGGTAAAAAAAAGTGATCTGGTCACACTCCTTTAAACATGTTTATTGAACAAAATTTTTTGTAATACTATTAAAGATTATTTGTTGCACAGCATTGGCACAAAATCTCCTTACTATTACATATAATGTTCTAAATTAAAAAGAAAAAACTTTAAACCCTCTACCTTCACAAATTTTTTCAGTTCTATCCTTTCGAAAGCAGAGGGAAATAAAATACAGAAAGGCATATGGTGATGCTTATTTTAGTAATTATGCATCAAATGACTTTAATACAGCTATTTACAAAGCATAAATTTACGTAATTTTTTCACTCCATACACCGGAAACGGACTTAATCTAAAATAGTTTACAAAATTTGTTTATATCTGTAGTGCCCTCTATTGAAAATTGGTCGACGATTTGATATGCGACCTCATTCTAGGCCTAAACAAAATTCATGTCAAAAAAATAACGTGCACATAACGGCAGGCATGTTCTGGCTTGTTGTGACGTCAGAGGGCACATCATCTATTCCTGTTTAAAGCTGGATTATTATTCATGCGAACGCAAACGTGAACCTGACGTTAAACATTTCGCGGCGAACAATCGCAACACTTGAAACTAGTTCAACTTTCTGCAAATTTGCGTTTGCTGCAACGTCAGCTTTGCATACTTGCCTCACTATCGTGAGAATGTATTAAAATGAACCGGGTTTTATTCTTCGATTCCATTCTGTTAAACAAGTCAACAAGGCAACGACAGTCGTACAAAGACAACCAACAACAGAACGTAACTAGGTTAGTTTAACTTTCTGCCATCAAAAAGATGACCATTTCCTAAATGCCTGTTTTGCAATCCTCTGAAATTACACTTTTCTCCCCTCTTTAACGCAAAACAAAAAAAGGATTTCTAGTTTATGATCAGTTTACCAAGCAATTTTTACACTAAAAAGCATGCTGATCCTTCACAACCGATTTCACCTAAACGGGAGCAAACACTTAAAAGACTACCCACTTTTCAGAACTTGTTTTACACAGATTATTTATAATTACTGCCTTTTGTCCATACTCAATGATGCACCATTCTCGATTGCTCCTTGGTAGTGACCAGACTTTGTTTCTGGGATGTGATCGGGTTTTTCTCCCTTCTCGCATCGTTCCCACATCTGGAAGAACAGACGCTCCAGGCACAAGGTGTAGGTCCTGACGTTAAACAGCGGACTTTCGGTTCGGCCTCTCCAGACTTTGATCTTCATCATCTTGCGGCTGGAAGAATAAGAAAAATAATAGTGGATTATTGTATAGTGTGCATGTATACCATGCAGGGTACTCCTAGCACTGTTCCAATTAATAAGGTCCTGGAGACTTTCCAGATTACTGTGCTATAACGAATCGAATATTCGATTGTCCATCGAATATTCAAATAACATTTTACTGAATCGAATATTCGGTATGTGCTGAAAACCCTTTTTTTCTTTGCCGAAAAGGCCACTTTGATGTCATTTTTGCATCCAACCACGAATCCAGTGTACAAAGGCCGACGATAATTTGTCTAAAAACTATTCGGGCGAGAGACTGCTACATAAGTATGCAAGTTACAACACGAAGTCTATAGTCTGGGCACAGATATTTTGAGGCAGTAAATTCGGCAATAAAGAGGCTAATGTTCTTCTTGTGAGCTGTGAGTTTAGATGTGCCATTATGAATTTATTTCATGGCAAACTTTTCTTTCCTTCAAAATCGATAAAACCGATTTTTCGAATAGTAAATTAATCGAAAATGCACATGCCTACTGTGCTATAAAAGGAAACTTGTATTATTAGGAAGAACAATAAATTGAAAATGAATGCACAATTACAAACAATGAATAGACCTTATGCGTAGCGGCCATGATAGAGGACAGGTTTTCATATTTAAATGATGTGACAATAGATCCACAATGTGCCTACTCGTGCATGGCGCACTGTGACAATGCGACTGCCCTCTATCATGGCCGCTATGCATAAGGTCTATTGGGACTTAGAATTTTCCTTGTAAAAAGCAGAATGTTGTACTAACAGTGTTCTTATTATAAAGGTTCGACTGTATAAAGTTTTTACATTCTTGTCTTGAACACACTAAGCCAAAAAAAAAATTTATTTTTGACTTCATAATAAAGGGTGTCCCAAAAATGTCCAAGCCAAACCGGGCAACCTCAGAATTTAGGTTTCTCAAGGTCCTGGATAGGGAATCTTCTAACACGAAAAACAGTCCATCAAAATCAATCAAGACAATCAGAATTTAATGTCATTGTTTATGCAAAGTCACACCCTAGTTCATGAACAAGATCAAATTATTTGACAAGAAATGGCTGCCCAGTTTAGGATAAGTCAATAGGCAATTTTAGCCTGATTTTGATAAAATAATGTAAGAAGATTCTCTATCGGGATCTGGGGAAACCTAGATTCTGAGGTTGCCTGCTTTGACCTGGGCCCAATTTCATAGAGCTATTTAACAGCCCTTTTTCCGTTAACCGTGCGTCAGGCTATTTCATAGACATCGTTAACGGTAAGCAACTGAAAACCTGCCTTAACCTCGGAGCCAAATTTTGCTTAAGATAGTGACGCAACAATGGCGGTTTCCAAGCTTATGCAAGCCGCAGTCGTGAAATAGCCTTAACGTTAGCACAACATTTCTGCTACAGTAAGCACACGTTTTCAGCTAGCACTCAAGCAGCTCTATTAAATTGGGCCCAGGACATTTCTTTTTCCCCCTCTTTTTTTTTTGGGGGGGGGAGGGGGGGAGGGGGGGGCGGGGGGGAGGGGAGGGGGGGGGGAGGGGGAGGGGGGGGGAGGGGGGGGAGAGGGGGGCGAGGGGGGCGAGGGGGGCGAGGGGGGCGAGGGGGGCGGGGGCGGGGGGGGGGGGGGGGGGCGAGGGGGCGGGGGCGGGGGGGGGGGGGGGGGGGGGGGGGGGCACTAAGTTCACTGCCAAAAGGACTCTTCTGTTAAAAAAAAACAGGGTAGCCACTTACAATTCAAGATCTGTCCCAAGTCGGCTGGCAATGCTCTCATAATCTTGTCTGGATGATGCAACAAGCTCAGGACATCCAAGGCACTGAAGCTGGGAAGCGGCAATGCGAGATGCCAACGTCTCACCTGGGAGGAAAGAGAAATGGACAAGAAGAGGCATGAGCTAAAAATTCCTGTATAAAAATCTCACCGTATTTTCAAATTAAGCAAAATTTTGATTTAAACATGGACCCGTTCACATTAAAGAAATTGCTTTGTTCGACAAGATTTGACGACAATTCGACAAAGATTTCCTAATGTGCACAAATGATTCTTCATTCGACAAAGCAAAATAGTTTCATTCGACGAAGAGATCGCTTCACTCAAATTTAATGAAGCAAAATTGCATTACTCCAAGATATACAAAAAATTCAAGACAAAAGTGAAGCTTACCAGGCAGAGTGACCATGGGAGTGCCAGCCCACAGCACGTCCATGCCGGTAGTATGCCCATTACACAGCGGCGTATCCAAACACACATCGGCAATCTGACCACGTCGTACATGTTCCTCTTTGGATGCTACGGGTGAGAAGATGAGACTACCAGCCGGCATGCCGTAACGTGTAGCGCTGGCGGTTAGGTGTGGCTCGCCGGTAGCAGGGAAACGCAGGAGCCATAGGACGCTGTTGGGAACTTTCTTGATAATCTGAGGGGAAAAAGGGAAGGCATTTCGCCACTTAAAGACATTACATGATTGGAAAACTTTTAAAAACAGAAACAACAGCATTACATAACTAAAGGATAATGTTGATAAACTACCTTGTAGAAATTTCAGCCACATAGATGCAGTAATACTTCAGAAAACCTGAAAAATCCATGCATGGTTTTTGTGTTGAATGAATGCTGAAAACATTGTCTGCAGACCTTTTTTTTGAAAAGCACCTTTAGTTGGCAATTTCTCCCACAAACATAACATTTTACATGGACAAAAATTATGCACTTTCACAAAATGAAAAGTTAATTTAAGCTTTTCATCAAGTCAAACTGGGAAATTCCAGTGTTACTCACCGAGACCCACATCTGTAGCGTCGCAGGGTCAATCTTGTACAGCTGATTAAAGTTGCAATAGACGATGGCATCATCAGCAATGCCGTACATTGAGCGTGTTGTGATGATGGGCATTGTAGGCACCTCCTCCCCTGATGCAGCTTTAGGCTGTACCTGTATCAAACAAACAAACAAAGGCAAGTTAAAAAAGGGTTGAGAATAAAGTTGAAAACATTTTCAACTTGCCAATCGGGTGGTTACAAAAATATTTCTTTTTCAGATTGTCTGCGATTGTTTTTTTTTTCCTTTAACTTTTTCCAGTTTACGTACCTGATTAACAGCCAGTCCATGTGTGATGTTCATCCCATTAACGGAGGCCTGTGCATGTCCTTGTAGCACCATGGTGTTGAGAGCTTGGGAGATGGATGTTTCCAGAACCGAGAAGTTGAGTGGGTTCTCCAACTTGTCAGTAGTGCTTTCAGTCTGTAAGGGATAAGACGATAATTTAACACACATCTTTGACTCTCCATTTCAGCAGATTTATCTTCAACATTAAAAGATAGATTATGGGATTTAAAAACTGTTGCAAACAGCACTTTCTCCATGTATGATTGAGGATGTGTATGATAAAAACCAACCTGTGTGTAAGTCAGCTCAGTACCTCATCTAAACTCCTCAAAAAAGTTTGGAAAGTCAAGTTTGACTGACGATTTCTCTCTTGTTGCCTGAATTTGGTATCATTAGAAAGCCCTGTTATTCCTCTTTACGATGATGTGTCATTTGTTATGATTAAGCAATTGGGGGATGTGCAGCACAGCTGAATACGGGGGCGGGTGTAAAGTGAAATGTCACAAAATGCATTGCTATTGTCAAAAAGTGCATTGACACATTCCCATCCTCCAAGCAAAAGGGGAATGCAACTGCATGACAATAGTGAATTTTGTGACATTTCACTTTCCACCCACTCCTGTATTCCGCTATACTGCAGATCCCCCAATTGATTAATCATAACAAATGACACATCACTGTAAAGAGGAATAACAGGGCTTTTCAATTATACCAAATGCAAGGGAAATGATTTAGTAACAAGAGAGAAATCGTCAGTCAAACTTGACTTTCCGAACTTTTTTTGAGGAGTATACATTCCGAGAAAACTAAGAATAACTGTCTATACTTTCAGGAAATTGTGCAAAGCCATTGTTCTATTTAGGCTGGTTTTTTTAGACATTATTTTACCATGCATTTACACAAAAGAACATGGATGGATTTTTCAGGTTTTCTGCAGTATTACTGCACCTGAAATTTCTACAAGGCAGTTTTATCAACATACAATTTTAGTCATGGGTGGTAATAACGCCGTTTTTAACAGTTTACCAATCATGTGCTCTATGGGGCCGTCCATAAAGTACGTACGCACGAAATGCCGACTTTTTAGATCCCCCTCCCCCCTGTACGCATATTTCGTGACGTCACTCATATGCTTTAACGTTGGGTGTACGCATTGGCTCCCCTCCCCCCTGCATACGTACTTTATAGATGGTCCCTATCTTTAAATACAAGTAACTACTTGTACCTTCTCCGTGGAAGACACCCCATTAGACGAGGCAGCGGTACTAGCAGCAGCAGTAGTAGTAGGCGTTTTAGCCGTGACCACAGTATTCACTTTCTCCATGAAGCTCTTATTATCCAACGCATTGATGATCCCAATGTTGTCTTTCTTCAGGCCGTCCTTGGATTCAATGATGATCTTATCCAGTAGGTGTGGGAACATGTTCCAGTGGTCGCCGGTGAAGAACGTGTACGGCATGTGAGCAAGTTTCTCCGAGTAGTGAGCGCTTAGGTCCATCGGGGACGTGATTTTGTCGGTGATTAGGTAGTCCATGAATGAGGCGCCGCTGGTGCCTGGGTAGCCTAGCCACATGACCTGGTAAACACACAATTTATTTGCTTTTCAAAATGGACTAATGATAATAATGATAATGATATGGATTTATACCGCGCACTTATCCGGGGAAATCCCGATCAAGGCGCCTACATTATCATCACCCTGATCATAGGGCTCCATTAAAATCACTCCAAATACCATCTCAGCTCCCTACATTATGTGTATTACAATATCCAGGTTCAACTGCAATAGGATTGTGGACACAGATCCTAATGCCCTAGCCAAAGGCCACGTTAGACAGGGGCCACAATACCAAGGTTCTACCTCCATTTGATTGTGTACAAACTGCCTTGGGACCAAACAAATGTGGCCCAGTGTTGTTCAGAAGCGCCAGCTACTCTGTCATTTGCTGCCGGCTACTTTTTGGATTTTACAAAAGAAATCTTGTATATTCCCTAATTAGTATCAGAATTACTTTCAAATCTCTTGTGTACACAACCGACAACTCGTATTTTTTTTACCCGTTACTCCAAAATCTCTGGACAACACTGGTGGGCACTTTAGGCAGATGGCAATTTTACAAAGTAGCAGATTTGACGGTACATGCTGATGGCTAAGTAAAGGCCACCCTCTGCCTTGCCTACCTGTATTGGTGCTGGCCTGAGGGCAAATATCTCATTGCGAGCCCCTTTAGTGTAGCCGTTCATGTTGACCAAGATGTGGACTCCATCGGCGTTGATTCGGTCTGCAGCCTTGCCATTGCATGATATCTAGTAATAACACAAAAATACTCATAACTGAAACAAGTTATCTCCTCCAATTAGTGCAAAATATTAGCAGGGTGGCACCTCACATTTTAGTCGCCTGTAAAGCTTTTGTTACACATAACCAGTTGATAATACACAACATTAACCCTAACACTCCTCAATCCTCCAAAATCAATACGATTTTACATACACTCTAGTTTGCTAGGGTTAATCAACTTATTAGTGATGCTTGAGGCTTGTACCTCATAGGATTAATGTTCTGTTATAAAATAAATCTGTAAAATCATGACTAAAAAGGAAAATTTAAGAGGGCAGCCCAAGGCCAAAAAAATAGTATTCTGTCTCTGGTCGGACCGAAGTTCCAGTATTCAGCTCAGACACGCTCTAATTCACAATCACAATTCCTTGTGTCGCATGAGAACTAGCCGCCATTGTTGCAGCCGATTCAACAACCTCATACTCGCTATCATTCTCATTCGATATCAGTATCGTCCGAATCTATTGCCCCGAGTACAAGGTCGAGCTGCCCGGGAAAATACATAGACTTGTTTCCATTCCCGACTTAGTCTACAGGATTGGCGATCAGTCTACAAAATGTGAGGCGCTGCAGCAATAAAGGGCAGTTTTAGCGGCCACAAAAAAAAAGAAAAAAGGATTGACTCGCATGCTTAAAATCGACGCGCATGCTTGAAATCGTTAGCGCGCACTAACAATAGACAACACTTCTTTTTTTTTTAAGCCTAAAGCCCGGTTTATAATTCATGCAAAAGCCAACACGAATATGAATCTGAAATAATTCCGACGTCAAACATTTCATGGTGAAAATTCGTGCAACAACTTTCTGCGAATCCGCAGCTCAACATTGCTGGGACGTCAAATTATCATTTGTTGGTACGTGAAGTATAGGGCGCTTGCACAGGGGGTCAAAAGGTCACGGTTTGCTATTGCTTGTCTTCCAGATCGTGAGAGAACAATAGAGCCACGTGGGGAAGCGCACGTGGCTGCTAGCAGAAAAGCACGTGGCTCTATTGTTCTCTCTCGATCGGGAAGACAAGCAATAGTGACCCATGACCTTTGACTGCCTGTGCAAGCGCCCTATGGGCAGCAGATATTTTAATAGGGTTGCCCTGTTTTACATGTGAATGTGAATGTCGTGTTTTCATCAAATCTATCACAGGCAATACAATTTAGTAGTCCACACGGCTAGAAAGAATAAATGCCAATGTGTGATCAAAAAGAACTGGCATTTGTGAAAATCCTTCTGAAGATCTAATAAACATACCTGTGAAAGATCCACAAACGATCCAGCTTCTTTCGACACCTTTGCTCTAAAGTTGGTGCCATCGTCACCACTCAGTGCATAGCAGAACACCTATGGAAGGCACAAGGGCAGAAGAATTATATTTAGGGGCCTTTAAAAATTGTCATTTTGACAGTCCTGTAGAGTAGTATTTTTGAAGTAGTATTTTTGTGGGGTACTGTGGCCGAGTGGTTAGGGCCATTGACTCGCAATCATGGGTGAAAACTTGGGGTTGCGGGTTCGAATCCGGCTGCGGTACATGTGCCCTTCGGCAAGGCACTTAACCACACTTGCTCCATCCTTCGGAAGGGATGAAAAGCCGTTGGTCCAGTGTGTTAGGTAATGGTAACGCACTCTAAAGATCCCAGAGCATTCTTTCGTAAAGAGCAAGGGGATATTCCCCGGTGTCTCTGGTCAGTTTCTAATTCGAATTCTTCAAGGGTTTCCTCACGCTTGCGAGTGACAGTGCAATGAACACTATTGAGGAATCCTTGGTATGAATACCAGAAAGAAATAATAATAATAATAACAAACAATGAGCCCATTATTGATCTTACCTCCACCTTGTCGCTGTGTTTACCAGGCACACCCTGCATGAGATGAGATGTGGGGTGATTACCAAAGTCTGAGCTGATGTAACCAACCCTCAGCTTGAAGTTGGATGCACTCAAGTCTTTTGGGTATTGGTACGGTTCCTTGTGCAGTACGTTGATCTAAAATGTCAAGATGGATGATTTATACTTAATCAGGGCGTTGACATTAACCAAGGCCATTGATGGCAGTTGGCCTCATGCCATACTGAGTTGGCCCTGATGCCCCCTTCAAGATATACACTTTCCGAGGCCAACTTGGCCAGCATGCCCTATCCTCTTAAATGTCACAAGGCTTGTACGTACTCTAACATAAGCAGTACACAATTAGGTACGAGTTGACAAGTTGATGGTAAAACTCAAATTTAGGAGTCAGAAAATTTAAGTTCTAGTGCCGGGAGCTAACTGCATCCCACTCAGTTAAAGAGTGCAATAAAAACTACAGTGAGTTTGACGTACTCGACACAAACGCAATAGACCTTTATCACGGTGCGTCCATCTTTGTCTTGTTCCCCACTGCATAGTACGTGTACGTGTCGGGCATGATCAGTGCGTGTGCGTGTCTGCGCGATAGCGCGTGGTCTTCCGTTGTTGTTTTGAGAGAATCAATGTCCCCGCTGCACGTTTTCTTGATCGCACCGCGGCGCGCATGTCATTGTGATGCACACAATAAACATTTTCAACACGGGGCCAAACTATTTTATTTCGGCAAGCCTCGCTTTGGTTACGTTCATTTTAATAGGGGAAAAGGGAAGATGGCCACACCGTGATAAAGGTCTATCAGCTGCGGTTCAGCGAGTACTCCATTTTAGTCTATCATGCTTTGCATTATTGTTACGTCATTTCGCCTGTAGGCTGTTCCCAATTAAATGAAGAACCCACCTTTTCTAGACACAGGTTTCCGTGTCGACTGGCAATGCCCTTGCGGAATTCCGGAGACAGCGGATACAGCATGCTGTGGTGTGGATGGACCGAGGGAAGCCGGTTTTTATCTAGTTGGTCAGCTACGATTGTTACCAATTGCTTCATACGCTGTTCATAATCTGACCAATCACACACAATCTGGCGAGACAAAAAGGCGTGTTTATATCATGTTTATGTTTATATAAAAGACAGAAAAACCACCTGAACAAGTCTTGGCATACAAATTTCATTTGCAAGAAGAAAATATCCACTATAGGCCCTTTGCCAAATTTCGAACATGCTAAAAACATTCTGCGATTGTGTTGCAATGGCCACGTACACAAAATCATGATTGCGCTATCGTGATCAGATCACGGACGAAACGCAAGGTGTACGGCTGGCTTTAGGATAAACGTTTTTGGGTGAAATAGACTTGGTGTAAGGGTTTCGTCTACATTGCTTACCTGTAGACAGTGAGCCAAATTGCAGTAGGCATCAGGGAAGTCTGGCTTCAGCTTCAGGGCCGTTCTGTAGGATGCTATAGCCTCAGGAATCGAGCCAGAATCCTTTTAAACAAAAGAAGAATTAATCAATTACAATGAAGTCAAAGAGTGTAAGACTGTGAAATATGAACAAAATGTAGAGCAACTCATCATGCAGCACCGAGAGAAGATTTGGGTTCGTGGAGAAGGCCCGGGGAGTATACCATTATGCATCATAGCTCAGCTGGTACAGCTTCTGCCTGGTGTGTAAGAGGTTTTGGGTTCGAATCCCGATAAGGCCCATATGATTTTCCTCTCATTCAGATGTTGCATTCGTTACTTTGCCCAGTTGCTCTCCCATGCAGCACAGAGGGAAAATTGGGTCCGTGGGGAAGGCCCGAGGGAGCATACCATTGTGCCCTGTGGCTCGGCTAGTGGAGCGTCTGCCCGGTGAGTCAGAGGTCTCGGGTTCGAATCCCAATTAGACCCTTGGTTGTTTCAATTTAATGGTGATTAGGCACCATACCACATATTGAACTCTTCACCATGTCTACAATAAAACTAGTGAACTGTTTCCCTGCTCTTTTCCCAGATTACCAATGACTGTTTAGACCCAGTTGCACTGGTAACTGAAGTCACACTTTGGTAGTCTATATCATTGCTATTACCTTGTGTATTGAAGCCAGGTTACTGTGTGCATCAGCGAATGCTGGGTTGATCTGAATGGCTCTAGTGTAGCATTGCAGAGCTCCCTGTATGTCCTGCATCTCCTTCAGTGTGTTACCCATGTTGGAGTAGGCATCGGCAAAGGTTGGTGCGATTCTGTTTTGTCAAATTGAAAAAATACATTATTCAATGCAGTAATTTGTACAAAAATTAGCCATTTGGCTACACTAGTGATTGTCAGGTGAAAACCCTTGGCTTGTACTCGACAGTTTGCATGTTATGTCAAACTACTCCAGGATTACCCTCAGTATATAAACAAATTGACACTGGCAGCGACGTTTCAGATGTTAAGCCATTGTCTCAAGTCTTCTTATTTGCAAATTTTATCACAAAAGAAAGCCCCGAGATGCTCATTTTTAATGTATTCAGGGATGCCAGTGGCTCTTACCTTCAGGGCCGGAAAAAAATCCACTATCATAACTGCATGTATGTGTGCACATGGACTCGCCAGTACAGTATACTGCACAGTATGTACATTGACAGTACGAGTGCAATGCAATGGATATGTCAGTATGTATGTGATCTAACCACTGCTGTATTGATACGGCGCCCTCTATGTTCTTCTGATCAATAGTCTGGTTTTGTGGTACTTTAGCCCTGAATGATTATGGCCGGGATACAGACATACTGCATGTGTGCAAATCATGTACATAGGCTGTACATAACATGACGTATGGCATTTTTTTTGGACTTAAAGAGTTGAAAATATATTTTCCTTATATTTCCGGCCTTTTACTTTTCCGGCCTGGAAAAGGCTTTGCCAGATTTATTTTTCCAAAATAAGAAAAAGCAGGAATTCCGGCTATAGCTGGAAGACTGGCATCCCTGATGTATTACCCCAAACACGAAAACTACTCGATAAACTTTTTGATAGACATTTTGAAACCTTTGAAGATCTACTAAAATTCTGCCCATAATGTAGTTTAAGTGATAGGGTAGCAAAACCAGATGACTCCCTGGTTTTACAACCATAATACCATGATCGTCAAGAGCCTGATTTTGTTCTCATGAGGGCACCCTTGTAAAAAACAGTGTGCACAAGCATTTATATAAATTTATCTTCAATTATAAGTTTATCATAAAGATATGTCGTGCATATTCACTGTAATGGACAGTTGGAATTTAAGTATGGTTTTTCTGATCAAATGTTTAAATTTTTTGATCAAATTTTGGGAAATTGCAAGTTCTGTATATCGTCAGTACTCCTAAATCCACGCGGTCCTATTTCTACGCACTCACCTTAATGTTTGCCGGCCAATGCGCGCGCGTGCATAAGCGTTAGGTGCGCAGATTATGGAGGATCGAGGATACAGGTTTTAAAGTAAATATCTTACTTTATAGCTTCTTTGTAGTGCACCAGTGCCTCCTGCAGCTTCCCCTGCTGTTGCAGCACACTAGCCAGATTAGAATGTGCAGCGGCAAACTCCGGGTACACCTCTAGGGCCTTGCAGTACAGCTTGATGGACTCCTCCGTCAAGCCCTGCTCCCGCTTGATGTTAGCTAGGTTATTGAGGGAGTCGGCGTGCGTCGGGCAGAGCTGGAGGGCGGTGTTGTAGCACTCCTCGGCTTCGGACACTTTGCTTTGCTCCTTGAGGGCGTTGGCTAGGTTGCAGTAGGCGTCGGGGAAGTGGGGTTGGAGCTCGATGGCTCGGCGGTAGGTGTCGATGGCGAGATCGATCAACCTGAATGATGAAAAATTAAGGTAAAAAAATTGATGTCAATATTCGCAAGACATCACATGCAAATTCTCAGTCAACAGTGCGAAACGGAACAAACTAGGACAAGTTTAATAATGACATTTATTTTCGGTCCCTGGTACTTGAATTAGCCCTTAAAGGCCCTATGTATCATTCGCAAGGTACAACTTTTTGCAGATTTGTGGAATAAGAGTGTAAAATCTCTAAGGAAGAATGTTGGTAAACTAGCCTGAAGAAATTTTAGCTACATAGATGCATCAGTGCTTCAGAAAACCTTGAAAATCTATGTATGGATTTTGTGTACAAGTGAATGGTAAAGACTTTTTAGAAACCCACCTTCAGTTGTCAATTTCCAACATGAAATACAATCTTTGACGGAAATAAATGTACGTGGTGTTTGTTACCATTGCCATCAACACTTTGAGTAAGGTTTTTTTTGGTCAACTCATGAAAAACAAAATTGGGTCATTGCAAATGCTACAATAGGCCTTTAAGAGTGCAAACTGCTGATTGGAATCCTTGGATCAATTTCAAGTTAAGACCAGTTCAATGTGTCCTAATTCCCTCAGCAACATCCCAAGATAAGAAGATTGACCCTTCTTAAGACGCATCTTAGCACTTTGTGAAATCAGCCCCTGGTCTTGACAATCAAATTTGGAACGCATACTAAGCTGGTTTCTTTCCAATCAGCAATTTGCATTCTATAGAACGGATTCTGGGGACCTGATTGAATCATCTTTCCACGTGAATCGAGTGTGTTCAACAAGGCCACAACAAAAAAACGAAAAAAGGCTGACGTACCCCTGTTCATAGTAGACACAAGCAAGATTTCCGTGAACCACGGCATGGTTGGGACTTAGCTGTAACGCTCGAAGGTAGGCGCCAACGGCTCTGAAAAAAATAAGTGTTGATTGGTCATTAACAGTGTTATTGTTATTTACCGAGACCCAAGATCAATGTTCCACACTTACTAGAGAAAATGTTTGCTATAGACCGTATCGAATAGCCGCCATTTCGTGGGGCAGTTCCTTGAGGACATGCATGGTTGCACATAGTGCTTCCATTGTTGAATGTTTTAAGAAACGAAAGGTGCCCCATGAAATGGCGGCTATTCGATACGGTCTATAGTGGTATTTGTTAACGCGATTTGTTTTTGTTTCATTTTTCAATATTTTAACAACTTAATTCTGTTCAGTTAAACTACCTGTCAAATATCCGAGCTTCTTTAAGCACATTTCCAAGATTGATGTAGGCATCTAAGAAGTTTGGATCCAACGTCACCGCCTGAAAAGGAAATTGCATAAGAGAAGTTCACATTTCAATTCATTTTATTTTGCCGCATGAGACTTGTATACCACACAAGTAATAAACAATGAAAAATTTGTAAGTGTTTTCTAAGAAAGTCTTTAATTTGACCCACTCCTAAATTTGGGGTTTTCCTATCGAATATGCATTTACTGATGCCTGATAAGTCATTTTAAAGAAAAATATCAACGATCAACTCTTACCTCTCGTGCATAGGATCACAATATCTCTTGAGAAAAAGACGACTTTGAGCTTTGGTGTGACAAAAATTGCAATGGTTTTGAATTTGAAAGACGTCCGCATAAAGCCTGGTATGGTACCCCGAGTTCATCATGATGCCATGCTTACCTTTTCAAAGTGATGTATGGCGAGCCAGATCTCCCCTTGCGCATTGAATACACAGCCGAGATTGCTCCACGCCACAGCAAAGTTTGGTTGCGTCTCAATGGCTTTAAGATAGCACGCCTGTTAACAGATACCCATGGACAAGGCGTGGGGGATGTGAGGGAGGGTGTAAGGAAAGATGTGAACATAGCAGTTCACAATGGAAAAGGATGAGAAAAGATGTATGGAAGGAAGGGATAAAAAATACGGCTTCAGTAACAGGAAATGAGCTATGTTATTAAGATATAAACTAGGAGAATACCCGGTGTTTACACAGGAAATAGACAAAAACAGGCTTCAAAAATGCAATGTATTCGCTGTGTCCATATGACATTTTTTTTGCTCCTTCCCATTTTTCCCATGGGTGTTGAGATTTTGATACCATATCATTTGTCATTTTTCTCATTACCATTCTGAAATTTTGCTTTCACATCTAAATTGGAGACTGCAAATTTCCCGTTTTCGCATTTTATATGATCGATAGGTTAGAACGAAATTCATTTTCTGGAAAAATCTGCACAAGCTCTTTTAAATTTTGGATGGCAAATTTACTTCTGGGGAATTTGGATTGGTTTTGAAATGCTGAAGACTTTGTTTTTGATCTTTGATTTGTGTAAAAACGAGCTGTAGTCCTACAGCTCAATGATGACTGTATAAAGCTTGTCGAGACAATACCTAGCCAGCCTGCAACGCTGCAGCATATATCACGGCACTCATTGTTTCAACAGGACGGGCAATGTCGTCATTCCTGTTCTCAAAATACAGACATCTGCTTTACATAAATTCAACAATAACAGTGTTAGGGGAATAAACTTGTCAGAGGAATGAGATTTGATGCCAACACTCGTTGAGGCAAATGAGCTCAGTGGCAACGCTCGCTGTGCTTGCGCTAACGCTGTGCTCGCGCTAACGCTGTGCGGAAAATGCACCGTGGAGAGGAAATAATGGTTTCTCACATTTTGGAATTTCCTTAGATAAAACTACACATTTTCACAATGGCTTACAAATGAGGCCAACAGTTAAAATTTATGATTAAGAGAAACAAATATGACCATATTTCCTATCTCCAAGATACACTGCAAACTGCATTTCAAGGCTGCAAGCTATACATGATTGAAATATGTACCAAGATGGGAAGAAATCTGGAAACCATCAATGCCCCTAATTGTACAGTAATTCAGAAAAAAAAGATTTACTGACAAATCTGTCAAAACTGGAGGGAAAAACAAACGAAAAACAAAACTGGGCTTTCGGGTTTTGGAATTTATTCCTGTGTATGGTACATACTTTTCTCACGGCTAAGCACGCACTGCATTAATGGTCATGCTGCTGTAGCCAATAGACACTCTGCATGGCGGCCATATGAGAGGACAATCGCATTGTCACAGTGCATCATGCATGAGCAGGCGCTTTATGGATTGGAGGTGTTGTCACATTTAAATAGGGAAACCTGCCCGCTAATATGGCTGCCGGTGCGAAGTGTCTATAGCTACATTTGCTGCTGCTGCTGCTGCTGCTGCTGCTCGCATTGCGCATGTGGGTTTTTCTATAAATTAGGGGTCCAATGTTGGTGTCCCCCGTTACATTTTACATCTTGTTTTTGTAAATTCAGGACACATTCTTTAAATACTTTCCATCTCAAAGATTGAGTACATAAGGTACAATTCATACAAAATGGTTTAAAAGCCATTTTAATGAATTTTGTACGAAAAATAACACATCAGGTGTAACAGGGGGACACTAAATGTCACACTTTTGGACCCCTAATTTATAGAAAGACCCATATACGCATCGCCTTATATGTACAGCAAGCTTCACACTGTAAAGAAACTCAATTTATGATCAGTTATTCTCCTAGTTTATTGACAGACGACAGACATCAATTGAACATCTTTCGGTAACATCCTGTGATTGATTTTAAAAATTATAATTTGAAAAAAAACAAAAATGTTTCTCTGGTTTCTTTGAGAAACCTTCCTTTGTAAAAACATCAGAATCTTTGGCATAAAAAAAAATCTTGTTTATTGATTTGTGATACAAAATAGAAGTTACTTGTTGACTTGTTCATCTGCTGCAATCAATGTTCACTGATACAAACCAGATGTTCACAAGGTAATATTCACTCTGTGGTGGCGTACGTAGCACAAAAGGTGCATGATCGGTTTATCTACAAGCAGAATCCTGAAGTGTAAACCCACTCACAGCGTGCAGTGAGAACGTCTCGCGTGTCCATCTGCCGACTAAAACTGTTGGTTGCGACAAGCATCAACGGGGAAAAGCCTTTATAAATGCATCAAGTACAAGAAAGATTAAAAAGAAGAATTCGTTAGTTGCAACTGTTGAGGGGAGAAAAATGAATTAATTCCTGTAAAAGAAACACAACAGATAGATGGTTCCCCCCGAAAAATATGATCTTTATTGGAATTTCAGTTTATCATTTTAGAGAATGTTGAACGTTTTCCTTGCAAGGTTTGTTGTTCACTCGCAGGGAGGGACGCTTGCGATCAAAATGAAACCAACGTCGATAAAAGCAACAATGGGAGACACTCTCGAAACGAGCAGAACAAAATAAGTAAAGTGCAAAGTAAAATTCTCAATTTTATGTATTTAGGTTATGTAATCATCCCAGCATTGCGATATGGATGTTGGTTACACTCGCTAACGCGCCGTTTGCTGTCAGCTGATGCATTGAAACATGCCAACCTTTTCGTGCCATGTTTTAAACCTTTTCGCGTTCTAAAAAACAATAATTAGATAGGACCTGTACATACAGTAGATGTCAAATAATACTTTGTCAATGTTTTTCCAATGTTCGCTTTTTTCTGGCATGAAAAAGTTGGCACGGTTCCTTCAAAGAACTGCGGGTATTAAAGTTGATTCAGTCGATGGACCTGCAAGTAACTGTAACGGAGGAAGATTTGACTTTATTGGAATTTATTATCAGCTAGGGACAGATTTCCGAGACTGCTACTTCTAATACATCCACATTGTCATATCTTCAAATGAGATTTTATTTCAAGAGGTCAAATTTTAAACCTTTAAGTATAGAAAATACGTGTTGGCGTCACTCGGTGCCATGGATTTGCTCTTAAAAGGAACCATGAAAAAAATGAAGATATTTGAGAAGTAGCTTTCTGTGGAAATATTCCCTGGCTGGCCGTTCTCCTGTGACAAGGGTACTCTATGTAAATGTTCTCCTTGCGGACGTCTTGAAGCCAGCTGTGGTACCATTGTCGAGGACGGATTATTACAGCCGCGACTGGCAAGCCAAAAACAACGCTGCAATTTAGCAAATTCAAAGCTGCTTATAGGAATGTGTCGCACTCAGGCATGCGTGTACAATGCATGGCTGAGTGCGGTCACATCCCATGTTCATCTATTTCCAAATCAGCTAAACGTGATTTGAAAAGAGATGGCCGAAACGCAATAGCGTGCAGTCGCTGGAGCGTGGCATGCACATAGCGGGGAAGCATTGGAAAGCGCTGCTGGCAACGCATGGCACGCGGCATTATGCTAATGTGGACAACAAATCTTGCAAATTTAACTGATCACATTATCAGTTTCTAACCAAGTATTTGCCGAAACAAAATTGCCAAAACATTTTTTCTTTTTTTGGTCACAACTCCATGAGGAAAGCTAGCAGAACATAAAGAAAAAGATCTACCTAGAAATACTAAAACTATGACAACATTTACAACTTCTAATTTTCAAAACCAAAGTTAAAAATACCACTTCTAAAAAAATGTCTAACACTACCCACACTTGCATTGACACTGATTATGTCGCACTAGATATAGGTTCTAGATTTGAAAGAAAACAAAGAAAACAGATGTCAAAATGTCTTTCAATGCCGAGTTTTGTTGGCATGCAGTAGTACAACTTTTTGAGTAGAACCTATCAAATAATATGTACAAAAATCCACAATTTCCCATCTTCAACATATATCTTCACAGACTCGCAATGGAGAATTTTCAGTTACATGTAATGACAATAGACAGGCCTTTCCTCTATTTTCGAACTAACCACTCAAATCCTAACCCTAAATGTAAAAAAAGAAAAAAACTTAAAATGTCACAAAAAAAGAAAGAAAAAAACAGACAAGTTCCACTGAGCTTTCCCCATAGAATTGCACTGTTTTTGACAGACGGCTTCATATAAAACCCCAAACTGCACGGCAATTGTGCCTTTACCTTAGCTTCATCAAGTCGGTGCAGAGCCTTTAGCAGGTTGCCCAAATCACTCCGAACACAGTATAGATCCTGTAGAAATAAATGAGAAATACACAAACATGAATCACGACTTCACCAAAACTTAAGAAGGGTATTTTGTTAAAATACAGTTCTGGTTATCTGTGAAAAATGCCATGTTCGTAATGCATCCAAATTCATACACAAGTATGGGGAGAAACCACAGATTAATGACACGAGGGAATAGGGGTGTAAATGCATTTTGCTTAATCAGTACTGTCTGTGGGCATTGACAAAGTTTATTATGATACCTTTTAGAAAACTGATTTTGCGTGGCGCCGGCTTAATTTTTCCTCGTGAGTCAAACAATAAGTGTTTATAAATAACCCCCACCTAGAAACAACCTTTGACCCGTGTTCCAAGAATTCAAAGCGAAACACCATAGCATTCTTTTTGCATCTTCTGGGGGTTTCCCCCAATGTAAACCAGGTGTAATTCGGTGTAAGCTACGCGAATGCCACTTCTATGAGGCTTTGCTTAAATCAGTATTAGCATTCCACTCACTGGGTTGTACTGCAACGCCTGTATATACGCTGTGACAGCACCCTCCATATCTCCAGCAGCCACCAAAGCCGCAGCCAGGTTAATGTAGCCATCGATGAAGTCTGGTTTCAGCCTTACGGCGTGCCTGTAGTTCTCCAGTGCCTCTTGAAGCTGGCCCCGCTCCTTGAAGACGTTGCCAAGATTGGAATAGGCTTCTGCTAACATGGGGTTCTGCTTGATGGCTAAGGTGCTGAAGTGTGCTGACCTGTTTGTAAAGGTTGATGATAAATACTTAGCTTGGAGTTGACTGATGTTATTCTTTATGCGAGAACATTTCCAAACACTGTTTGCGTCATTATTATCATCTCCTATAGGGCTTGGGAATGTGATGTCATGCAACGTCACAATGCAGTGGTTTCCGCCATGTTTGTTGGCAGTAACATGCGCGATGTACGTTCAGATAAACAATGGCAGCTGCGCGTATCACTGTTAAACTGTTAAACTGTAGTGCAAAGACCCACAACCACCCTGACGAAGGCCTAGAAGGCAAAAAAATGGTCCACCCTCGTAAGTTGAGCACTAGTTTATTTTTTTTGCACTTTGCACAACAGTTTAACGATACGTTCAGCTTGTTTTGTTCCCACGCGTGCAGGATGCGTGCGACGCGCCGCGACATGTCGAATTCAACTACTAGGTTGTTGTTTGTGTGATATGGAATCGCGCGGGCGCCGCACGCACCTAACTTGACGCCAGTTCGCATAGCAACCACTCACTACCTTGAAGTATGGCTGCCGAGAATGACGTAAATAATGGTGTCGTGACGTCGATTCCCAAGCCCTATTACACAAATTGTTGATTAATGGCCTAGAATCATTTTTGTAAAACTTGATTCGAAGCGGCTTCAATCGACCTAAAACATTATAAGGGAGTTTCACATTCTGTGGCCATCTTAAAAAAAGCGCCACCATTAGACTTACAGTACCGGCCAAAAGTTTGAGTACACTTGTTGAAAAACTATGTATTGCAAATTTGTCTGTAAGATTGACCCTCATTTCGTAGAGTAATCACAGCTTGCCCTTTTCTTTACTCAACTGGGGTCCTTTTGCCATTTTACAACAGTTGTGTATACATGCAAGAAAGGCAAATATAGACTAGATAGCTATATGATAGTGGTCAAGAACTGACTGGTGCCAATACTGTGCATTCAGCTAGTACAAAGTGATTTTGGAGACACTCCAGGGACCTCAGAAAATCACTCCGAACACATGCAAAAGAACCTATTGCACATAATCTGTTACATAATACAATATTGTATTCATTGTATACTGCTTAAAACTTGTGTGACCTTCATAGGGTACTTTTTTTAATATGAAGCCAGAGGTGGCTATTTTGAGGAATGAAAGATAAAGAGACGTCTCTGAAGTTAAAAAGGACATTTCTATTTGCATTGAATATATTGGTTGCATAATGTGTTTTTTGTACTGGGCATAAAATGCTGTAAAATGTTACTAAACATAGATTTCAACAGGTGTACGCAAACTTTTGGCCAGTACTGTACATTTCAAGGGTGCTTGAAATGGCCGAGCATTTTTGTTCCCCTCAACTGGCTTTTGTAAGTCGAATGCTGGTGTTTTTTTTTTTTCAAGATGGCCGCGGAATATGAAACTCTCTCAATGTGAAGCGTCACATTTTGTTTACATGCGTGCAATTCTATAAGAGCAGGGTAGCAGATGGTTTAATAACGTATGTAAACTTTGTGTTTCAGGTGCATTGCTTTTGCATCAGTGCACGCAGTCCAATACGCAATATCAAGTTTTTTTTAAAACACTTGGGATTTTTATGTCATGCTCCATAGACTTTGTGCATGAAGTCTTAACTAGCAAATGCATATATATGCTAGTTTTTTCCTTTGTCACTGCTAAAATCATGCTCCATCACCAAATTTAAACTTTCTGGGCCATTATCATGTCATATTACTATTAGGAAAAATTAGTGGCGAACATGTATAGTATACCCTGAAATGAAAGAATATCGTAATTTAAAATAGCATTGCAGGGTTTCTTTTTATTTATTTTTTGTGCTTACCTGTCAAGTTTTCTGCACTGGAAGTGTATTGAGCTGAGCAAGAGAAGGACCCCAGTGTTGTCTGGTTCCTGTGCCCATAGCTGCATGCAGTGTCTCTCAGCATTGTCATAATCACCGGCTTGGTATTCACGATGAGCTAACTCGGCAAGACCTGCCAGAAAAACAAGATTTTAGGGCATATGATTTTTTTGTATCTTTTTCGTATACATTGAACAAAGATTTTAAGGAAATTACCTCCTGGAATCAACACATAATGTAATTTTAAGATATACTTCCCACTTGCACTTTTGTCGCAAATGTTCAATGTTGCTTTTCTGTAGAAAAATCACGTTTTCTTCTTCAAAAATTGCCTTCAGTTGATGCACAAGATAACCATTCCCGCGCGCGCAGCGCCCTCTGGTGTCGCGCTTACGCACAGACCGCTCGCCACGTCATTTTGTGCAGTACTTTATGCAGTAATTTTATCATTTATTTATCTCAGAAATACAACATTTGCGACGGAAGTGTCAGTGGGAAGTATATCTTAGAATTGAATAAGCTATCGATTCCAATATATAAATTCACCCAAATCCGTGTTCAATGTATATGAAAAAAAATCCCTGGAAAATTTGGTCACGCTCCTTTAACATGTTGAATGTGCGGCTGAAAACAAAAATATCTTCACATGCGTTTTCTTCCTCCATGACATAACACAACAGCAAACAGTTCATAAAACAATACCTGTTCCAGTAGATTGAGTTGGTTCTCCCATTTTATCATACATTTGAAGTTTTTCGATTCCTTCTCCCCTTTGTCTTTGAAGAGACGACATTGGGACGAGTAAGAATGATCCTCTTTACGCAAAATGGCGACGAATAATGACGTCGTAGCTAGCTAGCTAGCTGGTTATGCTAATGAGCCAGTATCACAAGTACGACGTAACACGTCACGTGCTCGTGAAGAACTATTTTGTGACGACTTCCGCATTTTTTACAGTTTATAATTCTTTTTACTGAGAAAAAAATGCCTGATTTTTGTTGGAATAGATTGATATAAAACAATCTAAATCACTGCGTCTTTGTATGGTGGAGTTGAAAATATTGAGCTCGTGCCAATGACGTCATTTTGGGAGTAAAACAATGCCGCGTCGTTGTGAAAGCAATGTGCGTGCGCGTTGTGTGTGTCCATAGCGCGCGTAACGCGCTATGCTGAGGCTCCCATTCGTGAACTAAACCGCGTTACGCCAACCAGAGACACACACAACGCGCACGCACATTGCTTCCACAATGACTCAGCATTATTTGACTCCCAAAATGGCATATTCGCACGTGTTCGAAAGGGGTCAATACAAGAAAACCACTGAGTCGTGCATGATATGATATGCATCCGTGCATGATATGCATCCAACTGTTGTTGTTTTAAATGTTTTGCAGCGCGTGCGCGCGCGCGGCGCGGACGGCCGGACACGACCTACGTACGTCTGCCTACGTACGTATTGTTGATGTCCCCCAACGTGGCGCGGCCCCTAACGTGGCGTGCTTTACTTTTCGTTCTCTCTTGGCGCAATAAACAATCTGTTGCACTTGGCATTAAATGGAAATAAAGTTCTCAAGTACCTTCATAAATTCCAAAACTAAAATACGGAGAAGAATCATTCAGTTACTAGAAATTCACCGGAATGTGAAGGCATCGCCGTTCGCTTTAGGTTGTCATGACACCATACACGGAAGCCTGTAATAGGCATTTCACGTGCTTAAAACCAGGCATACTAGCGTTGTGTACAGTGTCACAGTGTGTGCGTGCAAGTGGTCTTTGTGGGCCATCGTAGTAAGGCATCAAACCGTTTCAGCCAATCAGCGACGCGCTCCACGTTAGGGGACAGTCCGGGCGATTTCGGGAAAAAAGTGTTCATCGTTTTGTCCCGATTGTTTGTGTTATTTTGTACTTGATGAGTCAAAATATTACAGTATTACTTTTTCTTGGAGCCTATGAATTATACTACAAGGTGTGTAAGTTTCAACTAATTCTGCTAGGGGGTTTTGCTATAAGGTGAGCGGATTTCCAGTGAGTTGTCGAAGTGCGCCAAGTTAGGGGACATCACATACATTCAAAGATTTACATACATGTACATATATATGGAGTTCAATGCGTACACATTTAAGACGAACCACGAGCGCGTGTTGAATGTTGAAGCCCTTCCATTTGCAGAGCTTAATAATTACCCAGATATTAACTCACACGTTCACAAGAAAAACCCGACTAAAGTGTTGATAGCAATATGGTAACAAACACCACATATTTTTTTCCCTAGTATCTCTTACTTGTCTTATAGGGAGAAATTACCCCAGTGAATGCGCTTTAAAAAATCTTTCACAATTTCACAAAAAAACCTGCATGATTTTTAAAGATTTCTATGTGGCTGAAGTTATTACAAGGCAACAATCAACTGTTGTTGTTCCTGTTTTTAAAAGTTTTCCAATCATAAATCTGTCTTTCAAAAGACATCGTCCCACTGCGACCAGCTTTCACATTTATGATGAGAATATGGCTACAAACCACGCAACAAAAATGTATTAGCCATAATCCATAGGGTTCTGTGGTTTTTAGGGAAAAAACCCACATATGCACCCGGGTTAGGAAATTTGATCAAAATGAAGATTTTGCTAACATGGAACCATATGCTTTAAGACAGATGCTGTAATGACGTAATAACACTTAAAACATTTGGTTCGGTGGATCCTACCTGTCTATCATCATAAATGCCCGTCATCATCCCATGACGTTTTGTACTACTATTATAATATGTCTGCTTCATGTAACCCCGGTCGTTGTGATAGTGTGACCAAATCGGGAAGACCGGCAAACTACGCCGAAATCCCACCGCTGCCACCATTGTAGCGAAAACAGAAAGAATGAGATTAACGACACTGACAAATCCCACCCATGTTCTAACATTTTCGCCACTAGTTGCGCGCAGTTACGAGTTGATACGAGCTTCTACGAGTTGTGTCCGAGTTACACAAATCATTCCGAGTTGTCCCACGAGTTTTCCAGAGTTTCCCGAATTCACAAACTCGTGACGCTCCTTCCACTCCCTGGGGAGATTTTTGCGTGTGAATAGCCTTATAAGCCGCGCAAGCTAGGTCGTGTTTTTGCGACCATAAGAAGAAATCTGCGGCATGATATCCACGCTCAATAAAATACAAAAACAATTCCTGACGATGCCCATACAGGTATATACAGGTATACCGCCTAAAATGTCTGTGTTCGCCTGGAATTTCCTGTGTGTTTTTGTATTTAAATTATTATTTATTATTAGTATTATTTCTTTCTGGTATTCATACCACGGATTCCTCAATAGTGCTCATTGCACTGTCACTCGCAAGCGTGAGGAAACCCACGAAGAATTATAATTATAAATGGCCAGAGACACCGTGGAATATCCCCTTGCTAATTCACGAAAGAATGCTCTGGGATCTTTAGAGTGCGTTACCATTACCTAACACACTGGACCAACGGCTTTACATCCCTTCCGAAGGATGGAGCAAGCGTGGTTGAGTGCCTTGTCCAAGGGCACAGGTACCGCAGCCGGATTCAAACCCCAAGTTTTCACCCATGATTGCGAGTCAATGACACTCGGCCACGGTACCCCAATGAGCGTGGATCTGCCACAGATTTCTTCTTTTGGTCGCAAAAACTCGACCTAGCCTGCGCGATCTTATGCCACCTTTTTCCAGAGCGGGTCACATATGACAGGGGGCACCCACTGTGTCTCAATATTCCATGGAATTTTAATCTTTTTAGGATTTTGGAATTAGCAAGTGTTGCGGATGAATATTTATTCGCGCGCATTAATCTGACATAAGTTTCTTAGTGAAGCGTACATCACGTGACTGGTCACGTACATGCATTCCATGCATAATGACCACGCGCGCGCGGTGCTTTTGTGTTGTGATTGGCGGGTTTTGTATAAAATAGGCGCACTCCAAATTTCAACCTCAGACGATTTTTTGCCATCGTACTCAATCTCACTTGGAGTCATTTTGAGCTTTGCCAAAGCATCCCAGCTATCAGGTAGGCCTAAAGATTAACCTTTTTTAATTTGACAGATGCAAGAAGTACGTTTTTAGCCTTAATTCCCAGTATTGGTCGATGTAACTTGTGCTTTAAGAAAACATTTATTTTAAAAAAGTCGGCTGCAGTTTAATATGGTCGTGAACGGCATGGCATGTCTGCAGTCGAAAGCTAGTCGAAAGCGGGTGGGCGTTGGCCGTGCGCTACTGTCTGACACATCTGGTGATCAATTGGTTTAGTTTCAGTTTCAAGTTGCCATTTAATTATAAGCCTAGGCCACAACTGTTTAAGTGTGACAAATTCCCCACCCCTGGGGCAAAAATTGGGTGACAAAATCCCCACCAATAGACTTGGTTACTTTAGTAGGGGCAAAAAATGCATGTTTTGCTCCCAGACTCGGAGTCTCACAGTCAACTGGTCAACATGGTCAATGACGGTCCCACTCCCCATGCTCCCAGGGCCCAATCCCAGGTGCACTGAAATTGATTTCTAGGGCCAAGGCCAAGCCAAAACCCCACATGTCGTAGCTAGGCACGTAGATAAAAGCTTGATTTAGCAATGTGCAGATGTGGTTGTTCAGCAACTTTAAATTAAAGCATGTTTAGTGAAGTGAAAATTATCAACCATTTGTTCTCATACACGAATCAGAAGATCAAAGTGTTGCAAACATGTATAACAAAATGCAAACAAATATGCCCATGTGACATCCAACACATCATAAATCGTTTCTCTTCTTGTTGTGCGGCAGAACCATCAAAATGGGTGACAAACCAGATATCTCAGAAGTCACGACATTCGACAAGACCAAGCTCAAGGAGACAAAAACTGAAGAGAAGAACCCACTTCCGACCAAAGAGAGTGAGTAAATTTTGGTTTTCAATGCCCAATTGGACTGATGAATCAAATGTTTTTAAAATCTTCACTCGCCTTTTTTTTAAAAAGGTCTCAATTGTTGACCAAAAGGCGCCAGTATTTTACTGGTCACGTTTGGTCTTGACCGTTCTGTTCTTGGTCCTGTTCACTATTTTGGCACAAATTATATCAATTCTTCGAATAGGGAGAAATTGTGCAAAAACCATAATGCAGCTGCTCAGTAACTAGAGTATATATCGGTAGTTGAAATCTCAAACTAATTTATTTGTGGGAATGATCAAGTTGTGACCAGGGGTCAATTTTATTTTTGCTGTAAAAATCATTTACCAGCCAAAAGCATACCAAATTGTTGTTAGCAACGGTGGCAGAATACCAGTAAAAATGCATCTCATGCAATTTATTTTTACTTTGCAAATCAAATTTGTGCTTGGCAGTGCCGTGAAATTGGCCTCGGCATTCCACATGTGTACATATTCTCCATGTATGCCATAGCCATTTGTGAAATACGGTAAATCGTCATTAGTGCTTCTGCACAGCACTATGGGATTTTAATAGCTGGGGTCAAAACCCAGAAATCCCACAGTACTTTGCAGAAGGGCACCATCTGTTGGTGAAACACGATTGGCGATACACCTTTATGGGGGTTTGTCTCGTGTCTTTAGTGCTGAAATGCACCCAAACACAAACCTTGTGGCTTATCTTTTCATTTTCTGCAGTGAAAAAAGCTACATGTCTAAAGCCATATTCTTGGACTATATTAACCCATTAGTGCACAGGGTGGTTACTAGCGACCGCCCAAAACGATTAAGTTAAAAAACCATCTGTGTGTAAAGGGGTCAATACAGTGCTGTATTTCACTTGCAATCCTCTAAATTGGTAGTTGAATTCCATATCTGGCCACTAAGTTTATCCTTTTACGACCTGTCATTTAAACCATGTAAATTGCTAGTTTGATAATGGAAGTCCGAAAAAAAAGATTTTACTTGCATTGTACATTTTGTGCATAAAAATCCAGTGGCCAGATATGGAATTCTTTCCCAGGTTGGTTTCGTCCTTGGTACTTGACTCTTAATTTGATTTTTCGTTTCTCTTTTCAGCAATTGAACAAGAAAAGGCGTCCTAACATGGCATTCTCTGTCCACTTGTATTTTAGTACATGTAGTTAGCATATTATAATTTGTTCTTTTCTAATACTGAAAGTTTAGCGTTTGTTGGTTTTAAGGGTCCATTGCTCTTTCACTATGGCATAGATAACCTAAAGAAGTTTGGCTAAAATGAACCATTTGGCAACTGCAAACATGTAGATGTAACTTCATAACAGCATCTTCAAATGCTTGGCAGTCCTTCCTGCAAGGAAAGTACTTGGTCACCAAATGCATAATTAGTCAAAACCAACTTATTTACATTGTAACATGTTTGTACATGATATTTAGACAAACGTTGCCATCGTTTTTGGTGCGATTATCGAAAAAGGACTTGTTGGACAATCTGCTCGTACCAAAAACCATGCCAACCCTATCAAAGTTATTTGTATTTTGTAATTTTCCAGTTTAAATTGCATTTCTAACAATAGAATATTTGGCAAGCTGTCATTTGTTCTGCTAAGCTCTCCATATCAGATTTCCAGCAATGCAATCTGAAAATGGCTACCCAGGCTGGTTCTTAACAAATGACAAGCCACTTATTGTCAATAGTTGCCTTACTTGCTTCAAATCGGCGGCAGCAGCAAGCTGTAGTAGCAGCTGTAACAAACTCAAATTTATAAGAACATTTTTTATAATGCATGTTAAAGGATAGAGTAATGCCATGTTGGAAACCATACATGTAGTCTGCACTGCAAGGATACAGTGGTCGCACTATCGTGACTTCGTCACTTCAACAAATGGGCAGGATTTAGCAGTGCCTTCAGTTCACATCCCGGACTTGCTTTAGTCTTCCAAGCTCAAGAGTGCTGATTGGTCTCTTGACGTCACATGGACTGATTACATCACTGGAACCTAAATACATCAAAACTTGAACCCTGTCTCTCTTGCATGTGTATGTACTACTACCACACCTCGCCACCAGTACTGTCAAGTTTCTCATATCACCGGGCAAGAGCAACAAGTGGAATCGGTTTAAACATTGGTGTTTGAAAGTTTATTGTTCGTGATTTTTTGGAAAGCTATGCAGAAGTTACCATGTGGGTTATTTTGTAATGAAGGCTTTGAGACCTTGAATGATTGCCAGCTGAAGTTACTGTATATATCATTTGGTTTTCTCAATATAATGTTCAAAGCTCGGATTATATGGACCCTTTGTACTGTATGAAACTACTTTAAAAAAACCAATTAGCGGTTATCGGATGTTCAAAAACGCACTTGACTTTACAAAGCAAAGGATCCATTTCTTCCACTGCAACATTTTAAGCTCAAAGCCACTTTATTTAGCTGACTAAAATAAATTTTTGAAAAAGCATGTTTGAATCTGTTTGTCGAACTATTTACTGTGCTCAATTGCAAATATCAATATACAATTCTAAAACCACTCTCGGTCAAATATAATTTCTTGTTTGCACACTGATCTACATACACTTTATATGCACATAAAGATAGTCTGTGCATTTTGAGTGTGGCACCTTAAGTTTTTTTTAATTGATACATTTCTAGAAACAAGTTATTCGCTTTCTAGTGAGACATCAAACTTGTCGGTATTTCAAATTGGCGATCCGCCAAGGTGTAGACTTACCAAAGTCTGACCTTCCATGCTCGGTCTTCAGTGCACCCGCCTGTCCAATCTGTTTTTTCTGAGACCGATTTGACAGGCCACCAGTTCAGAGGGTGTGTTGCACGAACCGCACCTTACCACAGACCAAACATGGGAAGTCGGACTTGGGCAAGACGATGCAAGGTGCAAAAACGGCTATATAAAAACTGCATTTTTCACAAAGTATGTTTGGTTTAAAACTCATTCGAGAAATCAAATTTGCCGAGAACCACGGACTGTATATCCATAATTGGTTCCCACATTTATTGTTTGACATTTCATGAAATTGATGCTGGCAGCAAAACGTCTGCAAAGTTGATTTGAGGGTGGCTTAAAATGACTTAAACTGCCAAAGCATTGAATAATGGTCCACAATGACATGCCAAATAACACACATAATGAGCCACATTGGACACACGGGCGTTGTCTAAATTCGCAGTAATGTGTGCATTATGCAGAGTGCGATATGGACAAAAGGTGTCTCACTGTACATTACCATGGATTCAGTACTTCATTTAGGACCCCGACAAGAGAAATCGCTTCATTCGACAGTTAGTTAATCATTGTTAGATAATGAAGCGTGCGTAAGCATCTCACTTAACAAAGATCAAATAAAAAGCAATACTGTTCAAATGAAGCGACTGCTAACGAACATCGAATGAAGCTGTGGGAGGCCACTATGCCTGGACGCACATGCACGTCAAAAACAACTTGTCTGGGTGCTTGACACACGATGTGCTTGTGCAAACAGGCCTGCCAAATCGCTTTGGACGAAGGAAACGTTCACATTACAAATTTGCTTCGTCAAACTTAGAGGCGTGCGTTCACATCAGGAAATTTTTCGTTGGATCATCGTTAAATCTTTGTCTAACAAAGTGATTTTTCTCGCGAGAACGTGGTCTAGTTTGCCATGATTTGAAGAAACTGTTAACACCATCCTATTCTGAACAGACAGAGCCAAAGGCTTACTTTCTTTCACATGAGGGCATCCTTGTAAAAAAATGTGTATGCACACAAATTCCTCAATTATTGTTTTCAATTATTGTTGTCCGCATTGGACTTCTTTTTTGGAAGGTTTTACCGAGACGATAGTAAAATTAAAAATAGCTAAATTTTATTGCTGTTCACATATGGACTTTTTGACACAATAAAATGTTGGGGAGAGCATGCGCAGTGTACCCTTCGCAGTACGACCTTCACGGCCCAGAGGTACAGGTATGCTTTCAGAGTGCTTTTACCGACTCGCTGTTTCCGCATTGGACTTTTTCCCTGGCCAATTTTCCTGGGCAGAAGTTGGTCAGAAAAATTAACTGCTGGACACGGGGGGACGGGGGGGGGGGACAAGTTACTGAGAGAGCATTGGACTTAAAGACAGTATACATGATTGGTAAACTGTTACAAATAGTTTTATCCCCCTGTGTGAGTGATTTAAGATATGCATGATTAAAACCAGCTCCGTACTTTGTCTAACTTCTGAGAAAAAGTATTTGCAGTCATTTCGCCCCAAAACCACTTCGTCCTGAACCACGGCCTGTGCAGGAAGTGGTTTTGGGGCGAAATGAATTTTCGTCTCATGAGACGAAAACTAATTGTTTTACTCATTTCTCAAAGAATATAGCACTTTAGACAAAACTATTTCAGGGAAAGTTTTCTACGGTCATCATGTTGATATTGTGCAAGTTAGGCGTAAATCTGTGAACATTTCTGATTTTCGAGATACCAATCATATATACTGCCTTTAAAATGGGGAAAGGTATTTATCGTCTCGGTAAGTTTTCCCCCAAAAAGTCCAATGCAGACAGGCCTTTAGAAGATGATATCATCTTGAGTAAAATCATTGCATTGGACAGTTGAAATCACTTTTATCAAATTCCATTTGAGTCAAATGGTTGATAACAATTTTGGGACATTGCAAATCCCGTTTATATAAACATCAATGTTGAAACTAAGACATATCGACAATGAGTCTTTTAGACGAACTTGTATTTAAAAATAAATGTACAGGTTTTGGGGGTGGGGTGGAAGCACCATGTTCACTTTCATGCTTTATAATTTGCTCTTTTCTTTGAGCACAGATTTGGGCGAAATAGGATTTCAAACCCAAGACTCTAAAGAACACCCATATTACAGATGAATTTTACAATAGACTGCCAAAGTAAATACGTCATCTTTTGTTAGTTGACTAGGCAATGGCTCTACACTAAAAATCACTGAACCGTGTCCCTGTGCTTTTGCAATGGTACTTTTTTCGACAGCCATGATGTTTAGAGCCAAGTCGCACTTTGGCTGTGGTGTAGCATAAAAACCCGACAACTTTAAGGTACATCTCCAAAAAACAGCTGTCGATTTTTTTTATCGGGAGAATAATTCTTCCCAAGCATGAAATAATAAAAATAAAAGTAATAAAAATCCTACTTTACATCCCATTAAAATCATCAAAGATCTTTATGCAAAAAGAGCAGCAGTGACAATAGACCGTATCGAATAGCTGCCATCTTATAGGACAGTTTCTTTGTTCCTTGACGACATCCATGATTGCACATTGTGCTTACATTGTTGACCAATTTAAATGTCAGAAGCTGTCCTACAAGATGGCAGCTATTCGATACGGTCTATTTGTGGGGTTGGGGTGGGGTGATTGAAATTGGGTTTCTACATGTAGATTTTGGAGACCGTTAGCCCAAAATGCAACATTTAAACAAAATTGTACATAGCTTCGGGACTTCCACCATAAAACAGCAAATACATTTTCATTTGCCTGTGGTCTGGTAAAATACCTTTGGTCTTGTAAAACTGAGTCACTAGACCTGTGATTCAGTAAATATTTAGAAACAGTTTTTAAAGTGGTTACAAAAACTGTCTAACTTAATCATAGATTCTTCTACAACACACATGCCTACCCTGAAGGGTACATGTACTCCCCATTATTATCGCAGCCATCAGGGAACCATTTCGCTTCAACAAGGTGGCTACCTGGCCAAGGCGTATCAACACTTAGATTATGGCATTACCCCTAACAGCTCCCCAAATATTGCTTGGTTTGATGAGGTAATTGAGATTAAGTGTCTTGCCCATGGACACAAACAAAATGCTATCATGTGGTGCCACCACAGGCCCAAACTGCATGATTTAAAAACATGGTCAGCTCCACTTTCATTTAGCGTTATCCTTTCTCCGCTTCTTCTGCGGTGGTTCGGTCCCAGCATCCTCCTTTGGTTTAGGTACAGGGTCCACACTGAAGCCTGCTACCTGAGGACAAAAGAAATGACAGAATTAAAGCTCAGTACTTCATTTCCAGTTACCCAAAATGTTACTTCACGAGTTGACAAGAAAATCAGACTAAAAGTGTTGACAGCAATGGTAACAAATACCACGTGATTTTCCCCCATGTAAAATGGTACTTTTGTGGGCAAAATTGCCAACTGAATGTGCTTTTTGAAAAAATTGTCTGCAGAATTGTTTTTACTATTCATTCAACACAAAAACCATGCATGGATTTTCAGGTTTTCTGAAGTATTACTGCATCTATGTGGCATAAATTTCTACAAGGCAGTTTATCAACATTACTTTTTAGTTATGTAATACCGTTGGTCCTGTTTTAAAACGTTTTCTAATCACGTAATCTGTCTTTAAGAATGAGTTTCTGTCCTTCCATCTCTCTAGTGCAGTGAATTTGCCAAAATATTTGTTGATGCAATCTGGGAAAAATATTTCACATGAAGAAAGTTGTTTTGAGTTTTACCACTGTAAATATGAAACAAAGTTTTAAAAGAACAAGCTCCAATTTCTGGGCTACAACGTACACCTACCACATGAACTTTGAGGTGAGCATATGGTATGCATGAATACAAACACCTAGCATATAACCATGTAAAGGTACACTCGGAACATTTGCAATGAAAGAGTACTCTGACCACTGTGCCTCATAGCTCAGCTGGTAGAGCATCTACCCGGTGTGTCACAGGTCTCGGGTTTGAATCCCAACGAAGACCATATGATGTTTCTCTCATCCCATTTTTATCTCATTGATGTGGTGATTATTCACCACCTAATTACAGTTATTTGTTATAATGTTAATTTGCTAATTTGCTATTTATCAAACATATTAAACTAATTGACGTTAGGGTGGATTCACACTAGCGCTGGGAGTTACCGTTTATTTTTATAAACGTTTAAACGTCAATTTAACGTTCGTTTAAACGTTTAAACGAATAGTAAACATAACAAAAAGTAAAACTTATTACCGCGCTCGCAATATAAAGTTCTTTGACCTGGTATCATGTGCGTTCACGCGGCACCACTGACACTTTATTGAATTGGAGCATACATGATGCAGGCCACGAAAGTTCAGCTAGGCTTTGCTGTAATTGGATACTTTCGAGAAGTCACTCAAACCCAAAGTCAGCAACCAATGAGAGAATGGAATCAATTACAGTTCCAACACAACTACGATCGTCGGCTCCACAGTGTTTACCGCCCTGCTTTGAATCCAACTTGCAAGATGAAACCGAAAACCATCAGTAAAATCGCTTCCGGCCGCGAACGCAACTGTACATCTTCGGCTTGAAACCACAACGGTTACCGACCGTTGGGCTCATCACAGCAGTGTGCTGCCTGATTCTTTCAGAACAAAACTGCCTCTTTAGAAGTTTCCGGCGGCGCAAAACGGCCACTAGATTGTTGAAAAAGGGAGGATCGTTTTTTCACAAGTTGGTTTCGGATATCCGTTTAGCATTTTTCTAAACGGATAGTTACATTTCGGTCGTTTAAACGTTTACACGGTCGCAGCACTAATTCACACAGCCTTTTCACGCATAAATTTGAGTCGTTTTCAGAAAAAGCAGTGTGGAGGAAATTTAAAGTGAAACGATGCACTAAAAATCACAGAATTACAAAAATAATTCCGCCCAATTGATTGTGGTTTTCAGTACGTCGTTTTACTTCAAATTCCGTCCACGCCGCTTTTATTCCAAAAAAAATCAAAGAGACGCGCGTCATATTTATATGCGAAAAGGCTCGGTGTGAATCCACACGCATAATTTATCTTTCATGCTTAAACTAAATGCTATTTTGCAAAATATATACTTACTGCTGCTGCTGCATAGTGCAAGCTTATAATTATCGTAGCAAAAATCAATGGATCTTTATTGGACAAATAACTATATTTCGTCTTCTAAAATAGGTCATGCTGAGGATCTACCTCAGATAAATCAAATTCCACTTCTTCAAATTGGTGACTCACTCTAGCAAGCGCCATATGTTAAGACGATAACCCAGACTGGTAAATCATCCCGTTTTCATCTGGAAGACACCGTGTGTCATTTCAAACGCGTTCCGAACACATTCACTGATATAGAGGACTTGCTATTTAAAACCATGACACTAAACATTTGTGGCATGTGATCTAGATAAGATTTTTTTGTTCAAGAATGGCCGATCAAAATGTATGCAGGTATGCAATGGGGCAGCTTCAAATATCAAATTTTGAAATTGTGTCTGGATATGATAGCATTTTTTTTTTCTACCTCTGAATTTGAAATTAAATCCTTAAAGGCAGAGGCTCGTCAATGCGCACGTGAGGCCAAATTCATGCCATGAAATACGTAGCTCTATGCCTTTGCTATGGAGCTGCGTATTTCGTGCCACGAATTTGGCCACTCGTGCGCATTGACGAGCCTCTACCTTCAATAGAGCAGAGCTTGTCCAGATTTTTCCAGAAAATTGATTTTGTCCTAACCTAACAATCATGTAAAATACCTCCCCAAAATGGGACGAAAACAGAGAGATGAATTTAGAAACATGAGAAAATTGCAGTGCCCCGACTGGGATTCGAACCCAGGTTCCTTGGTGAAGCAAAAAGATCGGTGTAATCACTGCACTGCTTTATGTAACAGGACAATATCCTTGACAATATACGGAATGAAAGCATGAAATTTCAGAATGGTAATGAAAAAATATGACAATTGATATGTAACCAAATCTCAGCACCCATGGGAAAAATGGAGAGGGGGGGGGGGGGGGGGGGGGGAGTGGTGAGGTGGGGGGGGGGGGGGGGGTGTCAAGATATGTGATCTGGACACACTCTTTTAAAAGTCCATTATACCATTTGCAATGACCTAAAATGTTATTTTACGAATTGACAACAAAGTATTGATAGCAATGGTAACAAACACACATGAGTTTATATGTGCCTAAGATAGTACTTTTTGTAAGAAATTAACAACTAAAGGTGTGTTTTTTGTTTTTAAAAGTGTGTGCGTGCACACACATTTTGTTACCATTCACTTAACACAAATACATGCATAGATTTTTTAAGGCTAGTTTACCAGCATTCTTCTTTTGATATCATGTCATGCCCTTATATTCCAGGAATCCATTAAACCCTAACTCCCTGAGGTATGTGTAAAATCGTATTGATTTTGGAGGATTGAGGAGTGTTAGGGTTAAAAGTGATATACACGTATTGGGCTTTTAAAGTACATCTGCGCAAATGCCTGATGTAATATAAAGCATTTTAATCAAATAATCAAATCTTTTTGTGTATAACATTTCTCGGGTCCAGACCACTTTAAGCTGATAGGATGACATAAATATTCAATTATACGGCTGCATCGTGAAATAACACACGGCTCAAAAGTAGATGCTAGGCAGCCGGCTTGATCATATTCCATGCAGTCGTGTGTAACTTAAAGGGCCCCTTATTTAGGATTTTTATCAATGAAATCTATGCTTTAAAAACACTCTACTCAGTTAAAGTCATAACAATCCTATTTGGAGCTTGCTTTGGGGGTTAAAACGAAGGTTTTTAGTTTTTATGCTAATGCGAATATGCATATTCATGACCAAGGTCACGATGTCACAAGAGGCACAGACAGGAAAATCACATTCAACTGTGCACAAACGATTCCACTTTTTTCTCAATTTTCCTGAAACTTTTGTAATCCATGGCTGTTTGAGTTTGATTTACATGTTGCCTGCTGTAAGCCATGATAAAACTGGGGGTAGAAACTGCAGCAATTTGCCACAAGTCCAACTTGAAGTCTTATGTTTTTTCTTAACTTTTCCATTCTGTCTTCCTTATGTGATGCACTCAAAACAGCGCCCTCTGTCTGTGATTTATTGCAATGAAATCTTCAAAGTTGCAAAAGGCCACCTTTTATTGATTTTACATCCAAACGATCAATAGCATGTCTTGCTGAACCAGTATTCCATCATTATGAAGCAAAGCTTAGGCACAAAGTTATTTAGGATGTCACAGGCCCTTTAAGTTCAAGCCGTAGCCAAATAGTTCAGACACTGCCTTACCTTTGGTTCCACAAGCCTTAGCCGCAGTCTCTGGTGCTGAATGTTGGAGGTCTCTGCGCTGATTTGAACTTTGACCTTATCAAACCCTCTCAGGGCGACATTCCCAGCTGTTTGGGTGCACTCCTGGAACATTAAAGATAGATCACATGTTCAATAATGAAAACTGTTAAAAACAGCCCTATCTTTATGTGGAATTTAGGATGAGTATGATAAAAACCAACCTGTGTATAAGTCAGCCAAGTTCTGAGAAAATAATGAAAAACCGAGTACAAGCCTTTAAGAAATTGTGTGAAGCCGGCGTCCTATTTAGACTGGTTCTATGTCTTAATAGGACGATGGCTTCGCACAATTTCTGAAAGCATGGACACAATTTTTTTTTAAATCTTTTCTCAGAACTCTGAGCCGACTTACATGTATACAGACATATGCAGCACGATGTGGCAGAGGGTATCCCCCCTACCATTGTGTCTCAAACATCCAAGGAATTTCCAAGGAATTTGATCCTTTTAGGGGGGTTGGTGCGTTAACAAAATGGAACAGTTTGTTGAGGTATAGCTGCGTTAGGGGAGAGTCCCTTTGCCACATATCGTGCTGGGTATATATAGTATACACAGGTTGGTTTATATCATACACGCTCTCAATCACACAGGCAGTTGCCATTTGTTATAGTTTCTTTAATGCAACAACACATGTTTTTCTCCTAACAGAAAAAAAAATCCTGTCCATGCAGGAAGTAAATAAGTGGCAAATTTGATATGCACTCTGGCACTCGATCAACACAAGCCAGAGACCGATTGTACATTATACATTCAAGTCATGCCACCGCACAATCTGCAATAACCATTAGCTAGTTCAGAGGCCAGGCTTAGGGTATAGACTTGGTTCCAAGTCCGAGATTGTGGTTTGTTTTCCTTTAGCTTGTAAATTGTAGGGACTGGGAACTAGTCTATTTCAGTTCCCAGTCCCTACATTTTCGGTACACAGAAATAGACTTAGTTCCCAGTCCCTACATGTACATTTTACAAACCAAAAGAGAGCGCTAATGAAAATAAACCACAATCGCGGACTTGGAAGCAAGTCTAGGCTTAGGGAAGCATCCCTTTTCAACTCGACATGCCGTATCTGTTTACAGTACTGCATTTAAATGATTTTAAATGCTACAAATTCCTAAATAAAGAAAAAGAAATCTTTAAAATAGTGTTCTATTTACTTCATTAAAATCCAGACAATACTTTTCATAAATATTTTAAAGAAATACATGTGATTATTTGTGCAGGAGTATGTGTGGTCTAGTTGGTATGTGGCCCAACTTGCAATCTGGAGGCCATGGGTTCGAGTCCCACTGTGGCCAGTGTGTCTGTGTCCCTGGGCAAGGCACTAAATCTTTATTGCCTCATCGACCCATGCAATATTTTGGGAGCTTTTAGGGGGAATGTCACAATTTAAATGCTGATAGATTGTGTGCCATTAAGCAGCAGCCTAGATGAAGTGAGACGATTCTGATGAATCCCTGATGGCAGCGATAATGGCAAACAGCACTTTGCTGATAAATTGCTATAACAGCTAATACATGTAGTATGCTTGAGAATGCAAAACATTACAAAATGGCACAGACTGTATATGAAAAGGCATATATACAAACAGTTGGAGAGATGAAATATTTTAAATTTATTTTAATGAACTCATGGTAAAATATCACACACATTTCACACATGAATGAACAACCTTACGCCCGATTTCATTGCCAATATCAGACCTAAATATCTGGCAGAGAAAAAAATATGTCACAATTGAAAAAAAAATCTGATGAAGATTGAATATAATTTGCTATACACAGTGGCAAATTTCTTTGGGGGAAATGATTTTTCCCACTTTATTTTTTTAGCATTACTCATTCAAGATTTAGTCAGTGGCAAAGTGGTTTGGTGTACTGAAGTCGAGGCCTTGTTTAATTATAAGATCGTGAGGGGGTATGGTGAGGGCGGGGAGGGGGGGGGGGTGCGAGGGCGGGGAGGGGGGGGGGGGGGGGGTGCAAGGGTGGCATAACACATTGGAAGGGGGTGGGGAGAGGCACACAAATATACAATTTTTTAAACCTCAAATCTCATTTGGAGGGGCGGGGGGATTTTTTGGGGGAGAGGGAGAACATGTTTCCCCCATCCCCTGCTTAAGTCAGGCTATTTCCCAGGAGTTGTGCCCAATGACCAAGGATAATATTGTAAAGCCTTAAGCAGGATCCGAATTAGTGGCTTGGCTGTTGCTATGCTCTTGCTATGGGCGGACAATGAAAGTCCTTAGAAACGGCACAGCAACAGCCATAGCCACAGCCAAAGCCACTAATTCAGATTCAGCCTTACTTCCTATTGAAGCCTACACCATGACTATTATGCCATTCTATTTTTCTCAAAAAGCGTGTAAAGGAATATGTTTATTTAAACATTATTTTTTCATATTTTTATCTTTTATACGGAAACTGACAACTATGTACTTGCAGGCCTCGTCCCATAAAAATTTAATCAATTGGAGCCGCAGCTGGCCACCATGCAAGTGCAGATAACTCAAAGTGGTGTGATTCTGTTCAAGGTCAAAATTACAATGATATCCATGTACACCATCTATGGACAATGAATACGGACTTGTTTGCCCATTGCACTCCTCGCAAAGTGTGAATGGTTTTGTAGGGCAAACCAGAGATCTGACACAAAAACTAAAACCTTTCAAAATATGCAACCGAAAATAGATTCAGACAAATTATTCCCAAAAAGCTGACTGTGAAACTGTACAAGGACGAATCAGGGGCGGATCCAGGAATTTTTTCAGGAGGGGGTTTTGCCACCAGGGAGGGGTGTTGCCTGTCAGATTTTTATGTCAGCTTGTTTCGGACAGGCGGACACACACAAAATGCATTACATTATTTGTTTTTTGTCCGAGCAGGGAGGGGTTTTGACCCCCAAAACCACCCCCTCTGGATTCGCGCCTGCGAATAGATTTATGTGCTTCATAATGTCATAGGTTTTCTACCAGTATTTTGTCATATTTAATTTTAATCAAGAGTTAGCCCTCTCATATTATTGAGAAATATAAGGGTGTAAAATTCTTCTCAAAAGTAGCAAATATGACTTGGACAATTAAGTTTAAGGGTGACGATATGTGTACACATGGATTTATTTATTGTTTTAATTTGGAATTTATGAAATTTTGATGGGACATGAAAGTTTCAGAATTGTACTTTTTATCGCATAACATAATGTATTGATTCAAATGTATTTTTCAAGAAAAAGAACTAACCTCTTCGTTGTACTTGAACATTCCTTCCTTATCTTTTCCTTGGTCCTTTAAGAACAGTGTTCCTTCAAAGCCATATTTGGGGATGAAAACCTGGACTGCATTTTTGCGGACGAAAATGATGAAACCTTCTTCGTCCGCAACCTTGTCTTTGAAGAAGATCTGTAAAGTGCCCAAATAAAAATAAACAAGAAGTAGTAAGAACAAAATAATTACAAAATTGTGAGCCTCCAGAACAAAACCAGTCACATGATTCAGTTTTTAACAAAAACAGATTTAGGGTTCTCCTTAGCTAAATTTTGCGATGGTGACTGATTGTTTTGACACAATATGCTACACCGTATTTACGGTACTATTTTTTATAATAACACCGGACTAAGAGTGAAACATACGACATTTTTCTAGCTTTTGACGTTGAAATTTGAATCTCCATAATTGTGACCCACACTATATATTATTGGCTACAGTCGAACAGGCTGTTGTAGCAGGCTGCCTACAACATGCACTCCAGCTAGGCTTTTTCTGCTTGACCCCCCCTGCTTTGGGATGGAAGCATCCCCAGGGAAGACCGCTGAGGTACATGATGCTGGGCCTGGCCAACATTCTGACCAGGACAGAGCCGCGCGGCGGCGCTGTCTGGTGAACAGTGTGACCTCTACGCCGCCGGATAACTGGCAGGAGGATGAGGGATGAGTGAGTGAATACAACATTCTGCTTATAACAAGGAAACTGTTAGGTCCCGTTTCGTCTTTGTTCTTCAATATTTTCACAAATTCATTCTTTTCTGATAATTACAAGGTTCCTGTCACAAGGAACCTCGGTCTGATTCGCCTTTTTCAAGTCACCTTTGGGGTAGGGTTGAACCCCGCAATTGCGGGGTTGAACCCTGCAATCGTCAAGGTCGCTTGTAGTGTAAACGCTACCCGAATACAGATTCGGCAATTTGAGTGTCCTTGGGGCGGTGCCCGCAGTGTAGTAGATTTAATTGACCAATCTGGCACTAGTGCAGCAACACCTAATTAACAGCTCACGCATGCGCTGCAGTTACATTTAGTGGTGACTTTTGCGGTTTCTGAAGCGAGTTGAAGCGATTTGGGGTGTAGTGTAAACGCGGCAAATGTTAAGTTTTGTGGTCGCAATAAAAATGCTGGATCTGTATCCACCTTTGCCGATTCGAGTGTAAACGCGGTGTAAGCCAGGAGAAAGGCCACAGAAACATGACATCACCCATATACTTTAACGTTGGGTGTACACTTTGCCTCTAACCCCCCTCCCCCTCCGTGCGTATGTACTTTTACACGGCCCCTTACAGTTTCACCCTGTTAAGTTATACAACCCTGCAGTAAACAATGGGCTTGTACAGGGAAAGTTTGCAATGGAGTCACGGTAACTTTTCCACAATGGGCAAGGAAGAAAAATTCAAATGGGAACACAGTAAAATTACGTTGACAAAAAAATGTTATTACAGATCACAGTAACTTTCCATGAGGTTACGGAAGTGAAAATCCAATAGGAATGCAGTGTTTTGCATCTCCTATTAAGTGCAAAATAGCAGGAAAGATAAATATTTTTCATACATTGGGAAAACAGGTGGAATATCACATTACTAAACCAATTAAGAAATATCAACAGGGTGAAAACATGAGCATTACAGTATAAAAATGCCAAAGTAGGGTCCTATACCCATGGGCAATGCTGTCCATTGCTTCATGTTAAACACAAAATTGATTGGCAATATATATGCAGCTGTACAAATCCCAAGCACTGCTTAGTAATTAGCTTAGGGGCCATTCAAAGTTGTCAACACTTTCACAGTTCTGAGCGTATCTTTTTTCAAGACCCGCCCCCCCCCCCCCCCCCCCCTCCCCCCCCTAACCCCTCCCCCTCAGTAGCGTGAAATGTCAAAATTTTACAGTGCACGTAAAGTCCTACGCGGCCCTCGACCCCCCTTTCTATGTTTTGAAGTTCTGCGAAAATGTTGACAACTTTGTAAGGCCTCTTATTTTGACAAGGAAATAGTGTGTTGAACTCATAATATGTAATACTTGCCAGGTGTTTAAGGCAAATCACATTATCACATCATAGTCTGTACTGGGGCTTAAAGGGGGCTTAAAAATGATGTACTGGTGCTTAAACTTAAAGCACAGGTGATCCAAAATGTTATACCGCGCAACAGAAGAAATGCAAATTTTCAGCTTTTGAAATCAAAATTTGAAAATCTCTTTTGTAATTAAGTTGACATCAAAATATTCACACAAAAAAATCATTATGCATGACTGCACAAAGCTTCTGTGTGCTGAAAATTCCCACTCTCGGATTGCTTTTTGCAATCAAAAAATGGAGAAACTTTTTTCCTTTGTTGCTCGGTATAATTCATGAGTTTTTGACAAGAAAAACTTGACTAATACTAGTAATAGTGTTGACAGCAATGTTTAAAAAACACCACATTTTGTGGGAGAAATAGCCAACTGAGTGTGCTTTTTAAAAATCTTTGCACACATTTTTTTACTATTTATTTAACACAAAAACCATGCATGGATTTTAAAAATCTACAATGTAATTCTCCTGTAACTTAGCTCGCCCCATACAAATTACAGTACAGAGCGTAAAAATTACAATCGACAGTCGACACTTTACAATTTTGGTTCTTTTCCGGCCGTCCGCATTTACGGAGATCTCTGTCAGTTTTACCAAAATTAGTCCAATGCAAACACAGCTTATGCCTGCATACCTCAACCAAATTTATGCAAAACAATGTGACATATGCCTCCACTGTGCATATGTTGTGAACTGAAAAATAAGAAGCTTCAAGGACTCAGACCCAAGCTGGGCTTGGAAAAGGTCAATGACCTGCCTGGAATTTGGAATGGAACCCCTACCTGGCTTAAAAGGCTCAGTTGTCCTAAATGCCTTGGCTAGTGGAAGACCCTGCCAATCAAATGTCAATGGGAATCTGCAAGGTATTTGCATCTTACTGAAAATACCTTGTCCTAGATTTTTCAAGAGCATTAATTATTCCAGGTGTTTTTTAACACTATATAGACTTCTAAAGGTAACCGGGTCTAAACATCTGCTGGTAATCTGAAATGTCCATTGCTAAAGTGCAGAGAAACCGTTCTGGCTGGTTTTAGTGTGGACTCAGTAACCTAGCTTGGACACACATAAAGGGTTTTAATTACATTAGTACTCTCCAAGGAGTTATTTAAAGTTTATTGATTTGGCATAAGGGTACTTTCCTCGCCTTCCACCTCTGTGGCCCTGGTTCGAATCCTGTTTGGGTCAGTACGTGGATTGGGTTTTCAGTCCCTGATTGATTCTGTGAGTTCCCCTATAGACCGTATCGAATAGCCGCCATCTTGTGGGGCAGTTTCTTTTTTTTCCTTGAGGACATGGATGGTTGCACATATTGTGCTTCCATTGTTGAACAGTTTATATAACAAAAGGTGGCCCACAAGATGGCAGCTAATCGATACGGTCTAGATACAGTAGCCTACATGTGTGAAGGGGTTTTCTCTCCCCCATCTAAAACTGAGCATTTCGTCATCTTCTCTTCACTGGTTTCTTCAGGCTATTACGAGCTATGGGTGCTGCTTTTGAGAATACTTGGTTTCAGTACCAGAAACAAGGGTGCCATAACATACAGGAAAATTGACAATCTGTGGGTGTTGAAAAGGGTTTGTGACATTATTTTAGTCCCAGTATCTCTCGAGTGAAGAGAGTTTTGTGAAAAGTTCACAACCGGCATACATTCGCATTAATTGGTTAAACTGAAATTCATTTGCCCAAAGTTAGTCATTTAATTACAATGAATATTTGTCAATTTGTCATGCAATGGCGACTGCACAATTTCACTGTGAATGGAAACCAGTCATGCAATGCACAACTTCTATGCACTGTGGGGTACCGGCATATATTTGTGCACATATTTTTATTCAGGCAAACTATTTCCTTGTTCATATCAAATAGCTGCTGAAATTATATTGACTTTTTTTCTTTCTCATTGGCTCAGAACATTCTTTTGTCGCTCAAAAAAAACTGACAAAAAGCATGCACGCAAGCTACTGCAGAGCATGAAACAACTTCGCCAAATTTGGTCACTGAAGATTTCAAAAGGGCCAAGTTAAACACAAGGGTCAAGTGTACCTGTTTTTTAAAGACCAAAAAAGGAACAATTTGTTAACAGAAACCTTTGATACCCCTAAAGATAAGGGGAATATGTGGGTAAACAGCAAAGGGCACAATGCTAGTGAGTCAAGTCAAATTCTTGTTTAAAGGGCCCCTGAAATGGTATTTTTATCAATGAAATCTATGCTATATGGAACTGCTCTATCATTTACAGTCATAAAAACCTATATTTGGAAGTTGTTTTAGGGGTTAAAATCAAGGTTTTTGATTTTTAATCATAATGCAAATTTACATATTCATGAGCAAGGTTGTGATGTCACATTAGGCAAACACGGGAAAATTTTATTCAACTGTGCACAAAAGATTTCAGTAATTTCTCCAACTTACAAAAACTTTACAAAGGTTTTCGTAATTCCATGATTGTTTAGGTTTGTTTTACATGTGCCTGTTTTAAACCATGTGAAAACTTAAGTGGTGTTCCCATTGGACTATTTTTGGTTAAACTCCCGTGGTTGTGCGGGAGAGTAGCAAAATTTAGTCCAATGGGGACGCACGGAGAATTAGCGTCCCTGTAAAGTTACCGCGACCACGATGTAAAACCTACAGGGTAAAAGAGTCCGCGGAAACTTTCCGCTCAGCCGCGGGAGTTTTACAGGGCCCTCGAAAAGTCCAATGGGAACAGCGCCGCCCTGTAGAACTACCGCTACCGCTGTGTAAAATGCCAAATGGATGACGTCACTTCCTGCATTGTGCAATCCCACCACACATTGCGCGAAAATTCTTGTTCCGTTATTATGTACTGTACATGCCATGTACGTACGTACGCACGTGTTTTTTTCATGCTCATTTCTTCGCAAATATAATGGCAAGTTTAATAGAAGTTGTTCGAAATTTGATTGGGTTTCCTGAAAACGAAACTCCTGTTAGGTCAAAGGTTATATGTAAACTACGCCCTCAATTGACCACATATGGCCAGCCAAATAGCAAAATTTTCCGCTCGCGTCGTGTAAAATATATGGTAGTAGGAACGCACGGGAGATTTACAGGAAGGAATGTTTACAGGGAGTCGCGGAAAGTTCCCGCGAGGGCGCGTAAAAAGAAGTCCAATGGGAACGCGCCTTAAGGCTGAAAACTTCAGCAATTTTCTACAATTCCAGTTTGAAGCCTTATGTTTTTTCTTTGCTTTTCTGCTGTGTTCCTAGAGTGACATGCCTCAAAACAGCGCCCTCTTTTTGTGAGTTTATGTAAAGAAATTTTCAAAGTTGAAAAATGTTACCTTCTATTCATAGGGCATCAAAATTAATAGTAGTATTGTCTTTCTAAACAAGTAATCTTTCATATACAGCAAAAACTGTGCATTCAATTATTTAGCATTTCACAGCCCTTTAAAGCACAAACGCTGCATGCATTGTGGCTTGTGTGTGTGTCCTATCATGGTCCTATGAATACAAACACAAGTCTTCTTTGGATTTTGTTCAACTTCTTTGGAATCAAACTTGGAATGTCTAGACAATATTAAACATACATGGACTGCACTCTTTTTGGAATGAGAAATGATCTGAATCTTAAATCATACACGTACTGAAGAGCATTGTATACTCAACAACAAAAAAGAAACATGCATTTACTGTGATCTGCCAATTTCAATTCAATTTCGTAAAAGTTACATAACACATGTCTGGCAGACCCAACAAGGTCGCAAGCCTAGACTATTGGTGCAGATGAGTTTGACAAGGCTTCACATGAATGGTGTGAATTTTCGTTGTTGGTTAATTTGCAAAATATTGGCAGTTGGAAATGTGCGTTTATTTTTTGCTGAATTATATTTTTACAGGTCATTTAGGCACTTTTTGAAAAAAAGAAAGAGCTTTATCGATTGTCTATTGTCCTTTCATAGTAGGTACTTGTTACAAATCCCGCATCTAGGACTTTCTTTCCTTGTTGTTTATTTTCAATGGCACCCAACACAATGAACTGTGTGTTTTGTGTTGGTGCCACGTTGTCATACGTACTGTATTTTCAAACAGTTTGTCAAAACATGTACATGTACGTTAATTACATACAGGTCTACAATTTAAAAATGCAATGGATGGTCTAGTGGTCTAGTGGGTACACAGCTGTGCTCATGATCGAGAGGTGGTTGGTTCAAGTCTCACTATAGTGCCAACATGTTTGTGTCCCTGGGCAAGACACTTAATCTAAATCAACCTGAGCAATATAATTGGGGAGCCGTTAGGGAGATCTGCGTCAATCTAAATGCTGATAGGTTCATGCACCTAGCTTGGCCAGGCAGTCATCTTGTTGAAGCAAAATGGTTCTGGTGATTATTCCCTGATGGCAGTGGTAATAATGGCAACAGTGCCATATAGATAGTCATATGTTTAGACATGTTCGCTATACAAAAATCCACCATTATTATTAGGCCTACCATGGAGGTAGGAAAGGGTCACAGATTTTGTCATAAATGTGGGGGCCTCCAAAAGGGGAATTACCCTAACATTTCCCACTAGCTAGCACACTCATGGCCCCATTATACACTTCAAACCATGCTACCAAATACAGTCAGCGAAGTTCAATTTTTGCTTGATCCATCGCCCATTAGAGTTTCACTGGGGCGTGGCGATTTGCTGCAGTGCCACATGTGCAAAATTCTTGCAAAACAAACATCAGCTGTACATGTACATGTATACCAAATATGACAAGCCATGCCAGTGCAGTAGCTATGACCAGACAGACTCTACAATGTACACAGTATTGACAATACGAACAGTGTGAGGCTTTTGTAAGTGACCCTGGCTGGCCCATATTAAAGTTGCACAGTGGTATTTAAAGGGCAAGTATCATTTGCAGATGTTTTTAATCAATAAACTAGTACTACAGTGTGATGTCAGTTGCCAGGGTAACTTGGTCTGAACATTCGCTAGTAATGTGAAACATCCATTGCTAAAGCACAGGGAAACAGTTCGCTGGTTTTAGTGTAGACCCGGTATTAAACCTATTGGCAACACACAAAGGGGGACATTTTTAAAGGGTGAGTCATTTAGTACTCTATAATTCCCAGAACAACTTTCTTTTAATTGTATGTAAAGTGGAGTCACTAGTACATGTAAACTAAATCCCAAGGAATTTTAGCTCCGTAGATATGGAGTATGAATGTGAAAATCCATACGTGTTTATTTTACACTACTGCTTAAGTACATCTGCCTATTACAAATAAATGAGTGTGCACATGCACTGTTTTTAATTACTATCTACATAAATATATCACCTCAAGCAGAATAACTTCATAGGTTGTTACGGTTGCTCTGATCACTTTAAGTAAAGTTTTTCATTTATAACAACTTGTTAAAATTGTGCGTCATTGCAAATGATACAGTGGGCCCGGCCTTCAATTAAAGGAAATTTCACTCATAGTTCTGGCTTATATAGCAGCCACAAGCCATGTTCACATTGGATTTAATTTGGTAAAACTAACGCTAATTTTACCAGATTTAGTCCAATGTGGATGGCCAGAAAACACCCTGTCGAATGTTAGTTTTACGCTCCATCACTGTTAGTTTTACAGGGCGAGCTAGGTCGAGGAACTTGTACCCCTTTTCCACTACAAAATCTCTGGGTTAACTCGGGGGTAACGGCAATCCTTAACCCTGAGATACCCCGGGGCGGCGTGAGCGTTCCCACCACTTTTTTTCCACTCCGGGTTAAGACAAAAAAATCCGGCCGTTGCCCCGGTGTTGGTTAACCCTGCCAGCGACCAGGGTTAAGGATAGCAATCTCGGGGTCAAACCCCGGGGTTAGCATTGTAGTGGGAAACCAAGCAAGGTTAATTGTTCACAGGCAATCTCTGGGTTAGCACGCGCTGTGCTGGCACAGATCATATACGTACATACATGCACATTTTTGCTCTCCCAATAAGGTGTGGCTTCTCAAGCACCGTATATCTCAATTCTTAACGAAAAGAAGAGGACAAAGGTGTGGAAAGAAGAAGAAATAAAGCTCCTTATCCAACTCGATGGGACTACTCGAAACTCGGAATAAGATGTCTGCAGATGTCCCTGTATACAGATATGCCCGCGCCTAGTGGGAAAGGTCTAAACCGCACTGCGCTAACCTGTGGCAAGCTCGCCCCGGTTTTGCAAAACTCCGGGTTAACGAAACAAATGGGAACACAACTCGGGGTTAACGAATCCCGGGGTAAGAAAAGCTTAACCTGGGGCGGCAAATCTCCGGGTTAAGCAGCTTATAGTGGGAAAATGGTATTGGAAGAATTAGGGGCCTACTATACACTACAAATTTTTACATCGCCAGAAATTTGCGGACGGGTATTGTAATGTAAAACCACAATATACACACAATGTAGTCATATAACTTCTGTGTGGACCTTATGACACATTACTGTAAGTTTTACCAAGGTTTTACGTGGCAATTAAAGGACATGTCATACAATGGTGGATTATGGTGGATTAAACACAAATTTCCAAACTAACAATGTACGGCGAGTGAAACACTGGACTCATTAAGCCTAGTTTTTAAGTTTTAAAGGAAACATGTGGCAAAAACACGAGCCACTATCAAAGGATGCAGAACTAGCAAAAAGTTGTTTGCAATCGCTTTCAGTGAAATGCACACCTCTTATTTTTCACTGGCCTCAAACCAGTTTCCTGGTTTTGCTATCAAAATGATTAGATAGCAGTTCAGTGTGGTGTTTGATTCGCTCCGTTTATTTGTGCCACATCCTTTTCCCGGGGATTAAGCAAACAGAAAGGACGTCCGAAACAAGGAAATGAACGGGGTGAAAATAAAGAGAAGAGATAGCAAGGGTATCACAAGGGGCCTAGCTCACATCCTGTTAGTGAACGGAATAGGGCAAGGTTATGGTTTTAAATTTACATGGGTTAGGTAGTCGGAAATGTTAACAACTGAAGAAGTCCCAAATATACATGTATGTAGACCCATCAACTGTTTTCTCTTGTTTGTCACACTCCATGCACAATAAGGTGCGAATCCACATACAATCGCGGACGTCCCTTATTTGTTCCTCTTTTGTTTGGACATAGTCTATTTTTCCTTACTCTCGTTGGTTTTGTACAGGAGCGAATCGCGGACGTTCGCTTGCCAATCGCGGACGATATTGTTCTCTTTGTTAGACCTCCCTAAAACGTCCACGATTGTTTGGGAGAACAAGCGCATTCATGCATGGGTACATGAATCATAATGTACATACATACCTGCTCATAATGTACATGTAGCTGGTACATTATCTCACTTTCACAAAGCCTCGTGCTTATTTACTGGCAACAAAAGAAGTGCAACTTTTCTTCAGAAGCAAGTTTAAATCAAAGTTTGAAAATTTCTTTTCTAATTAAGTTGACACTGAAATGTTCATTTTATCAGCTCCCTTATGCATGACTGCATAAAGCTCGTATCAAAAGTGCAGAAATGTTTCATTTTTATTTTGTTGTTCAGTATACATGTATGATGATGATGATGATTTCCTATTAAACAGTCACTTGAATTTCACAATTTGGAATTCACAACATCAAACATAAGATGGTTTGAAACTGATGGCAACATTAGTTTTTAATTCAGGCTACTGCAATTGTCAAAGCAAAACAAAATAGCACATACAATAATTTAAATATTTATTTTAGTTTGTTCATGCAAAAGATGGGAAATCCACATCCCTTTTATAAACAATACCTAAATATGACCCTATACTGCCACAGCAAAATGAGGAATGCACATCCTAAATGGCAAAATACCATACCTAAGGCCAAAAAAAATAATAGTTCTGCTTCCGGTTTCCCGACCGACCCTATTTTTATTTTATTTTTTTAAATTTATTTATTTATTTATTTATTTTAATTTTTATTTATTTATTTATTTATTTATTTTATTGTTTGAAAATAAAATATGTTATTTTAATTTCAAAATTTAAGTGTGTCCAATTGTTCTGTTTTACTGAGTTAATTGTGCATTGGTGGTATGGGAGAGTTTCCCTGTTTTTGGTTGTGTGAGTAAAGGAACGTTTTTCAGTTCCTTTAGGTTTAGCAAGAGCTAGCTTTCTGGGCTTCCGTCTGCCCTTCATCAGTTGCGGGTGGATTCAAAATGAATCGGATTACCTCGCATTCGGGTAAATCTTTAGAGCGATAGAACCAGCTTTTTTTTAAATTTATGTTAGTTAGAGCAGGATTGTTTAGTGTTCAGTGACTGCTCTTTTTTTATAGTTCTGGTTTGTTGCTGGTATTAAAGTTGAGTGGAGTTTCCATTGTTTTACTGTTACCCTTAAGCCTTGACTACACGCAGATGCCTCCATATGATTGTGCACAAAAAAAATTGGCAACAAAAAAAAATTCCCTATCTACCTACCCTATTTTGAAATGCCATGTAATCGGAAGCAGAACTATTATTTTTTTTTGGCCTAAAAGTCAGTACACAAGTACATAAATTTATGTGTGTCGAAATCGATTTGGCATTTTTCACAATTTCGGAAAGCAGGCATCAAAGATTAACTCTTAACATATGTATAGCCTATATTTTGCAAACAATTTCAAACTTCAATAAAGAAGTGAAATCGAAAAGAAAGATTTAAAACAAGGTTAAAACCAGTTTTCTTGAAAAGTTGCTTCAGCCATAACATGCTCACTTTGTCAACTTTCCCCCATTACAACTTTACTATGAAGTCAGGAAAAGTTGGGTTATTTTTTCAATAATAAGCCATTAAAATTCGTATCTTAAATCGGTGTGTATGTATCTTTAAAAGTTAAAAGTAGGGATTATCCCTCAGTGTGCTGCAGCAGCTGAACTTTGCTCTCCTTTTCTATGCACCCCTCCAAACCACATAATATCCACAGGGAACCATTAATGCTTCAGACAATATGTCCACATGTTCACTCTGTCTGAACTTGGCCACATAGAACATTAGAACGGTTATGATAATGTCTCTGCTAGGGTCCCAGCTGAATCTAGGCATGAGTCACGATGAGGTCATTCAGAAAAAATGCAGTCCAGACACGTGGGAGTTTGGGGCATGGAGTTGTGAACATTTTGTGCAAACAGTCCCAAGAAATAAGTCTTTTAAAGGCTATGGCTGTATTCATGAATAAATGCCGGAATAGACCACAAACCAAGGGGGAAAGACAGTGAGATGCCTACAGCTGTGCTTGCTACTGGGACAAAGGGGAAAGAACATGAAGAATTGTAATATTTCCTTGGAGTATTTTGACCAAAACGGAAAGGTTAAAGGCAAACTTATGAGGAAGAAATTCCATTTTGAAGCTTTGGATGAGGAAAAACAACCCACATTCTTAGGATATGTTCAGACACCATGTTAACTAAAACGGTAATTTTAAGGACAGATTATTTCAAAAACTGTTAAAACGGTGTTTTCTCCACATGTGATTACAGACCTGTATAAATAAACACCAACCACTGTGTAAGCCAGCTCTGCACCTCATCTACGTTCCTAGAAAAACATTGTCCACGTTTTCATATGAAATTAGGCGATGCCGCTATCCTATTAGTATTACTATTAGCTGGTTTCGTGGTTATGCACGGACAAGGAAGCCATAACAGCACAGTTGTCATGGGTCTAATTTCTTTCACATGAGGGCACCCTCGTAAAAAATGTGTGCGCACAAACATTTATATATATATTCATTTTCAATTATAGCTTTTTGATGAAAAGATATCATCTCGGGCGAAATCATTGTGCGGACAGTTGGAACCACACTTCTAGACCCTATTTGCGCTTGGAACATAAGACTACTATATGCGTTCCAAGCTGCGTGTTCAGATCGAGATTTGGAACGCATACGTAACTGGCACCTTCCCAATCAGCAGTTTGCATTCTATAGAACTGATTCAGGGGACACGATTGGATTCAAACCCGTGAATAGGGTCTATATCTTCCATTTGAGTAAAGTTTTCGGGTCAAAATGGTTGATAAAATTACAAATCCTGTATTTTTTCTGCCACTCCTTGACTGCACGGTATGAACCTGAGCTATTTAGATTTCCTGTTTGGCAGGATCTCTGCTCCTGTTTTGCTGTGAATTTTGCACCAGCTCTATTTATTTTAAGTTCAGGAAGGTGTCCTCATATAGCGCTGGTTAAAAATGCCATATCATATTACCAGTGCTAGTGACAGCATGATGGCCAATTTCATGGAGCTGTATAGCAGCCGATTTTGTGCTAATGGAGGCTCCAGCTATTTCATGGAGACCATAACCTTAAGCACTGCTTAAGTTTGCTGCCTTGGAGGCAACATTTGCTAAACATAGTGACGCAGCAATACCCGTTTCCAAGCGCATGCATGGTTAAGCACGCCGTGAAATAGTGGTAATGTTAGCACACTTTTTCTGCAACAGTAAGCACACATTTTCAGCTTGCGCTTAAAAGCAGCACCATGAAATTAGCCCCTGGGCCAAATTTGATTATTCTTTGCCTAGTTTTTGGACAAAATGATGGTGCCCAGCCCATTGCATGGAGAATGTAACTTGCCTACAAGCATGCTCATGCATGCAGACGTTTTGCAGTGCTTACATGTATGTAGTGTGAATTGTTTATTACCATACCGGACATAACAAAAATGAATGTACAGCGTATATAACTTTGGTAAGTCAGGATAATGCGCCGACCTCGGGTAGACCATTTTAATTTGGTTTAACCCGGCCATGTCTGAACGCTCAGTTTTGCTGTTGGGGAAAAAGTCCACAAAGCGACCACAAAAGTTAGACCTTTCTTATATCTAAACGCAGTCAATATTTACAGAAACAAAGCTGTATACACTCCAGTCTAGTTTCTGCCACTCCCCATATACTCCCCCACACATTCCACATCTCAATCATTCCAAGATGTTGCCCTCTAGATCGACAGAAATACAACCCCCTATATACTGGTACTTTAATCATGAGATTCGATTTTTCAATTTTTTTTAATGTGGCACAATCAATCATTTTCCTTATAACAACCTGAATTGTCTGATGATAGTACATGTATAAGATATTAAAGTAAGCTATCTGTGAGGTTTAACAGAAAGTGTTCTTACAAGATGAATGGAACCACGCACAAAAGATGAAAGAAAGAAATTGTCATTTGAAAATGGAGCTTGTGTTGCCACCACAGCAATGTTTCCACCAAGCTAACTGCAATTTCTATCATACTTATACCCGTTGCCAGCTGAGCTAATAATACAAAGGACATATTCATCGACCAATAAGACTCCGCAAGCTTATCAGTGACAGACACCACAGTGAGGGCATGACCTCATCCCCAAAATACCCCCATTCTGCTCCCACACCACTAGAATTCCAGGTAATTTTTGTATCAAAAACATTTATCTGGTTAAAATTTGTCAGGTTGGAAATCGTTCAAATATGTTTTGATGTGTGAGCATTTAGAGCATAGTTGAGCAAAATTTGCAAAGTCCTCTCACATTTTCTAGTCAAAATGTTCAGTTAATTTTTAAGTCAAACAGTTCTGATTTTGAGTCTAAAAGTAGACGACCCTATACAAAAAACAACAAAATAGGCTTGTAACGAGTCACAGATTATGATGAGTCAAGTTAGCCATTTTGGATCGTGTCATGTGTTTTGTCAAGTTTAATCCGAGTCAAGCAATTTTTTTCCTGTAGCAAGGTGAATATTTTTGTAGATGAGTTGGCAACACTGGATTCGTCGAACATGAATTATACAAATGAAACTGTGTCTGTGACTGTAACATGAGATGTACCCGGTACATAGGAGCTTGTACTTCCTCCATGGTGAAACTAGACCCACCAAAGTGCATTATATTACCGTTCACTGCATTTTTATTTTGCATAGATTGAGGACTCACATTTTTCTAATCTTGACTCAAGTCAGGTCTAGTCTTTTGAATTGAGAGTAGAGTCAAATCAATTATTAATATATGCAGTGACTCAAGTCAAGTCAAGTCATTTGAGGTTCGAGTCTGAAGTCAAGTCAAGTCAAGTCAAGTCATTCGAGGTTCGAGTCTGAAGTCAAGTCAAGTCAAGTCAAGTCATTTGAGGTTCGAGTCTCAAGCCAAGTCAAGTCATTTTGAGGTTCGACTCTCAAGTCAAGTCAGGTCAAGTCATTTGAGGTTTGAGTCTCAAGTCAAGTCAAGTCATTTGAGGTTCGAGTCTCAACTCAAGTCAGTGAAAATCGTGACTCAAGTCCGAGTCATTACAACCCTGCAACCTTGCAATGAAATGTATAACGATAAAAAACTCAAGTTCCTTGCCCCACAATTTCCTGGTAGAAATAGTTCGGCCAAAACGACAACATGTTTACGCCATTCAACACAAAAAATACAGCACAGCTTGACATTTCATACTCACAATCATATACTACTGCTTTGTGAGAGCTGGGACAAAGCAAATTTGCTGTTGTATTCCGATGTGCAATAGAAATCAGCCATAATATTGTTCGGCTATGTTTCTTCTCTGATTCTATTTGGGGGCGGGGGGAGGGGGGGTTTCAAGTTTGAAAGGAAGTGTGCGTACCTTTAATAGAAATCAACGATAGTAAAAGTGAAATTAAATACTTTGTCATCAAATACACAAAAAATGAATAATCATCCCAGTTTATTTATTTCCTTTTGTAGGCTAAATATATACTGCATAATTTGCACTTTCATTGTGTTAACGTTTCTGTTTCTGTTTTAAATTTATTGAATTTTATTTCCGAAACTTTATCAGTCTTATATACATTTTGAGTAACTTGACCACTTTTAAAATGCGTTCACACCTAGTTTAGTCACAATCAAATCACGACCAGTAATGACCAAAGGCTTGTGTGAACACGTGAAAAAAAACCAAAACAAATCAACTTTCTGACAAAAGACGTGTCTGCATTGGACTTGTTTTTTGGGAGGTAATTTTACCGAGATGATGGTAGAATGAAAAATGGCAAAATTTTACTTCTGTCCGCATTTGGACTTTATCGACACTGGAAAATGTTACCGAGTGTCCCTTCACAGTATGCACACATAGTATTCACTTGACCCGACTAAATTTTTGTTGCTATGTGCAGGCTTCGGAATTCATTTTCAAAAGGGCACGGCAATTTTCCCTTAGTAAAGGGCACCTGAATGAGGAAATGGAAAATTTGTGTTAGAACTTTTCAAGAGCAACATGGCAAAAGCATAGGGTACGGTTGGCAAATTGCCGTTGTGCCGTGGGTTATTTCAAGGCCTGTATGTGTTCAAAGTGCAGAATTTCGGGTGCCAGCCATTTTATGCAAATGTTACAGTTACAGGCAAAATATTAATTGAGTATTAATGTGTCAAGCCACCAGAACCTAGTGCAGTTTATACAGTGAGAACAAAATCACCAAACACCACAAAATGAGGTTTCCTGTTCAATCAACTTCACACTTAACAAACTGTCACTTAACACACTTAACAAACTGTCACAATCGTTAACAAAGCTGTGAAATCTAATCACACAAAGACATGACATGGAATCCCCAGCCCAGCCCAGCTGTCTGAATATAAACTGCACTCTGTGGGAGAAATATCCAATACACAGTCCACACCCTCATTATGTCAGCAGAGTTGGCTGCTAGTGTCAATATGGGATTGGTTTCAGGTGACATGGCTCTGTGTGGCAGTTATAAATAGCTCTCCATAATGTTAAGTCCAAATTGATGGATCTGTAAGTACTAGAAGTCATACCTGCTCATTTTGTGTTTGTCTGGAGACGAAGGGTTTTGACTGTCAATATGACCATGGAGCTATAAAAGGATATGAGTTTATGACTAAGGAGCCTCGTGGAAAAGAAAGCACGGAATTCGAAATGTCAGCACAAGTTTACTCTGACACATTGGTATTGTTGTTTAAATTTGCACACAGGGTTTTCTGAAAGATAGGTTGTGGCACTATTTCATTGCAGTTCTTTAGCTGAAGTTATCTACTTAGATCCATTAAGATATTTCTTTTGTTTTGAGAGAAGATAAATGACATTGTACAGAGATATAATTCTGGAGGAAAAGGTCTCTCCAGTATTGAAAACAGACACATATCTAAAGAAGAATGTTGAAAAACAAGTCTGCAGAAATTTCAGTTTCACATAGATGCATAAGTGCTTCAGAAAGCCTTCAAAATCCATGTACGGTTTTTGTGTTAAGTATGGTAACAAATGTGTGTTCACACACATTTTAAAAACCACATTCAATCTTTAAAAAGTACCATCTCGGACAGAAGAAAAAAAAAGGTTGTGTTTGTTAACGTTTCTATGAACACTTTGAGTAAGGTTTTTTTGTCAGCTCGATCATGAAGTCAAATGATGGGTTACTGCTGGGCCTTAAACTCTTTATGATACTGAAACTAATTAGAATTCCTCAAAAGTGCCCATGGTACTGTATCTTGTAATTAGCCCGAAGAAACCTGCGAAGAAAAGACGATGAAGACATGCTCAGTTTTAGAGGTGGAAGGAAACCCCTATACACACATATAGGGACTGAAACCAATTCACATACTGACCTGGACAGGATTTGAACCAGGGCCAGAGGCGGAAAGCCAGGAAAGTACTACTAGTACTATGCAAAACTGATTCCCAATATGACTTCTGAATACAGTATATCCTTGAGCTACAGTTGAAGTCAGAAGTATAAATGCAACTGTATGCAACCAATTAAGTGTTAAAACTGGTGTGCTTACACCATTTTTATAACAGTCTTTACTAAAGTCTTGATTTTGTGGAATTCCTCACGTGCATGCAGTTACTTAAAAACATAGCTTACAAGTACACCTTGCAATGGTTCGGTTAGTCCTGTTTACCATTTTGGGTGATGATGGTAGTGGTGTACATGCATTATACTTCTGTATATCTAACTGTAGCTAAATAAATCGTACCTCCATGTTTATAGGACAAAAAACTGCATTGAAAGAACTGCATGGTGGTGGCTAGTCTAAAAAAAACATGCATATGTTTAGAACTAGCTGTTTGTTTTCACAGGTTGTTAATGTTTATGATCAAATGATCAACAGGTGGCATGGTTTAATGACAGGAAAAATAAATCCAACAGTTGAGTTTTTTTTGTCAACAAATGTCAAGATGGTTAAATTTCACCCCAGGTGTTACAAAGCCAACACAATAAACTAAACTTTGACTATAGACCGTATCGTATAGCCGCCATCTTGAAGGGGCAGTTTCTTTGTTCATTGAACTGGTTCAAGTAGCAAAAGGTGCCCCACAAGATGGCAGCTATTCGATACGGTCTATATCGGGTGGTTGGCATAACTATCATGTACACGTCAACCATATTTTTACAGCACTATAAATGGATTCTTGTAGTTTGGTATAGGCCCATAGCACACATTGCTTACCACACTTCCTGTATGGTTCGTATGCCAAACTTGTACAAACCCACACACAATGGCAAGTGGTATATGCGTGGGCGTGTTTGCTGGCATTTTATTTGTGCGTTCCCCAGGGTTCACAAAATTGATTTTCATGGCAATCTGTGATAGGTTGGAGGACAATTGGGCCTGTGTTGAAGGCTGTTGTTATGACATACAGGTACTTTGCCCTTGCAGATAAATTGCTGTACAGAATAGTATCATTAAGTTTGCATGAATAACTGGTGTCTTTTATACATGTACTAGTTAAACAGTCATTTTATAATATCCCATTCTATCACATGTGTGCATTTGTTGAAAGGGACTTCTTTTTCTGTCCAAATTCCTGTGACTATGGAGTTATAGCTCCATGCTGTGACTAAAGGGGATATACAGTTGAAGTCAGAAGTATAAATACAACTGTATGCAACCAAGTGTTAAAACTGGTGTGCTTACACCATTTTTGTAACAGTCTTTACTAAATTCTTGATTTTGTAGAATTCCTCACGTGCATGCAGTAGTTAAAACATAGCTTGTACACCTTGCAATGGTTCGGGTACTAGTCCTGTTTACCATTTTGCTTTTTAAGTGATGATGGTATTTATACTTCTGACTTCAACTGTACATGTACATAGGCCCACAATTTTGGCAGGAGAGCAGTTGTCAAACAACGTGTCTCTGCCTTGAAGTTCACATCTGTAGCCATGGTTCGAATCCTGTCCGGGTCAGTATGTGAATTGGGTTTTCAGTTCCTGCTCGATTCCGTGGGTTTTCTTTCCCCTCAACAACTGTGTAGGGGTTTTCCTCCCACCTCTAAAACTGAGTATTTCTTCATCGTCTTCTCTTCACATGTTTCTTAAAGGCTTACGAGCTACGTACAGTGCCATACACATTTTTGAGGAATCCTTGGTTTCAGTACCACAAAGAATTAATAATAATAGTGGTTAGTGTTTCTTAATGCTTTTTGCTTGTTATGCTCCCAGTGCCAGGTAATTTATAACTCGGAATTCCCATGCAGTAATATCAAACATATACAAATTTTCATTCACAATTTCTTGAGCAAAAGTTAGCTTCCCTATGTTCATTAAAAACGTTTTCCTATGCTGACTACTTTTCCCTCAAGAATGGTTTTGAGTGTCAAATAAAATAAAATGCTTTGAAAAAAAAATAGGGGACAGCTCTAACAAAACTTTTTTAATCCAACAGATTATGTAAGATTTGCCATTATATTACTCCTTTAAATTTGTCAGCCAAACCACATACAGAGTGTCATTTCCAAAAGTCCCCAGAAAAAAAGTTGCTTGATTCAACCCCCATGTATGGATCAATCAAAATTAATAATTGTCTTGTTAACGTTGTCTACAGATAAGTACATGTCACAAGTAAGGTACACATGTACAGACTTGTACATGAAGTACTGTACACATACAAGCAAGCTGTGTTGCAATAATTGCACCAGGAAATATTATGCCCAACAAATAGCCGGAACTACTTTTTATTGGACCAATCAAAACAGGCCAAGTATGGGTGTGTTCTGTAATGTAGGCGGTTATTATGAATGACTTTGGGGCCCAGTTCTACACAACTACAATTTACTGTCATGTTCTAACTTAATAATGAAATGATGTATTTAAGACTCTTAATCAAATTTTGTTTCTTTCGAATCTTACAATTAATGGGATACATTTTTTTCCCTTTCTGGATTAAATTTCTACTAAATAATGGTGGCTGGTTGGTTCAACTGAAAGATATTATACATGATTTGCAATAACTAAAAAGGACAGGTTAAATTAGTCATTAAAAAAATAACCACCCTGGGGGGAAATTTAGCAATCATTTAAAAAAATTGGAGCTTAAGGTTTTAAGTGATCTGGTCAAGCACTCCTTGAAACAAATTGTAAGACAAATTAAGCCATTTGTTTGGTCTAGCTTGTTAAATATGTACTGAGCGTGATCCAAAACTGGTAAACACTGGATGAAAATTTCAAGATTTCTTAAATTAATTAAAATAATACCTCAAACAGTAAAGAAATATCCGTATTTTACAATCATATTACAAAATTTAACAGAATAAATTTGGCTGGGCACACTGTGCCATCACATTTTCAAGAAATAGTTGAAATGCATGTAGAAAATTGTAGTTTTTGTCAATGTTATTGATTGTCAGTCCCTCACGCATAAAACAACCTCTGCATAAAACTGTAAAGTCAATTTCAACATGTGATAAACTGGGTGTGTGCATTAACATCAGTAGCAGGTAAACATACAGGTTCACTTTTATTTTCATTCGTTGTATTGATTAAGGAAAGGCATGTCTCATGATTTACGTCCCTCACATGAGGGACGGACGGAATTGGATCACGCTCTACTCCTTTACTGTGGAAAGACCCGCATATAGGCCTAACAAAATGCACCCAAGCTTGAATCTGTAAGGCAAATTAAATTTATTTCAAGTCAAGCGAAGCCTCTGGCTTTATAATCTATGCTGTAAAGCCGAGAGTTAATTTGATAACATTTTAAAATCAGAAACGGGTATCGAAAGGAATGACATGAAGAAGTAAATGAAATTAGGACATGTACAGCATGTGAGTTAAATAGAGATGTTATTTCAATTTTTCATACAGTGTAGGTATTATTCATTATGCATTATCTATTCTGTGCAGATGTGAATTGAAGATGATTACATGATTGAAAAATGTTACAAATGGCATTATTATCTCGCTGTGCGATTGATGATGTGTATGATAAAAACCACTGTTGTAGTCGAGTCACCAATATTGAGTCAGAGTCCGAGTCTGAAGTCATTAGTCTCGAGACGGAGTCGGAGTCCGAGTCGAGTCCAAGTCCGAGTCCCGAGTCACTTTCCTCGAGTCACGAGTCACTTGTTTGCCAAAATGAAACTGATCGAATCTGCTATATAGTTTCGTAGACACAATATGTGAAATGATGACGTGTTCATGCGCTCCTTGCCGGCCTGATGGGGGCATGCAGTGTACTGTGATTTTTCCCAAATAATTCTGCATTAAGTGTGTGATTATATATCTGTTTTTTCCGGTCAAATGGTCGACTAAAATCTTAGGACATTGCAAATTCTGTATACAGTAATCATGAAAATTATTGGCAATAATCAATAAGCAGCATTAATTGCATGAGATGATAGATCAATTTATTAAATGGGATTGATTGAATGGCATTGCAAAAATTGACTAATAGCCATTTGTTTCTTTGAATTTGTCAATAAGATGTAGCCAACTTGGAAACTAATTATGACTCATACACAGGAATATAAAACACCATCAGTGATCTCACACCAAGGGCTTTGAATCTATCAACAGAATAAAATACAGACCCTGTTATTATGTGGTCTGTGGCCTATTCTATGAGACTCCCCAGTGTTTAATTACACAGTCGCCATATGTCATTTGAAGTTCATGCTAACTACATACACAGTGCTGTTTGCAATGAGTCACCTGATTAGTTTGTGTGGGAGTATTAATGGCAGAGAACAGGTGATTTGGACAGACAGATTGGAAACTGATTCTAAGAATCTGATTCTAAGAAACTGACCCTAACCCTCCCCCATCCCATATCCCCAATGCATAGTTCCAAGATTGCCCAGTTAACCCCGCCCCTTAGATACTGTTGCTATGCGCTCACAAGCCATCGCAAAAAATGGCGACACACAGCGTACAAAGCAACGGGACTCGGCATGGAAAGCACAGATTCATTGGAGAAAACTCAAAGGTATTTATGTTTTAGGGTCGATAGTTACCGTAGCACACACTGATCGAAGGGCTAGTAATGCATGGGATGACGTATATTCATAAAAATGCGCTTTCCTACCTTTGAACAGCGAATCGCTCGACATTGAAACCAAAATTCACCCGGTAACTGGCGCATACAACATACAAACTGTATGGCCAGAAAATCGCGTGATTGTGTGATGATTGCATCACTTTGACCTTTGTGGGCGCCGTCTGCTAGCTCTGTTCTGATTGGTCGGCGGGCTCGGCTTGATTGACAGGTCGGAACTATGCATTTGGCCCAGGATCTCAAAGAATGATAACTGCATCCACATCATACAAGTGCTAAACTTATATCGTATATATATCAAGTACAGTACACTTAAATTTCAGGTCGAGCTTATTTTACCAATTGAGATATTTTCCAACACTTTTAAAGGCAGTATACATCATTGGTAATCTTGAAAATCAGAAATGTTCACAGATTTACGCCTAACTTACACAATATAAACATGATGACCGTAGAAAACTTCTCCTGAAATGGTTTTGTCTGAAGTGCTATAGTCTTTGAGAAATGAGTAAAACAATTAGTTTTCGTCTCATGAGACGAAAATTCAATTCGCCCCAAAACCATTTCGCTTAAGAGTGCCATTTCGACCCAAACCACTTCGCCAGAGTGCCATTTCGCCCCAACTTACTTCGTCCAAACACTACATCGCCCAAATGCCACTTCGCCCCAAAACCACTTCGTGCACAGGCCGTGGTTCAGGGCGAAATGGTTTTGGGGTGAAATGACTGCAAACGCTTTTTTGACTGTTTTCTCAAAAGTTAGACGAAGTACGGAGCTGGTTTTTGCTCAGGTTGGTTTTAATCATGCATATCTTCAATCACACAGGGGGATAAAACTATTTGTAACAGTTTACCAATCATGTATACTATCTTTAAGGAGGTGACCAGATCACATTTTTGAGCCTCCCATTTTTTCCATGGGTATTGAGATTTTGGTACCACACATCATGCGTCATATTTTTCTCATTACTATTCTGAAATTTCGCGTTCTCAATCCTTATATTTATGGGGATATCATAAAACAAAAACACTGACGTTTAGTACACTAATTTATCCGCCACATAAAGTAGCAGTAGTAAAATACGCCAATCTTTTTGCTTCCACATCCAAATTGGGGATTGCAAATTTCCTGTTTTCTTTCCATTGATAGTATTTTGTGGATGTATTTTATATGATTGTTAGGTTAAAACGAAATCCATTTTCTAGAAAAATCTGAACACGCTCCTTTAAAACGAATTCTGTAGCAATAGTTTGTAAAGTAATGGACGACATTCCTGGGATGCTGAAAATCAATACTGTTAGTTCTTCCAGAGAATGATAAACACTGACCTTAAACCTCAAACAATCTGACCCAGCACTGACAAGTCAAGTTGAGGGCACAGTTTATCTCAAATTCCAGGAATAAATATACAGATGGATGTTGATAATATAAAAAGCTGCTATCACAACCATGCATTTGCCCAGCTTTATAAGGCAAAATACCAATGGTCAAGGTTTTTCAAACAAGTAAATGGCAAAACAGGTCACATGAGAGATTTCACAATGGTCAATTTAAAATAATTATTGCCTCAGTCCATATTACAGTACTCACAATAAGTTAAAAATATTGGTGTGGTTCAATTTTGAATTTTTTTTTCACGCGACTTTTTTTATCTATTTTGTGACAAGGTGTGTCTGTCATGCAGATACAATTGTCTAATCATATACAAAATCATCCAAGCGGATAAAATCCAGGGCTCGAAATACCCACTGGACTGTGGACCGAGGCCAGTAATTTAAGCCTCGGTCTAGTGCTTTCTCTACCGTACTAGACCAGCGGTCCAGTGCATTTTGAAACTAACGAACAGTAAATCCACGTTCCTTGTGGCTTTGGTCTTGTAAAAATAGCGTCGGTTCAGTAAATTATTTGAGCTACTAACCCTGTGGTCTAGCAGATTTTTTCATGAAATTCGAGTGTACATTAAATGGAATTTGCCCATATGCAACGCGGTATTTGCACCATACACGAACTCAAGACAGGGCGAAACTGGTTCCAATGGACTTAGAGCCTTGTAAAACTACCTTGGCAGAGCAGGTTTCCGTGGCCTCCTGTGGCCTGTAAGTTTTACATTGTGGTCACGGTAAATTGACAGGGACGCTAATTCTCAGTGTGTCCCCATTGGACTCAATTTGGTAATTCTACCGCACAACCACGGTAGTTTAACAAAATATTTGAATCGGAACACCACATAAGAATCACTACACTGTATCAAAGTAACAAACACTGTATAGACCATTCTGGCAACTATAAGGACCCCTTCCCTGTCGTCCGCCATAGCTGGGACTCAGCCAGTGCCTAAACTAGATACGTTATGCGATGATGCTGAGCCGTTAAATTACCTTGCCACTTCAAACAATATGCACGTTTATGTGTGGCAAGTTTGTGTGTGTGAAGAAAGCATTGTGCACGTCAGGGATGCGCGCTGTTCGAACAACACAAAACGTACAGTCCATGCCTTGGAATTTACTATGTACTAGAAATCTTACCTGAGTATGCAGACTTACGGACGCCCTGCCAGCATACTGAGCCATGCGATGTCGAACATTCAGGTTATTGCACATGGTCTTGTTGGAACAAAATAATTAGAAAAGAAATGTGTTTATCCCTACATTGTAAATACTCTCTCAGAATATGATTCTAAATTAATTACGATATAAAATGATGTTCTCTGATGACAGTCATTTTTATGTAACTGGAAGGACTCGAGCCCATGACCTCCTGCATACTAGGCAGATGCTTAACCCCTCAATTGAATGGTGTTGAATGGCTGGTTCAAATCTCATAGCAGCAGCCAGCTCGGTGGTCAAGTGTTTAACCGTAGGCGTGATTTATTTTTAGTTGAAGCATGGAGGAAGGAAAACAACTGAACTCATTAACCATGCGCGGTAAAGTATTGTTGTTATGTCGCTACACCGTAATTGTACACCGCAATGTCACTTTGTTAGAAACTGTTTTGGCCATTTCCTTTGTAAATTACTGCGAGTGTAGGCGTCAAACGCAGTAATAAGTGAATTTCCACTAAACGTGTTAAAAAATCTTCGGCAACACAGATGCCGAAATCTTGGCGTGTTCACACGTCGTCTGGCGTCAAGTGGTTAAGGCATCTGCCAAGTATGCAGGAGGTCGTGGGTTCGAGTCCCACCTCAGCACGCTATGAAGTTTTTCTCATAGTGCCTCTGGGAAGCACCGAGTATACAGTGTTAATCAAGTTATGTCGGGTACGGCAAAACAAATGTTAATGAACGTTCATTCTCCCCGACACAAGTTAAATCACCTTATCTCAATTATCATCATTGTCTAAATGATCTCTGACAAAATAATTCCACAGTGTATTTAGTACTATTTCTATTGTCAATTTGAGAAAGGTTCTCCTAGATAATTCTTCACTAAGATTTCAGGTCATTGCAAATGATACAGTGAACCTTTAAGAGGTTTAACATTTTTACAAAATTGTCAAAGTAAAATGCAAGTTTTACCTGGACCTTTAGTTTGTCCAGAAGTGAAGGGTATGACTGATCAGCTCCAATAGCAACAGCAAGAGCACGGTGTACCAAGATATCAGAGTACCTGGACAAAATAACAGAAGAACAATTTTATGGCATATTAATGATGTGAAACTGACTGGGTACAGCTTTAATTAACTGTATCTCTTGCGTGATACCAAGGACTGCCATTTGGTAAAATCAATTCTAAAACAATAGCTCTTATACACCAATCCGTTAACTAAGGTCTCCTTCCCTGTACATCCGCCATAGCTGGGGCGCTTCCACTGAATGAACTGTATGTTTTTGTTGTTGCTGAAGCTGCATTTGTTTACTTCGAACAAGTTGCGCGTCTTTGTAGGGTTGTATGGATGAGCGCTTTTCGTTCTAACAGCAACACAAAACGCACAGCCCATGCACTGGACGCCCCCAGCTATGGCGGATATGCAGGGAAGGAGACCTTAGTTACCGGATTGGTGTATAGCTGGGACTTAAATATTTGAATTGGTAGATAGGACGAGTTTTGTAAAATCGACCACACGAGTCATTGAATGAACTATAACATGCCCTGTCGCAGGCTGCTCAGCAAAACATCAGTTATTCAACACTTGCACAGTCGCACTCAAAACAAAGCTTACCGCACATACATCATATTTTACAATGAACAAAAGTCAACGTCACAGCAACCAACATGCCCTGACGCCAGGGAGTAATTGTTCATGCAAGTATAGCCTCACTTTTAGCCAATAGACCCTTTGCACGAGTGGCCATAACAGGGGGCAGTCACATTGTCACCGTGCGTTATGCACGTTAGACACTTTGTGGACTCATTGTCACATCATTTAAATATGAAAACCTGCCCCCTGTCATGGCCGCCGGTGTAAAGAGTCTATATAGTGGTTCTGTGTAATTAGCGAATTTCACAAGTTTCATGAAATGTCTTGTGTGTTAGGCATTACCCAAGCTTATGTGCACCCTCAATTTTTTTTGGGAATGGTTGTTTTATAAATATATGTACACGCGTGTTTTTGCATCAACTGAAGGGTGTCCCATGCATAACATTAATCTTGCTGAAGTCATTTGAATATTGAATTAGCTGAAACAATTAGTGACCCTGCTGAAAAGGTATTGTCCAGCAGGGTCAAAACATACGGTGTACACTGGGTCAAAATCCGTAGAAATATGGTGAAATCACTTCAAATTTTGACAGTTATTTAATGTTATTTTAAAACATTCCAAATGATACTGTACCTTCGAATCGGCGAGGTGAAGTGCGTGTAAATCGGCGCGGCCAATCCATAATGGAAGAACTCTTCGTAAGGTAGCGTGCCACTGCTGAAGTACAAAGCCTGCGTCATGCATCGCGTGGTCATCATGCGTAGTAACTTATTGAAGAATGGCTCGCCAGGAATCTCGGCCTGGTCCAAGGATTGAGCTAGAGCATGGCCGCTGTCAACTTCCAGTGACACACCCTGGGAATAGCACAGACAGCCATAGATGACAAGACTGTAAACAAGTGCATCTTTTGTAAATTCTCAATTAATACATGGGTCTTTCCACAGTAAAGGGGACATTTTGGCAACACAGACCACATTTTCCAGAAAATACCTTTGTCTGGTCTCAAAATAAAGGAAATAAGTTTCAGTTGTTCTAAAGAGATAACTTAGGCCCAAAGAGGCTTACAAATAGTGCGACAACATGCCTTTCTAAAAAAACTTGTGTACAAATTTCAAATATACGCTCGTAACCGGGACGGCCTAAAATGTAACACAATCGTCCATCCCGGTTACGAGCGTATATTGGAAATTTGTACACAAGGTTTTTAGAAAGGCATGTTGTCACACTATTTGTAACCCTTTTTAAGCCTAAGTTATCTCTTCAGAACAACTTAAACTTATTTCTTTTATTTTAAGACCAGACAAAGGTATTTCCTCGAAAATATGGTCTTTGTTGCCAAAATTCCCCCTTTACCATGGAAAGACTCACATAAATGTTCAACTCATACATAATACATGCTCCAAAATAAGAAACGCAAGTTATACTTTGAAATAAGGTAATTATTGTGTCGGTCCATATGGTGTAAAATGGATGTAATTAGGCAGACATCTGCCAAATGGGTTCAAGTCCCATCCGAGTGTGCTATGCATTTTTTAGGGTTTCCTCAAGAAAAGCATTTAGTATATATGCACCTACCGCGTCGTGTATAGGCAAATTACATCCATTTATACTCTGACTGAAGGATCAAGGAGACTGAGAGATGCAACATTATTTTATTGATCAGTAACGTGTATGAACACCTCTTCTGACAGGGCCGACTGCACCAGCCCTTGTAAGAGCCTGGAGAAAATCACCGAAGTGAAACAGTCTTGAAAGAAAGAGAGTCCACGGTGACTGGTTGATCAGTGCATTGTCATTTACAAGTTCACTGTATTCAACAAACGTCTGTTCTGATCAAGAACCAATTTTATTTTAAAAATTGCGTTTCTTTCTTTGGAGAGTATACAATCACATGTAACACTAAGAGATAAATTGTGTTCGCAGAGATAAATTGTGTTCGCAGGGAAAACCTGACGGAATAAACCACTGTTCCTCATAGCTCAGCTGGTAGAGCATCTGCTTAACAAGTCAGAGGTCTTGAGTTCAAATCATGAAGAGGCCCATCTGATTTTTCTCTCATCCCAAGTTTGTTTGTTTCATTTTAATGGTAATTAGGCACCATACCAAATATTGCACTTGTTACTTTGCTCAGTTGTGCATCCATCAGCTAGTAAAGCGACAAATCGTTCACTCTTTCATAACATCCAGGTTAGACATGGGCAACTCGCTTTTATTTGGTATTCCACAGGTTCAAATTTCACGTTTACAACGCATTCAGAACACGGCGGCACGTCTGGTTACACGAACTAGAAAATTCTCCCACATTTCACCTGTCCTAAACAAACTCCATTGGCTTCCGGTACATTATCGGATCATCTTCAAGATGATGCTCATTGTTTTTAAGGCATTGAATGACATGGCTCCATTATACATCTCGGATCTGCTCTCTTATCACAAACCATCACGCACTTTACGCTCTAGTAGTCAACTCTTGCTCCATCAACCAAGATCACGTCGCACATGGGGAAGTCGATCCTTCTCAGTGGCAGCACCCCGATTTTGGAATGAATTGCCCTTTCAGATCAAGGCATTTGATCAAATGTAGTTTTCTTTAATAGTGTGTAATTTGTATTTCAGCGCCTTGAGCGCTCTTGAGGGTGGAAACGTTGCACTATATAAATATTCATTATTATATTATTATATATTTATAAAGCGTCTGCCCGGAGAGTCGGAGATCTCAAGTTTCAATCCCAATGAATTGTCAATTTCACATTTTTCCACTAAAAAATACAAGCTAAATATTGCTAAGTACCTTTGCAAGAGCTGCTTTAATAACAGGTTCATAGCTGGACGGGGCCGGGGTAGGATGACGTCGCAGACAGGCACTTTGTGGGAACTCCTCAAAGATCTTCTTAGCTACAGAGACGTTGGCTAGCAACATAAACTCCTCCACCATCGAGTTGGTTTCTCTGATGAGAACAAAATAAAAAAGTTGTTAAACCTTATGTTTCTTGATGTATTCAAATTAAGCATGGTAGAAACGGTCCAGTCCGTCGTGAGTCCGTCACCAATCCGTCGCGATTGCATTGCTATATTTGGTCTTGCATCAGCAGAGGGTCGAACCCCGAAGTCGTGATCAGTTTGAAGTTAGATAAGTAATTAATCTTACCGCATCCATTCCACAGCCATTGCGGGGGGGGGGGAAAGCCCGCGAAATTGAAGTGGACTTGCACACTAGCGTAGTACGGAGTACAATGTACGTACATGCACATGTAGAGCATGACCTTTGACTGCAACTTCTGGCGCCGCGTTCGAGATCAACGACAGATACATACGGGCACTCCGAATCATTGCGGTTAACACCAACGCATTTTTATCAGGGGATCACTTTTGATCCCGAGCTCGGGACCAGTGTAAACACGGCGCAACATATTCCTTTAAATTAACATTCTCAGCTCCCTGGGGAGTATGCAGCCCCAGCTGCCTGTCGGGCACTCATGGACTAATCAAACACACAACACCTTCACTATCCTCATTGGTACCCATGTAACTACTGGAGTGGAGAGAGGTGATTTAAAGATAGTATACATGATTGGTAAACTGTTACAAATAGTTTTATCCCCCTGTGTGATTGAGGATATGCATAATTAAAACCAACCTGAGCAAAAACCAGCTCCGTACTTCATCTAACTTTTGAGAAAACAGTCAAAAAAGGGTTTGCAATCATTTCGCCCCAAAACCACTTCGCCCTGAACCATTTCGCCCTGAATCATGGCCTGTGCACGAAGTGGTTTTGGGGCGAAGGGGCATTTGGGCGATGTAGTGTTTGGACGAAGTAATTTGGGGCGAAATGGCACTCGGGCGAAGTGGTTTGGGGCGAAATGGCACTTGGGCGAAATGGTTTTGGGGCGAATTGAATTTTTGGCTCATGAGACGAAAACTAATTGTTTTACTCATTTCTCAAAGACTATAGCACTTCAGACAAAACCATTTCAGGGGAAGTTTTCTACGGTCATCATGTTTATATTGTGTAAGTAAGGCGTAAGGCGTAAATCTGTGAACATTTCTGATTTTCGAGATTACCAATGATGTATACTGCCTTTAAGACAAAGTGCCTTGCCCAAGGGCACACACACCATGGACGTGGGCCAGCCTGGATTCGAACTTGATACACCAGACTGGTACTCCATTAAAAGCAAATACACTGCACAAAGTAATTAAGATCAATGAGGCTACAATAACACAATACAAATAGCATATTTTGAATCAAAGTTGTCAGGATACAAGTTGAAAGGTATTGAAAACCAAACTGTGTGATAAGTACCTCATTTCTTTTTGCTGGACATCAATAGGATCATGGGTCTCACTGTCAATGCTGAAGCGAATCTCTGGAGAAGCCAACACCAAGGCCCTGGGGTAAAATAGGAAAAATCAAATATTTCAATGTGAAGAACAACGACTAATTTCATCTTGAAAATGTGAATAAATATGAATGAATTTGAAGAAGAAAAAAATTGAATTGAAATTTAATAAACATTAATAATCTTGAATAATCTTGAAACATTTGAATAAATTTGATACAAATGTGGACAAATGTCTGTGAGTTTGGGAAATCTGGATGCAGTGAAAGGCAACTTGGCTCCACCAGAATTCGAACCGCAGACCCTCCTTCCAATTGATCTATGAAGCCAACTGGTGGTCTCTAATCACGGTATTGCAGTTGTTCCTCACTAAATTTGAATAAAAGTCTTACAAAACATTTAAATAAAATGAAATAAAGTAGAATAAAGTAGAATAAATTTGAACAATTTGCATAAATTGCAGAAAATTTTCTGTTTGCCAAAGTTATTGGCTCTCTAATGAGATACCAGTAAAAATTGCTACTCCGCTTCCTATCTTGGTATCAATTCTAATCAACTCCAGAGAGGATGAACCTAAGCCTGTTGTTTTACCCATTATCCAGGCGTTTCTGCTTGAGTATTTTAGCAAGTCGATTCAGACCCCTCAGGCCGAGTGTCACACTGTCATTCATTGATTTGTCATCAATTCTTAGCTGTGCTTCCTCGTATGTAAAAGCACCCTGGAGATGAAATCAGAAAATTATGAGTTACTTAAATGATGCTTGATCAAAATCATGTTTACTGCTTAAATTTCAACAGTAAAAAAAAAAATTATGCGAGTTCAATACCTCAACTACATTCCAAGACTGCATCTATGCTTTAAAGAAATTATGCAAAGCCACTTTCCTATTTAGGCTGGTTTCCTGGATATACTGCATAGAAAACAAACCCATAATACCACGGCAGTCAGGGTTCTAGATTCGTTCATACAAAGGCACACTTGCAAAATTGTTTTCGTGCATTTATATAAATTCATCTCCAATTATCGTTTTCTTATAAAACAGATTTCTTATAAACATTTTGGTTGGAATCATATTGGACAGTTGGAACCGCTTCTTTTTTCTGAGTAAAGTTTTCCTAATCAATTTGTTGATTAACATTTTGGAACATCGCAAATCCTGTATACACACTTTTATAAAACGTGCTTACCCTTGATCTTATGATGCTTTTATGGAACTTGGTGCTGACTATCTCGGCCTTTTTAGTCAACTCCCAGATACACGAGAACGCAAACCTCTCCTCGTTACCGCGCAATGAACACAGATTGGAACTGAGCAACTCAGGCACCATGTCAATCCTCTAGACACAAAGTGGACATACGAGTGAAATGCTTAGCAGGCGTATTACACAGGATCTGATACATCAGTGAGATAGGCTTATTAAAGCCTGCCGTGGCCCACTCTGGGTTTTTAGCCTTGTGTCAATGCATAGTTCCGAGTTTGCCTAGTTAGCCCCGCCCCCGTGGATATTGTTGCTATGGCTCACACGCTATCGTCAAAATGGCGACACACTACGCACAAAGCAATGGGCTTTTCAACGGAAAGCACAGATTCATTGGAGAAAACTCAAAGGCATTCATGTTTCAGGGTCGACAGTTATCTTAGAACTCACAGAGTAAAGGGCCAGTAATACATACGTGCTTTCGTACCTTTGAACAACGAAACGACCGGCATTGAAACCAAAAATTCACCCGGATCATCGCATACAACACTGTACAAATTGTATGGGGCCGGCAGAACATATCGCGTGATCATGTTGTTGTGAGACAGTGCACTTTGACCTATGTCAGTGATATCTGCTAGCTCTGTTGTGATTGGTCGGAGGGTTCGGTTGATTGACAGGTCGGAACTATGCATTCCGTCTATACTGTGCCATTTTTGGCGCAGTGAAATGCACAGTGGGAATGAGGCATCGCAGTCGATTGCAGACCTGGAAATTGCAAACACGGGACTGCAAAGACAACACAGAGTTTTTAGACAAGTCTGAATGTTGCGTTGACATTGCGTCAACCTTAAATCAGTCTTTTGACAATTTTGCAACCCTCTGAAGGGTTGGGGCCATTTACGATGTTTCTGTTAATATTCATACACTGTGTGCTAAAAGTGGTAGCATCATCAGAAAAGAAAAATGTTATCATCAGCACGTGACCCTCAGCCCATAACTTGTGCAAATTTTGTTTCTTCTTAAAATTATTAAAATTTGTTTACCTTATCCACGAGATAGACTGTTGTAGATCGATTAAAGGCCTCATCATCTAGAGCATTGCCCGGCCGGATAAAGTGCGTCACGTCTGCTATGTGAACACCAACCTGAAGTATGAACATTAAGACAAAGATTAAGGGACTTTTGAAACTATCTTTGAACAATTTATTTCTTTTTGCAATTTTTTTCATTTGCAAATAACATTTCCACAAATCGGGTATTGTGAATAAACAGAACTTCAGCAGCTGATTTCACGAATCCTTACGCATTGCGTAAGCCCGCTTGCGCAACTTTTTATTGCGTAAGCTGCGCAACATTCCTGTGACAATTACACGCAAGCCTATGGGGCTTATGCCATTTTCAAAAGTTGCACAAGCTACGCAATTTTTGGTGAAATCAGCTGCATGTCTGAAATCATCTACATCTATCTGAACCCAAGATAATCACATAAGTCCCAATAAAACCATCTTATTTTTGATCAGACATCTATTGTAGCTTTTAATATCACCTCTAAGTTGCCATTCTTCAACTCTCGACAGTGTAGTGCATCATCAATGTCTGTACAACCAGGAGGATCAACGCTGCAGATGTCAAGATGGCGTAGGTCCACTCGAACGTTCTCATCCTAGCAGTAAAAATAAAAATATACTACTAAAAATTTCCTATAGATCACTAATGTTATCACAAATAATTTTTGTTTAAGCGGCCGTCCAAAGTTGTTAACATTTTCATTGTTCTACAAAGAGTAGGAAGGGGATTGGGGTCGAAGGCCACATAGGACTTTACATGCACTGTAAAATTTTGACATTTCATAGTATTGATCACGTTCACAGATGCCATCTTTGTAGGAAAATATGCTACTGCGTATTAAACGCCATAAAGTACGCGCACGCACACGCTGGAACATGTTCTAAATACGGCGCATCCGATGCGCGTCACAACAAAAATACGCTCAAAATCATGATGCACGTGGCAATTTTATTTATTTTATTTATTTATTTATTTATTTATTTATATACCACATCCAACAGCGGAGGGACCGCCAATTACAGGAATGGGAGCAAGTGTGGTTGAGTGCCTTGCTCAAGGGCACAGGTGCCACAACCCGTCACGGCCAGGAATCGAACCTACATTCTAGTACTAGCACAGGAACTTAAGTTCGACACACTAGACCGCTCGGCCATATACACCCCACCAATTTGTAGGAAGTGACGTCATTTGAATGTGATCAATAGACAGAAAAATGTTGATAAGTAGTGTTTCGGGGGTGGAGGGGGTCTTGAAAAATACTATGCTCTGTAGAACTGTACAAATGTTGACAACATTAAGACAGCTCCTAAAAGTAATAATTGTGACGTGGTTGTTGAAAATGAACTGCTTCTCGCACAGCATGAGCCAAGTTTTTGCGACCATAACTAGATATCGGTGGTGGATCCAGGCTCATTAAAATACAAACACACGATGGAAATTCCACGCGATACCCGAAAATTCAGGCGGTATACGAGTACAGCCTGGAATTTTCATTGTGTATTTAATTCAATGTCAGCTCATCCCATGCAGGATCAACCAGGTTCATATCTAAACAAAATTCAATTTCTGAGAGCCCTTACATGTAATTAAAAGATTTTCCCCGAAACGGAAAATATCACATTTCAATACTGTGGTAATCACTTTGTTCAAACAGGTCCTCTTGGATGTGGAGGAAATCATTGAAGCAGAACAGTCTTTAAAGCAAAATCTTTAAAGTGACTGGTCGATCAGTGCCTAGTTATCCACAAGTTCACTGTATAGGGCTTGGGAATGTGATGTCATGCAACGTCACAATGCAGTGGTTTCCGCCATGTTTGTTGGCAGTAACGTGCGCGATGTTCGTTCGGCGTGCGCGTCCGCGACATGTGGAATTCAATGACTAGGTCGTTGTTTGCGTGATATGGAATCGCGCGGGCGCCGCACACACATCCAAACTTGACGATGCTGCACGCCAGTTCGCATACCAACCACTCACTACCTTGAAGTATGGCGGCCGAGAATGACGTCAATAATGGCGTAGTGATGTCGATTTCCAAGCCATATTCAACTTAATTCTGTTCTGAGCAAGAATTGATAATTTCAGAGAATTGTGTTTCTTTTTTGGAAGAGAATACATACCTCTGATGTGATGCCCCAAGGCATCTTGGGAAGAAAGCTGAGTACGGATTCTGAGAACGGCAGATGAGGTACATCGTGCTCTAGGAGAAGGACTTCATTTTCAGTGTCTTTGTCTCCTATCTCACCAAGAACACGGACAAAATGACCCTGAGGATAAACAGATTAACAGACTGTCGGTGATGGAGAAGGTCATGGTGTTTACCAGTAACCCTTTTGTCAGATCTTGTTAACCCCTTCACGACAGCTTCGTGATAGAGTTGTAAATTAATTTAATTTCCCGAGTGAAGTCACAAGTCAATGGACAGACTAACCATGGGATATCTGGAGTTTCTTGGCCAGCCATCAATGCTGACAATAATCCTCTTCCCTTGCAATGTCGCTGCTTGTCGCGTCTCGATGCGAACCTTTGGTATTTTCCTCTCGGCAGCCATGAACAGGTGACGAATGCCCTGTAATGACAAGTGAATCTTGTTGTAATAAGAGATTGTGCTCGGGACTTTGCACAATATAAAAGGAGCCTTGTATTATCAGGAATGAAAACAACCAAGAACAAGAAATTGTGACATAAAGCTTTGTCTGCATTGGACTTGTTTTTTGGGAGGTTTTACCGAGACGATGGTAAAATGAAAAATGGCTAAATTTTACTGCGGTCTGCATTTGGACTTTTTGACACAGCAAAATTTACTGAGACCGTGGGAGAGCATGCGTAGTGTCACATCGCCGTTTGACCTTCACGGCCCAGACGTACGCTTCCAGAGCGCTTTTACCGACTAGCTGTGTCCACATTGGACTTATCGTCTCGGGAAAAGTTCCCTTGTCAGTTTTCCTGGGCAGCAGTTCCCCAGGAAAAGTAACCGCTGGACTCAGGAAAAGTAATTGAGAGGAAAACGTCCTAGTCTGTCCGCATTGGACTTAAAATGGAAAAAGTACCCATCGTCTCGGTAAGTTTTCCCCAAAAAAATCCAATGTGGACAGGTCTTAAATGTTTCCTTGTTATAAGCAGAATTTTGTATTAAAAAATTTGTTCCTATAATCGAGGTTTGACTGTATTCACTAAATTTAACAGCATAAGCGACACCAATCAGATTTGAAAGATGATGCAGAAATTAATTAAAAGAAATTGCAAACATGCATTGAAAAGTAAAAGCATACGTTTAAATCACAAAATCACTTCGTCAAAAATATACACATTGAAACTAGAAACCAACTTGAACATTTAAAAAATAAACACTTTGTTTTGTAACAACATGGATAACTTTGGTCATTTATTATTAATTCAAAAATCAACACTTTATTCATCTAAGTTGAAGCAGAATAGACTCTTTGCACCAGCGGCCATGTTAGGGGGCAAGTTTCCTCATTTAAATGATGTGACAGTCGATTCACAAAGCGCCTACTCGTGCACGATGCACGACGACAATGTGAATGCCTCCTAAGATGGCCGCCGTGCAAATATGAAGTTCACAGAGGTTCTGTTCTTATTCCTTGATGCTATTCTTTTTGTTTTTTGCTTTCTAATGGAAGTGCTCTTTGCAAACACTAAGGCTGCGTTCGGGCGTGCACTCGTGTTAACACGAGTATACTCCTGCGCGCGCGAACGGCAAGAATAACGACACTCGGGTCAATGAGAGTATGCTCTCGCTACTCCCCGACAAATGGGGAGTGTGCTCTTACTCCTGACGAGTGTCATGTGATTTGTACGAAGATGGCGGAATAGGGTGGTTTTTTGGTGAATTTGCTCAACGTGTCAACTCGATAACTGAAAACAACAACTCACTAAGGTTTGTTTCAGACGGCATCAAAGGTTCTCACGACTTACGGCCTGTATTTCCTCAGTTTCTTGTCAGCAGTAAAACGGCATTTTTTTGTGCAGTGATGGCAAGAGACGGCCATCTTGACTGATGGCCATTTGCGCACGCGGACTGAGGACTTGCCGTTCGCGTGATGTGACCCGGGTGCAATGCGCACGCATTACTCCTGAGTAACAAGAACTGCACGCCCGAACGCAGCCAAAATGACACCTCCCAAATACTCAAATAGTAGTGATGAAAATCTTGGCCTGATGAATTGTACATACACCTCAGAAGCTTTGTTTAGAATGCAATCTTCTGTTTTAATAGCACCATGAATCAAAAACATAACTTTCTAATGCAAAGCTGTTTAACACACCTTTTTGTTTTCCGATGGTTGTATGACCCCACAGTAAGGCCTCCAGTTACGTTTGATAATGCCCACAACCTTCCCCGTAGGCCTGGAGTTTTCCGGTTGACTGTTCAAGTCCTCTGTCTGTAAGAAACGATTATGAGTCTTTAAACGATAAAGGGGGATACACAGACCATATTTTCCAGAAAATACCTTTGTCTGGTCTCAAAATAAAAGAGATAACTGAAGAGGTAACTTGTACAAATTTCCAATATACGCTCTTAACTGGGACGGACACTTGTGTTACATTTTAGGCCATCCCGGTTATGAGCGTATATTGGAAATTTGTACACAGGGTTTTTAGAAAGGCATGTTGTCACACTATTTGTAACACTTTTTGGGCCTAAGTTATCTCTTCAGGGGGAGGGGGGAAATCACTTGCATTTATATGTGTTTGTCTTGTATTTGCACTTACCAAGGTCATGTATCGTAAAAACCCTAGTATAAAATGCACTCGCATATAAAGTGCACCCCTAACTTTTATGGGGAAAAAGGCAAACAAGTACCACAAATATGGAAGAAACTGACGGCAACATTTTTGCAACAAATTCCACAGAATATGCATCTATGCTGATGCAGTCCTTGCCATCCTTGATGTAGTCCACATTTCTGGATGTTTATATGAATTTTTCATCATTTTTTTCCAAGCGCATCACGCGGGTGTACATGTACACCGCCGTTGTGCATATTATACAACAGACGATAAAGTTGAACATGCACTTCAATTGCGTGCTAAGCATAACCATACATTTGGAATTACCTTTATGCTCAAGCAAATGTTTGTTCTTAGAAGCCTAATGGGTATAAAGTTTTGTGAAATTTGGCCCAGATCCAAGTCTCACCTCGTCAAGATCTTTTTCCCCTTCCTCTTCTTTTCTTGCCTCATCAACAGCAACAACTGAGGAAGGACATGTCCATTGGTGCTTGGGGAGAATCTCTATGGCAACCAAATCACCATCCACGGTGCGATTCTGATTGGCTAGACCTTTAATAAATATCTGGACACAAAATTAAATGAAATATTCACTGTTCCAAGCGGTTTCTCGTTATTTTATATAAAATCTTTGGAAATATCAGAAAGTCCTCCAATAGTGTTATGTTCATTACGTCATTGCCGTAGATGACTGAACATACAAGACAGTTATGAAGGGTATTGAAATCAGCACTGTGGCAAGTTGCACGAATAGTGGATGAAGCGAATCACCTCCGCTAAGACCGTGGGATGATAAGGCAGGCAGGAGACAAAGATGGCAGCTATGCAGTAACAGGAGCACGTGTGGTCTAGTGGGTATGAAGCGGAACTCCCAGTCAGAGGTTGTGGGTTCAAGCCCCACTTCGACCAACGTGTCTGTGTCCCTGGGCAAGGCACTTAATCCCACTTGCCTCGTCAACCCAAGCGATATTTGGGAAGCTGTTAAGGCGAATGCCACAATCTAACTGCTGATAGGGTTGAGCGCCTGGCCAGCAGCCACCTATTCAAAGCGAATTGGTTCTGGTGATTCCCTGATGGCAGCGATAATAATAATGGCAACAGCGCCAGGAGTACCCCGCAGGGTGGACATGTGCGCTATATAACATGAATATTAACATGAATGGTGGCTATGTGGAGGGCACAGCACCTTAAATTTGTTGGGCAATGTGCCACAAAAAGGAAGGGATCAGAAATATTGTTTTCTTTCTTCAAAGTGATGATTCTAATACCTCATATATTGATCACGTTCAAATGATGTCACTTCCTACAAATCGCCACGTGCATCAGAATTTTGAGCGGATTTTTTTGTGACGCGCATCGGCTGCGCCGTATTTCGAACAAATTTCGAGCAACACATGCGCGTGTTTGGAACATGTTACAGCATGTGCGTGCGCGTACTTGATAGCATTTAATACACAGTAGCATTTCTTTCTACGAAGGTGGCGTCTGTGAACGTGATCAATAGCAATAACAAAATGAATCTACCACTGGATAGAGGACATTCCAACCAGCGTGACCAACCCTAGCAGAATTCTGCCAGATTTTTGGGGAAAAATTTGAACTAGTGAATTTGTGTCTGCGCATGTGAGGCATTATTTTGCAATAAAATTTTATAATTTTAGCATATTTTTATCTGCTTTCATTTAATTAAATTTAATTGAAATCACGGAGTTACTTACCATTTGTTCCTCACCATGAATGCTAACATTCCCCTCCCTGAAGTTCTCGGTGCTAGCGTGGAACACTCCTTGCTTGATCTTGGCACTTTTAATGCCTGCTTGAAGCTGAGATGACGACATGTGTTCGGGAAAAAGAACCTTACGTCCACCATCCCGACTTATGTCGCTGTCTTGCTGCGAATGAAAACATAATTTTATTAAATGAGGCTTTTTGGGGCACTTTTGGAAAGAACCGCAAACACAACAGCAAATGTTAATGTTGCCATTATAGTATTGCATATGTTAACCACTTGACACTAGAGGACGTGTAAACACGTTCTGGCAATGTATAGTCACAGAGGTGGTTGACGCGTTAAAACGTCAGCTTTGCCGCTGTCTTCCACGGGTGACGTATAAACACGTCCATTCTCCACCATTCAATTGTACACTCCGTGTTTTGAACTTGACGGCTGTGGACAGCCTGATAGTGTAGCAAATCTCGCTCCGTGGTGGCCGCTTCGGAGTGTTGCAAAGTATGATCTTTTGGTGAGAAGATTCATACAATGAATGTAGAAATGCCTATCAAGAGTTGGTACTTGTGGTGCTTGACCTGCGGCCAATTTCATGGCGCTGCTAAGCACAAAAATGTGCTTAGCACAGGATTTATTTGCCTTATAAAATGGATTACAAGCCAAACATTTTCGCCAACTTGTGTTCTTCGCAAGAGTAGGAGAATACCTTTCAATACACATAACTTACGATTTTGGCTGGCAATCCATTTTTACAAAATAAAGCAAACAAATCCTGTGCTAAGCAAATTTTTGTGCTTAGCAGCGCCATGAAATTGGCCCCTGGTCTTAACTTTTGGCGAGTCACATGGTATTTTGTTTTGAGTGTTTACACAGTTGCATAGCATGTAATTCCTTCACATGTTAAGAATTACAATTACCAAGATGACCTACATGTTTCTTGTCTTTTTCTTCAGAAGCAAGCTGAGCTAACCTGTCCACCAGTTCCGGTTTAGCTACAAGGGACTTTACATACTCATGGACTAGACAAAAAGAGAAGACAAGACAGTGACTAAATCTTTTGAAAATATACTCTCCCAAAAAAGGCAGTATACCTCAAATCAGAAATGTTCTCAGATTTACGCGTAACTTACACAATATAAACATGATGACTGTAGGAAACTTCCCCTGAAATGGTTTTGTCTGAAGTGCTATAGTCTTTGAGAAATGAGTAAAACAATTAGTTTTCGTCTCATGAGACGAAAATTCAATTCGCCCCAAAACCATTTCGCCCAAGTGCCATTTCGCCCCAAACCACTTCGCCGGGGGCCATTTCGCCCCAAATTACTTCGTCCAAACACTACATCACTCAAATGCCACTTCGCCCCCAAAACTACTTCATGCACAGGCTGTGGCTCAGGGCGAAATGGTTCAGGGCGAAGTGGTTTTGGGGCGAAATGACTGCAAACCCTTTTTTGACTGTTTTCTCAAAAGTTAGACGAAGTACGGAGCTGGTTTTTGCTCGGGTTGGTTTTAATCATGCATATCTTCAATCACACAGGAGGATAAAACTATTTGTAACAGTTTACCAATCATGTATACTATCTTTAACTTTTATTGAATACAGTGAACTTGTGGATAACAAGGCACTGATCGACCAATCACTTTGGAATCGCTGTCAAGACTGTTCCACTTCAGTGATTTCCTCCAGGTCCAAGTGGACCTGTTTGAACAAAGTGATTCCCACAGCAATGAAATGTTACATTTTCTGTTTCTGGGAGAATCCTGCAGTTAAGGGTTCTACGAAAACCTGATTGAACCTGCATGGGATGAGCTGACTACTGGAGCCATGCATCTCCAAAACAGCCCCAGAAGTGCAGGACCTCTGAAGACACTTTTGGAGCAAAAATTACCTCCTGAGAACAGTACTAAATAATTTTTTTAAATCTGAGATAAACTGAAGACATCCAAAGGAAAATTATTGACTTATTTTTCAAATGAACAGCACATGGGAGCATGCGTGGTCTAGTGGGTATACAGCCGTGCTCGTGATTGAAGGGTTATGGGTTCGAGCCCCACTTGTGCCAACGTGTTTGTGTCCGTAGGAAAGACACTTAATCTCAATTGCTTCGTCAACCCAAGTGATATTTGGGGAGCTGTTAGGGGGGATGCCACAATCTAACTATCGATAGGATTGTGCGCCTTGGCCAGTTAGCCACCTAGTTGAAGCGAAATGGTTCTGGTGATTTCCTGATGGCAGCGATAATGTTAATGGCAACAGCACCAGGAGTACCCTATAGGGTAGACATGTGCGCTATACAAGTGTCCACCATTACATTACTGTAGAATGAATCATTTGGCTGCGGGCACTGCAACTGTTGAGATAATGTGACTTGGCTTGTGTCGGGGGGAGAATGACTTTATTAATTTGGGTTTGTTTTGTCCTACCCGTCGTAACTATCAAGTTACGCTAGGTAGGGCAAAATAATAATAATAATAGCAATCTTATATAGCGCCAAATGCCAGGGCCTCTAGGCGCTTTACAGTATAAACCAAAGTGATAACATACATATACATGTACATAGATAAAAAAGATTAAACGTTAAAACCAAAGAGCATCATCAAGAGCATCAAGTCTGGTAATACTGAACAAAAAGATGTGTCTTAAGCTGGGACTTGAAATTACTGATGGAATGAATTTGACGCATGCTGTTAGGAAGACCATTCCAGAGGTGTGCCGCTGAAAAAACAAATGATCTATCAACATAGAATTTTGTTGATGAGCGAGCAGGTACCCTCAATTGCCAGTCCGATGATGATGATCTTGGAGACCTAGATGGGGTATACAACTGGACAAGGTCAGAAAGATAACCCTGAGCTATGTTATGAATGGCCTTAAAGGTAAGTAAAAGAGTCTTAAATGCTAATCTTCATTCTCCCCGACACAAGCCAAGTCGAATATTATCTTAAGACCCTTTTTTCCAAAAAATGTATTTGTGACATTCTGTCCACAAACCTGTATATGCCAAGAGTCCATCCTCCCGCGCCTTATCTCTGTTTCCAATGTCGTTTGTCAGCAGCACGACGCGGATGTCTGTCTCATCTCCGTTGGCGACATTTGACCCACGTTTTGTCCCATTCCCAAGATGGTTTTTGTACCATTTAGCAGCTAGTCTGATTAACCGGTCGCTGTAATCATTGGGGCTTTCGCCTGGTTTTCTTTCAGAATAAGTCTCCCTGGAAAGAGAAATTAAACAAAACAAAATGGGCCTAAATACCTCATATTTTTTTCTCTTACATTTAAAAGAGTTCCCGTGGAAATTTTACAACGAAATTCCATGACTTTCCAGGACAAAAGGGCAATTTCATAAATTCAGATTTACATTTCAGAGACTTTGAGGGCTTGTAATGCTTCACATATCAAGTGCTTGGGGTTCAAATGTGTTAAGTGCAATTTTATAGTTTTTAGATAAATCCAGTTGAATGTTGTAATAGTTGTGAAAAATCAGGGGTGTACTCCACATGCTCCTCCTTACAAATGGTGTTTCTTGTAATAATATACTTTGGATTGAATATGACATGGGTCATAAAATTAATTAAAAGCCGAAGTTATTTACTAAAAAAGTACTTAACACATCTGTGATAGAAGCAGTTAACATGTTTGTGCACCAAACTAGCTTGGGCAATTGACAATCTGCACATACTTCTCATGCAGTTTTCACCATGACAATGTGTTATTAGCACTTAACTGATGTGTGCATTGAAAAGAGCATCCCAAATTATCCAAGAATATGCAAATAACTCAATATGGCCAAAATTGCACTTAACACATTTGAACCCCAAGCACTCGATATTCAAGTTGTTTGATTTTAACACATGTTCTTCAAGCATCATTGACGGAAGTTTAATTCCTGAAAAACTGATTGTAATCCCATTCTCAATAAGCGAGGTACGTTTAAAAAAAAATCAGTTTAACCGAGGTTTTTTTGGACCCATTATGCTTGTTGAGAATGGAATCACAATGGGATTTTCAGGAATAACACTTCCATCAAGGATGCTTAAAGAACATGTGTTTAAAATCAAACAACTTGAATACGTGAAGCATTACAAGCCCTCAAAGTCTCTGAAATGTAAATCTGAATTTATGGAATTGCCCAAAATTAGGGTTTTCCATGACCAATTCTTATTCCACTTTTCACATTTTAGAAGTCTACTTTTGCTTCAAATGGTCTTTTCTTTCTATCATTATTAGGGGTCCATCCAAAGTTGTCAACATTTTCACGGTTCTACAGAGCGTAGTATTTTTCAAGACCCTCTCCCTCCCTCCAAATACTACTTATCAACATTTGTTGTCACTACCGTGAAATGTCAACATTTTACAGTTCATGTAAAGTCGTACGCGGCCCTCGACTTCCCCTCCCCCTTCCAACACTTTGTAGTTCTGTGAAAATGTGGACAACTTTAGACGGTCCGTTAATTCTACCTACATAACCAAAAAAAAAAAATCTCTGGAGACAAGGGTTGCAATTTCCTTTTAGCCTTCCAGTTTGACTGTCGCCAAGGATTTGTGCGATACGCTTACAACACTAAGAATGTCGACTGATATTGCCCAAAAGACCCCAATGTTACCTGTGATGCTCATTTGTGAAGACATAAAACTTCTTGTCTGGATTAGCAAGCAGGTTCTTTGTTCTTTTGCTGACAGGGAGACTGCGGTGTTTTGTCTGCAAAGGAATGGTAAGGCCAACAAACAAAAAAACTATGTTTAGCGTAAGCGTAAGTTAAAGTCTCCTAAAATGATGCAGTGAAGCGGCTTTTTTCGTTGTATGTGGAATATGTGGAACAACGGCTGTGAGCATACCTCCTCGTTTCGCTGGAATTGTAGGCTAAATCTTCATCGTGGCTCGTTATTTCCCTCAAGGACCTGCGTAGTGGTTACAGTATGCCTGACAAGGTTGGGGTGAGTCCCAGGGGGGATTAGTGTGTCACGGGGAGAAAATGACACATTTTGATTTGAAGTTTTTTTAGATCGTCAGATAGCGTGTTCATGTTCATAGGTAACCTCGGCTCTAACAGATTACCACATGATAAAATTTGAGCCGAGGTAACCTTGTCTACAGGCATGCCAGAATTTTTTTTTTTAAATTTAGTGCCAACATTTGTTTTGATAATGGAATCAAATCCAAATAGAATCCCGATTCCTAAGTGGAATCAGAATCAATTTTTAAAATGTTGGAATTGCCAAGCCTAGTTTGGACACCCCCAATTATACCGGTAGTTGGCACAGGTGGGATAGTTGTGGGAAAGTGCCCCATGTATAGGGCACTTTCACATGGGGTCAAAAGGTCACGACCCTCCAGTGTTTGTCCTCCAGATGGGGCAAGAACAATAGAGCCACGCGGGAAAAAGGCACGTGGCTACTAGCAGAAAAGCATGGGCTCTATTGTTCTCTTCCGATCTGGAGGACAAACGCGGGACAGCTGACCCGTGACAGCTGTGAAACAGCAAGATGTTATAGTACCTCTTGTTGGACTGTTTGTAGAAGTATTACATTTTTGATGATGTTGTCTTCCAAGATGTCAATCTGATTAAAACAACGAAAAAAGGGGGAGAAAAATGCAGTTTGACATGAAATAAATTAACTTGCTGCCATTAGCAATATGTATGATATAATAAAGCATTCACAGACTGTCTTAACTCGTCTTGAAAAAGAAAATTAACTTGCGACTTGAATTTTGACAGTTGACTTGAAAAACAAATGACTTGGTTACAAATGTTAAAGTACAGCACAATAGACCGATCCAGTAAGCTCCGCCCATTTAGAAATTGCCTAGCAACATGCCACACATGTAAGGCACGTGTGCAGTAGAGTCGTGTGGCCGTGGCGTGCGTCAGCGTTCTGGTCAGGGCATATTGAAACACGCACACGCACACAGAAACTGCACGCTCGAAAGCAAAATGTGCACTCAACTATCCGGTCGTGTGCGTGCACGTACAACACGCCTGCATTACGCGTAACGCGAGCGATCGAACAAAAACAACTCGACACACATCTAGAACGCAGTAAATGCACAACATAGTAGAATGACAAGCTAATTTTGGTGAGTTTTTCCCGTTTACACAAAAACACATTTATGAAGGGATTAAAACTAAAGTAGGTTAGTCTTATACAATCCGTTTAAACCGGCTAGGGTCCTCTGCGCTGATAAAAATGATGTTTATGGTGTTTTTGGGTCACTCATGCTGCTTTTCGCCGTAGTTCTGTGCACAAAATTTTGAGGACTCGGGTAACCAAAATAGAGATTCACTTTTTGGTTACCTCAACCTGAGGTAGCCCCGCAACAGTGCTTCGGGTGGGAAAACCCTCAGCCCTGTCGTCTAATATACCCAAAATCTGTGGCAAACTCACGCAAATGAAATTTGTCCCATGGCTCTGATATTTGCTCAATAGGTGCACTCACCCCAGTTTATAAATATTCCGAAGAGTACGCATCGATCCGATGTCTAGTTTCGGTGAAATCGTGGGGAAAGTTTGAGACCTTTCGTGCGATGAAATACCTTCTCTTTGACCAAAAATCAAATATGCGCATGTGCGAGAGCGGAGAGGTCAACACTAGACTGGTTCCACATCCTCAATTTACTTCCCTTCGTCGTAAGATATGAAGGGAAGTAAATATGAGGACAGCGAACCAGTCTAGATTGTGTTGACCTCTCCGCTCTCGCGCATGCGGATATTTGATTTTTGGTCAAAGAGAAGGTATTTCATCGCACGAAAGGTCTCAAACTTTCCCCACGATTTCACCGAAACTAGACATCGGATCGATGCGTACTCTTCGGAATATTTATAAACTGGGGTGAGTGCACCTATTGAGCAAATATCAGAGCCATGGGACAAATTTCATTTGCGTGAGTTTGCCACAGATTTTGGGTATATTAGACGACAGGGCTGAGGGTTTTCCCACCCGAAGCACTGCTCGCGGGGCTAAACCTGAGGCTGTGATTGGTCAATTCCAAAATGGGCGGAGCTTGCTGGATCGGTCTATTGCAGAATAACCCACAACTCCCAGTCCGAGTAGCATTTGGTACTTTGTCTTTGCTTCCGAAGACTGTTTTATAAAGGGAAGTAGGCCTAGGCCTATGTCCAGGAACCAGTCAATGATGGACAATGAATCATATGTCATAATGTCGTGTCGAGTTGCCATGGACGGTTGCGGGGTCTTCTGCGATTGTTTCAGAAGTTGAAACATTTCATAGAAATACCAAAAACGAGGCTTACCTGATGCAAGAGCACGTTGGTATCGGGTAAAATATAGTGGGGGAAATCACACAAATCACTGTCGATCTGAGGGCGCCTTTCCAACACTGGTCCGTCTTGTAAACAAACATCACACACTTCCGAACCGCACCAAATATCGTCGCGAAGGTAATGTTCTCTCACGACCTTGATAATCGATCCCTTCTTGGTCTTCTTAACGAAGCTTTTTGATGTCAACATACTGGTTTAAATGAGGATGAATAAGAAAAACTACATACAATTTTAAAAGCGACAAAAGTTGGCCTGATTCACGCCGCACGCACCAAGCAGACGAGATAAAATTTGAGAATTCGGTCTTCGAAATAGCGCCCTCTAGCTCTACAAGTGAAGAAACATTATTTTACGGACTCGCGATATAGCGCCCTCACTGTAAATTTTGTGTAGGTTTAGTTGGGGGCGTGGCGTTCAGTGGACGAAAAACTTTAGGGTGGGGGACGGGGCGCTTGCGATTGATCACAACATTTTGTTTTCGTGAAAAACATTGATCTTACGACCAATAGATTTAAGATATGACATTACTAGCCGTTTGTTTACACGTACACTTTCCAGTGGCCCTAAAGTCTGGTCCATGTGGAAACCCACACATGTAAAGAAAGAGTCTTTGTAAAACGCTATCATTTACGAGTTAAGACAAAAATCCTGAAATTACACACGTCTACCCACGTCCACAATAAACTAGTGTGTAATTTCAAGGAATAGCCAATTAATTCGGATAATTATAAAGCCTAAATCATTTTTCAATTATCTTAGAACCACGTCCCTAGCAGCTATAGACCGTATTGAATAGCCGTCATCTTGTAAGGCAGTTTATTTGTTCCGTGAAGACATGCATGGTTGCACATTTTGTGCTTACACTGCTGACCAATTTAAACAAAAAAAGTTGGCCTACAATTAAGATGGCAGCTATTCGATGACATCTATACCACTGGGGCCAATTTCATAGAGCTGCTTAAGCATGAAAAATTGCTTAAGCATGAAAAACCTTACTTGATAAAAAGAAGTTACCAGCAAAAATTTCACACGATTGTCATATGGTAATGAAACAGTCCTATAACACTGGTCATACACTATTTCTATCACATGAGGATTTCACCGGTAAAGTTCTCTACTATAAGCAAGAGTTTTTTTTGTGCTTAAACACCTCTATGAAATTGGCCCTAGTCATTTCATATGCAGTACGATGCGACAGAGGGTACCCTCCCCTTTCATTGTTTCTTAAACATTTCAAGGAATTTCAAAGGAATTTCTTTCAAGTTTTACGCGGGGGGGTTAATCACAATGGAAGTGTGTTGCATAAAGCATCCTAAGATCTCAGGGAATTTCCACTCTGCAAAGCGACGTAACAATACCCGAGGAAATCCACCCATTCCTACCAAACTTTCAAACGACGATCTTAATTTACTCCGCAGTTTTTCAAATTAATAACAGGGATGCATGCTGACGAATGTAATGGAACGGATTCCCCAGTATGCTTTAAATAGCAGCCAATCGCCGACGCGGACAACGGCCAGCATTACCGAGTACATGTATCACATGCATGCACGGTGTTTACAATCTGCGCGCGTTACATTTTAGAATGCCTGCAATCATGCTGCAATGCACTGCCAAGCGTACTGATTGGTCCAGCAGAGGCGACAAGATTTCTGTCGCTTGTTCCACCGCGAAATGGGGCCGGTTTTAACAGTACTGTACGCAGCAGTTAGGGAGTGCGTTAAAGGGGCACTGTTGCAAGAGGATAAAGGGGCAGTAGGGGGAATCCCTCTGTCACATATCATGCCGGGTATAGTGCATTTTCATCAATGACCAATTTTCAGGAAACAAGAAAACACACCCAAAGTAAGTTCCAAATGATATTTATTCCCATACATGACACCTTAATTTACTGCTGTTCAACATAGCGTAACAAAATATGAGATACAAAAATGTTCCAAAAAATTATACAAAAACTAAACTGCTTTTGCACAGTACAATACCACAACAACATGCAAACTAAAATATGGGTACATATTGGCTCAGAGCCTATGTTGTAAACAAAAATATAACTTTCAAAGGATATAAACTCAGGTTTCGAACCATAGTTAGAAAGGAAAAAAACTGAATAAAACCAAAATTTAGCTGATACTTTTAAAGTAATAATAACTTGCAATGATTAATACACAATTTTCAGACTTTTAAAACTGATATCTTAAAGATACATGTATCGGTTTTCATCTGCAAATTACTAAATATTCAGATTTCAGTTATTTGTAGGCACATACAAGACCAGTTATTGATTTAGCTGGCGTCGGGGAGAATGAATGTTTATTTGGGTTTGTTTTGCCCCTACCGGACGTATATATTAGCACTGTATACTCCGTGCTTACCTGAGACACTATGAAAAACTTCATAGCGTGCTCGGGTGGGATTTGAACCCACGACCTCCTGCAAACAAGGCAGACGTCTTAACCACTCGACCACCGAGCTAGCCGAAATAATTCGAACCGGCCATTCAACACCAGCTAGCTCGGTGGTCGAGTGGTTGGGACGTCTGCCTTGTTTGCAGAAGGTCGTGGGTTCGAATCCCACCAGAGCACGCTATGAAGTTTTTCATAGTGTCTCGGGAAAGCACCGAGTATACAGTGCTAATATATACGTCGGGTAAGGGCAAAACAAACCCAAATGCATATACAAGACGTTTTATTCAGACAAATCTATAAGTTTCACAATTGCAATTTCAACTTAGTACTGGGCTTGAAATATACATGTACACGAATCCGAGAGCTGGGGACTTTTCTGTAATTCCCCTATTAGCAGGGGCCATCCAGAGCATGAACTATACGTTTTGCTGTCATTTTGAATGAGTTGTGCATTTTTGTGAAATGGTTTACACTTTAAGCACTTACAGGCTTTAGCATTAACACACAACATACAGTTCATGCACTGGATGGCCCCCAACTATGGCAGATGAATAGGGAAGGAGTCCTGTTACACAAATATTGCTTTTTTTTCCCCCCTTTTTTTTAAAAACTAATTTTACCTAAATGCACATTTTATCAGCACTCTTGTTTATACAGCGCTTTCTACTGTTACCAATTTATAAGAATCATGTCATAACAATATTTTGCAAGAAATAACCTAGAGCCACTTGGCTAAAAAGACTACAGACAGCTGCAAGCTAATCTTCCCTAAATTTTGACCTTGAAGTTTTTGTCCCATTTTCTGCAGTAAATATTATAAAGAATATTTGAAGATTGTATCAACTACATGTACTGTGGAGAACACACAAAATTAAAGGCTGCAAATTTTGGGGAAATTGTACTTGAGTCTTTCGATTGTGAGCAGTATAAAAACTTTCTACTTTGGGGTACCATGGCCGAGTGGTTTGGGTCACTGACTCGCAATGCTCGGATGAAAACTTGGGGTTGCAGGTTCGATACCCAGCTGGGGTACCTGTGCCCTTGAGCAAGGCACTTAAACACACTTGCTCCATCCTTCGGAAGGGATGTAAAGCCATTGGTCCAGTGTGTTAGGTAACACTTTAAAGATCCCAGAGCATTCTTTCATGAAAAGCAAGGGGATTCCCTGGTGTCTCTGGCCATTTCTAATTAATTGTCTTCTTCTCATGGGTTTCCTCACGCTTGCAAGTAACAGAGCAATGGGCACTTTTGAGGAATCTTTCGTTTCAGTTCCAAAAAGAAGTAGTAATAATAATAATTAGCTGCCACCAAACTGTAAAAATTTGTTCCAAAAAATAATTCCAAGTCTAGTAATGGTCAAGTTTTCCAAATGTCTCAACCGGAGTTCCTTTTATCATGACAACCCCACCCGGATTAACACTAACATCAAACTGATCCTTCGATTGATACACCCCAAGCACCTTGTGTTGATACAGGTCCCTGATAATGAAACAACCGCTTGGGAAGCCAAGTTTCTCCACTGACAGAGTGAAGTTATGAGGAATGTCTATGGCTCGGCTGAACACGACTGCTGCGAAACAACCAAGGTCTAAGCCCTTGGTCCACACTTGGAAGTAGGATTTCTGGAAATGAAATTGAAAATGGGAAGAATTCTGCCATTAAAGCCTATCTAGAAACATACTTAGGGCTATGGAAATTATGAAAGTACTTGGAAAGTACTCAGCGAGCTTCCCCAGTACTTTTCTTAATATTTATCTTCTTGCATTTACCTAATTTGATCAACACCAGAGTTGAGTTTGTTCCGAGGTTGTATATTGAGCATGTGCCAATGACATCATTTTGGGAGTCAAATAATGCCGCATCATTGTGGAAGCAATGTGCGTGTGTATTATGTGTCCATAGCACACGTAACGCGCTATACAGTGGCTCCCATTGGTGAATTAAACCGCGTTACGCTCACCAGAGACACAAAACACGCACGCACATCGCTTCCACAATGACTCAGCATTATTTGACTCCCAAAATGGTGTATTCGCACGGGTTCGAAATGGGTCAATAACATGCTTCAGGTCAAAAATATACGAAAAGTTGTACTCGAAAAGTACTCGATTACAACAAATAATTTATTCTGTCTAAGCAAATGATAGTCAGAACCATCATACAAAACAGAAATGCATGGTGTGCTGTCACTTTCAAGAAAAGTAGAATTTTTGTTTCAAATCGTATAAACAATTATTAGAAACACCATACTTTTTTTTTTTCATTCTGTTGTCAATTTACCAAATTTAGTTAGTCCACATGTTTCATCACATGTGATACACATCCATAAACAAATTAAAATGGTCTTTCATTTTCCGACCCGACAAACTCTAAACAAAATGATTTTTCCCAACATCCATCAACTATAACTTAACTTTATGATTACCGCATGATGATAAAGACATAAGTGGGGGGAAAACCAAAAGAAATCCCCTGGGGGAAACTCACATAGTCAACCCAACTGCCCCAGTTTCTCAACGTGTCAAATTTCTTTGCATCAATTGATCACGTTCAAATGACGTCACTACCTACAAATCGCCACGTGCATCAGAATTTAAAGCGCATTTTGTTGTGACGCGCATCGGCTGCGCTGCATTTCAAATTTTTGTCGAGCAACACGCGCGCGTGTTTCGAACATGTTACAGCATGCGCGTGTGCGTGCACGTACTTGATAGCGTTTAATACGCAGTAGCATTTCTTCCTACGAAGATGGCGTCTGTGAACGTGATCAATACCACATTAGTTAAATATTGTTTATTTTGATAAGCCCTTCAACAATGACAAAACAAACATCTTTACCTTATAAATATTGATGCCCATTTTGCCGAGTCGATCCTGGTTGATGGCTAAGACCTCCTTATTGAGGAGAATATCCCTCATCCTGGGGTCAATACTCCTCAGATCATTGGACATCAGGAGCTGAGATGACATAATGGACCACAGCGCCATCTGAGATTTGGCTTGGTCATAGCTTAGTGAGTAGTCGCCAACAACCAACTGCAAAAAAAGATCAAGCAAAATTCAATTTGAGGTCTGCGACTTACATAGGTTCCATACAGTCACAGCTATAGCGTGTTTCTACTGCGGACATTTGTGAGGTTTTGGATACACGTGGTAAGGCAAAACGACAACTTTTAGTGTATTTTGCATCGTCTGTATGTTCGTACTTGTGGCACTTGCACAAATTTTTTCAGTGTAGTTTTGTCAACACTGATAGCAATGCTTCTACACCTTAGGGGCCGCCCATAAAGTACGTACGCATGAAATGCCGACTTTTTAGACCCCCTCCCCCCTGTACGCATGGCGTACGCAGTGGCTTCAACCTCCCCCCTCTCCCCCTGTACGCATATGCATTCCATTAGGGGCCATCCATAAAGTATGTACGCACGGAGGGGAGGGGAGGGGGGCGGGGGGGAGGGTTGGAGCCAATGCAAAATAATAATAATAATAATAATACAGATTTATACAACGCTGAATGCCGCAATGGGGCGACATTTCGGCAAGACTCTCACCGGAGACCACCGAAATTTCGGCAAGAGTCACTCAAAATGACACCTTATTTTTTTACCCAAAGCTTCCAGAGATGGTCACAGACCGAAGAGAAACAACTCCAGTCCCAATAAAAATGGTTCTCGACCTAAAAAAAATGGTTAGGGCGACACCAAAATGTCGCCCTATTGAGCAGGTCGCCCTAATATAGCTTTTTTACACACGATTTGTCGCCCTATTCTAGCATTGATAGTAATTTATAAAGCGCACATCCTAATACAAATAATTACCAAAATAGGGAAACCACTAGTTATAATATGCTTGTTTAAGATTGACAGATTAAAGTGCGAGCTGCCTTTCAGCGCTCAACACATTATGTGACAATGCGTACACCAGGCTGCGTACACCTAACGTTAAAGCATATGGGTCACAAAATATGCGTACAGGGGGAGAGGGGCGGTCTAAAAAGTTGGCATTTCGTGTGTAGTTCTTTATGGACGGCCCCTTATCTTTCGACTTCTCGGGCTACCTCATTTTAGCATTGGTAAATGGTTCAGTACTATAGTGCTATACGAGTACAATTCGCATGACGTCACCAAAGTCTGAAATAAATGACAAAATGGAGAAGTTGACCACTACACTTAAAATGACCCATCAAGCATCAGTAACTGAAGATTTAATGGAAAAACCTAAAACGAGGAGTGAGAAAAACGTGACATGCGTGAGAAAAAATGTGTAGCCTATCTAATATGTTTGATACACACGTAAGGTCTGAAGCTATGGTCAACTTGTCCATTTCTTCCTGATTTATTAAAAGCAAATTTTCGATTTGCGTACATACGCATTGGTTTGGACCCCCCTCCACCCCCTGTACGCAATGTCAACAATCTCCCCTCCCCCACCGTGCGTATACTTTATAGAGGGCCCTTTAGTGACAAAACGAACAGCGAAAGATAAAGATTTGGGGATTTATCTAAAAGTAGTCGTGATCACTAATTCTGCACGGCGAAACTTCACTATTAACAATATGTTAGAGTGCAGGGTACAGAGAAATCCTCATGTACTCACAAAGTCCATGTCAATGAATTTGCCCGGGCCGTTGACCTTTGATAAGACATCTTGTTTAGACGTGTACCAGTCCAGAACAAACAGCATCTTGAACCACGAGTCCTGTTCATCAAAGTAGTTCCGCATGGAGTTGCAGTAGACACCAATATCGGTGTAATTTGGCTGCAAATCATGTGACAGACATTCAGAAAATCACAAGTTGATTCTAAGGCAAAAAGATGCGTCTACCCACTCTGTCACACCCACATACCCCCACCCCCCACCCCCCACCCATTACCATGCACGGACACCCTCTGTGACCCCATACACTAAACCTATGGAACAACCTATATTTTCCTCATGGTGTAAACTCAATGACCTTGAGCAATGCGAACATCGTCACACATTTGTTGGATGGGGTTGTTAAATGGAGTCTATTGATTGCTTTCCGGTGACGTCACGCCTTCCATCCACCATTTTGGTTGTCATTTTTCATGACGCACGTGGCTCGAGTGATCACCGGCAAAAGGAGCAAGTAAAGCGCATTGGTTGCACTTACCTTTGTTGCTTAACCTTGCTTTATGTTGTTGCGCCATGGCTGTTGTATCAATAAAGATAAAAACGTATTTCTTCAGGCTAAAAATCGCGATCAAGTAGAAGCACTTTCGTTTTTACAAGCTGAGTGCATGCTCAATAATTTAAACGTATCACAGCGCGCGCATGCGGCATCTTCGAATGAAAATACGCTGGTGAGTATTTTTTACGCGTGTTTATTGGCGCGCGCGCGTGATCGTTGACCACCAAACATTTCCGGATGTTCTACGTCACGGAAAGCAATCAATTGGTCAAAATTTTAACTAAAACGTTCAGCGCAAAATTGAGATTGTCATTTTCAAAGGGAAAACACCTTTACTTACTTTCGGTTGATACAATCCCCATTCACAAGAGAAGACTATTTTACGTCCAGTTTTAATAAGAGCCGCTGACATGTTTCTGAAACCTGCAATAAATCAAAAGTAAACTTGTCTGCCACATTTTGTGCAAAGTAATTCATGCACCACAAAGAGGTTTTGTTGATGTGCAGTCCACGTCAAATCAGATTTCATTTGAAAAATTTACATGCTTTAGAGGTTAAAGGTATTTCGGAAGCCTAGATTTAAAACAATCCTTCACTTTTTGTGAGTTTTTGGGGCATTTTTCAGTGACAATTCCTACTTACTAGTTATCAAAAATAACCTAACTGTAAAAATTACTACAGTTGAACCCCAAAATGCGATTTGTGACCCGCTCTGCAAAAAAGAGTCACAAGTCGCGCTGGCTGGTATTCTTTTTGCGACCATAAAAAGAAATCCGCGGCAAATCCACGCTCAATAAAATACCAAAACACAATGGAAATTCCTGGCGGTGCCCAGATACCGCCTGGAATGTCTGTGTTCCCCCTGGAATGTCTGTGTTACGCCTGGAATTTCTTTTGTGTTTAGGTATTTTAATGAGCGTAGAAATGCCACAGATTTCTTTTTATGGTCGCAAAAAGAATACTAGCCAGCGCGACTTGTGACTCTTTTTTGCAGAGCGGGTCACATTTATGAACCAAGACCCCTTGCCTTATTTGCACATTACTTTGTATTTTAGACATCGGCAACCTTGTGAGAAACACCGTTTTTATACGGCCGTTTTTGCGCCTTACCTAGACTTGCCCAGGTCTGACTTCCTGTGTTTGGTCTGTAATGCACAGCGTACAGCACGCCCTCTGGACTAGTGGCATGTCTAATCTCTTTTGTTCCGTATCGGAAAGAAGAAAACAGATTAGACAGGCCACTCACTAGTCCAGAGGGCACGCTGTATGCTGCGCACTACAGACCAAACACGGGAAGTCAGACTTGGGCATATACCGTGAGTTAACTTAAATTATTGGCGGACCCCGCCAATAATTCAAAATATTGACAGTAATTGTTCGATAACTAAACTTTGGTCGATTTTTTTCGTTAATGTCTCATTTAAAAGTGAATAACTTTAATTACGTTTCTAAAAGAATATCAATTCAAGAAAAAGAAAAAATTTGTTTGAGGTGCCACACCCAAAATGCACGGATTGTATATCTTTAAAAGTTCAGAAAGAAGCATTGATCGCTTGACACTATACCTTGTGGAAACAGCACAGGGCCCTCATTATGACATCCGTCCATCTTAACCAAGTCAACTCCCCACTCAGCGTATGTTTGTGCATCTATGTCAATATGGCCGACCGTCCCTGGGAAACCATCACAGGTTTTGATACCCATGTCCTGATACACGCCAAACTTCAAGCCCTTGGCATGCACCTGTTAAAATGGTTTCAAAATATCCCATCTTTCGATTAGTAAACCATCGTTGGTAATTGGAGTATGCATACCACTTAAAGATTAAATAGAGAGTGTTACCATTCACAATAAGCAACTTATAACGAAGATCGAAATAAGCTGTATGACACCCCTACGTATCAAATCGCTTTGTCAAATGAAAATAAAGGGAGCATATTCATTACAAATTTGCTTCATTGAATTAAAAGAGCTTGTTCAGATTTTCCCAGAAAATGGATTTTGTTCTATCGTATAAAATACTTCACCAAAATACTATCCATGGAAAGAAACAGGAAATTTACAGTTTCAAAAAGTTTGGTGTAATCACCACACTGCTTTATGGAACGGAATAAATTAGTTTACAAAACATTGAAGGTTTTTTGACAATATCCTTGAAAACATACAGATTGAGAGCGCGATATTTCAGATGGTAATGGGGAAAAATATGACAAATGATATGGTATTAAAATCTCAACATCCATGGGAAAAATGGGGGAGGGGGGAGAAGGGAGTAAAAACTGATCTGGATACACTCCTTTAAGCAATCTCTTTATGAAATTAAGCTATTTTTCTTTGTCAAACGAAGCCCGTTCCATGATTGTGAATAGGGTCAATATTGACGTAAAATGGTGCACAAAACACAAGACAGCACTTCAGCCAAAAGCAATTTTCTGTGCTTTTTCAAATCAAATATGTTTTTAATGAACTTTTCTATTCCTCATGGAAAAGAACATTCAATCCGTCACCTCAAGAAATTATTTGTACCATTGCACAGATAAAAATACATTATCTGTACAACTGTATATAACAAAATTAGCAGTTCTTACATAATCGGCCAATGCCTTGATACCATGTGGAAATCTTTCTGGGTCTCCATAGAGCCGCCCCTGTGCATCACGTTCCTTTGCCATCCAACAGTCGTCCAAGTTGATGAAGTTATAACCGGCATCTTTGTAACCTCCGAATGATACAATGTCTGCCATCTGCATGAACAGTCGCTCACTGGAATTAAGATTGTACAGAAACACTCATTCTAAATCAGTTGTTACATCAACTGATTTTAGGGGCAAAACTGTGATGGTCGAGCTCTATTCATACTGAAGGAATTGATAAGTTGAAAATAGCTTCAGACCTTGTGCACAAAACTTGAGACTGGCTGCAAATTTTCCAAAGAAAATCTTCAATTTTTCCCACTCCTAAATTTGGGTTTTTCTATTAAATCTGCACTTACTGACACTTGTCAAGTCATTTAAAAAAAATATTCATGATCAACTTCTCATTTCTTACTGTTTTTTGGGGGCAAAAGGGATCATTTTGGAAACTTTAACATTCCATCATAGTATCATACTTTTATCCCATCAAAGATTCATAAGTTGTAATTTGAATTGTTGGACTTTTGTGACCCGGTGTCATATGCCTTTGTAAACGGACATGTAGCGATGCGACTGGAGTGAAAACAAATTTGTTCATGCTTGTACGTGTAGCACAGACAAAGGTTTTGGTCCTTCGCTTGTCACCATGGCCACACGTATCTTCACTCACTCCAGTCCTACTGGATGTAACAAGAAACCGACCGACAATATGCTCCTTTTTCGGAAAGAATTCCTTTTACTGGTTACCACTAATTTTCCTTAATCTGACTCAACATCAAAAAGTGATATTTTAAAGGGAAGTAAATTTAGGAATAAGATACAATCAACAGTTTTCTTCAAAATACTTAAAACTTTCTTTGCCATGTTCCACAGACTATGCACATGTGGGTCTTTCTATAAATTAGGGGTCCAAAAGTGTGACATTTGGTGTCCCCCGTTACACCTGATATGTGTTATTTCTCGTACAAAAATCATTAAAATGGCTTTTAAACCATTTTTTTTAGAATTGTACTTTATGTACTCACTCTTTGAGATGGAAAGTATTTAAAGAATGTGTCCTGAATTTACAAAAACGAGATGTAAAATGTAACAGGGGACACCAACATTGGACCCCTAATTTATAGAAAGACCCATGTCATCTCAGTGGTGACCAGTGAACGGAATTCATGCATTTTTTTCTTTAAACATAGATAAGGTACTGAGCTCATACACATTCCTTTTTTCCCCCATACACATCCTCAATGCCATTTGTAACAGTTTTTTTTCAATCATGTAATCTATCTTTAACAAGTCATATGATCATTTTCATACCTGATGCAATTGTCTGGATCCTTTACACAGTCCGTGTTACAGCGAAACCTTTCCCAAGGGTTCCAGCCCATGGGTGGGGTTAATGCCAATCCATTGTCTAAACAGTGCACGGCTGTCCAAGTCAAAGAAAGGCAGATCACCAGCAAAATCGCTGTCATCTTGTTGGAATTTAAATACACCTGTTGAAAGAGAAAGAAACCTGTGTAATTTAGGTGGTTGATGTATAGTCTTTGATCGAGGTTTCACAACTGTATGTAGGGCTGACAAAATAATTATGTGGTAGTTTGTGGTAGTCCGAATAACTTGGACCCTACATATTGCAATGCGTCCGTAACATCCCCATGTAAAAAAAAAAAAATATTTTTTCCGTATAGACTAAACAAAGATTTGATTTTGAATGAAATTACCTCATGCAATCAACAGATCATCCAATTTTAAGACATTTCCTTCTGAGATAACCAAATGATAAAATTACTGCATAAAGTAATGCACAAAATTACGGCGTGAGCGCTCCGTGTGTAAGCGTGACAGCATACGACGAAGGGAAGTAAATAGGAGGACAGAGAACCAGTCTAGTGTTGACCTCTCCGCTCTCGCGCATGCGCATATTCGATTTTGGGCAAACAATTATTGTATTTTATCTCACGGAGGGTCTAAATTTTGCCCCACGATTTCACCGAAACTAGACATCGGATCGATGCGTACTCTTCGTAATATTTGAACATTGGGGTGAGTGCACCTATTGAGCAAATATCAGATCCAAGGGACAAATTTCATTTGCGTGAGTTTGCCACAGATTTGGGGTTAGAAACGGCTCTAGGGCTGAGGATTTTCCGAAGCCCTGTTCACGGGTCTAGTATCAGTGAGGACTCAAACTCCCGAAATGGAGAAATTCTCCCCTTCTGGCGAATTCTCCTTATCAGGAGAAGTTTTTTTCCCTCGATGCAGAGATTTTCACCCGATCGGGAGAAATATATTCTTCGGAACCATTTGCGCACATATCCGCTCATTTGCGCATGCATAGAATTAGCTAAAACAGAATTTGGCGAAGCGAGGTAAGTTTTGTAAAAAAAACAATTAAAATCTATGTAAATTTGACTTTTCGCCGACAATTTGGCACCAAAGACGATCGTTTCTGGTGTAATTTGTGGTCTGTGAAGGATGGCATGGTTTTCATGACGATTACTGTAGATTTTATGCCTGGATTTCTAGTCCTATGGGGCGTGTTTGTTTCGGACGGATCCAGATTCAGATCCGCGCAGATCCAAGGTGAACTCGTTCACTTCCCGCACATCCTGATCGAGATCTGTGATCTGTGGAATCCTTCTCGAGAGATGGTTCAGCGCTAGATCCAAAATGGCGACGTAAACATCGCGGAGATTTTGTGTGAGTAAAACAGTGTCGTTTCAGTTTTCAGAGGCAACACACGATACAAACAAATTTAGAATGCTTGTTTATTTACGACGAAGGTCGTGGGAGAAATTTGGAACAGAAATTTTACAAATTTCGTAAATAAATTGCAATTCACGTGATTTGAGATCCGAGTTGAGAGCGGTTTCGTTTGTTTCTGCACGGTAAAACAGATCGCGATCTGGATTCGGATCTGTCATGAAACAAACACGCCCATAGTCACACCTCCATGGTCACACGCTTGTATATTGTAAAGCGTCTGCATCACCGGCACCATGATCACTGGGGTCACGTGACAAGACAAATTTTAAGGCCATGTGTTCTGATACAATTGTGTCCCGATTGGGAGAATTCGCCAGAAGGGGAGAATTTCTCCCCTTCGGGAGGGGAGTCCTCACTGAGTATGGCAAACTGACATGGGGCGAAATGGAAATGGGGCGAAATGGAAATGGGGCGAAGTTTGCGTTCGGGCCACTTGTTGCCAGGGGCAGGGCCAGGGGAGCGAGCTGGTCAGGGGGTGACTCGGTCAGGGGGTGACTCGGTCAGGGGGCGACTTGGTAAGGGGGCGAGTTGGAATGGGGCGAGTAGGTAAGGGGGCGACTTGACCTACAATCAAAATTTTTATCATGTGCAAAAAGATGTTCTCAGAAAACCCAGGGCTGCCAACACTCACGCATTGAGCGTGAGACTCACGCATTTGACTTCATCCTCACGCTCTTACGCACGCATGACATTTTCTCACGCTTAAAAAAATTACCCTCTCAAAAAAAAAGAAATAACGGCAATCGATCTTTTTTCAAATCGTATCCGCTGGTATTGATGCAAGTAAGGGCGCCCTCTGTTGACAGCTCCAACTGATCATGTGGTCGGGTGCTTTTCTTTTCGCGCAATCAGTATGGCTTCTCTGGAAGGGAGTATGGGTACCCAACTCATTTTAGTCATCAATCCGAACGGAAGAAAGGTGAATGCCATCGTTCATGCATCGCGCGCTCGATCTATGGTCGGAGTTGTCATTTTTTTTCATCGCAAAAAATATTCAGTTGTGCATTGCAATGATCGCGGCAGGGATTAATTGCAAAGGAAACATTTGAGGTGTAAGTGGACAACGTCGGAAAAGTAGTGGGCAAACAAAAAGAGTTGAGAAAAGTTTTGGTGTATATTTTGACGATATATCCCTGCTGAAAATAAGTATTTTTTAAGTCTAAAAAAAAGAAAGTTCACGTAAATTTGGTGTTTCCTATCAAATCTGCACTCAGTGCACTGATAAAAGTGAAAGACATTTTCGGTGAGAAAAGCTAATGGTCAACTTAATAATAATAGGGAGGTTTCGCAAGCGCACGGATACAGATAGCGCGACGGATAGCGCGGTTTTGTGACGTCATATGCGTCTTGCTATTCGCTACGCGTTTGCACGGCACGGATATCGAGCTCGCTATGCGTAAGCACAAAACGCGTAGCGAAATCTCGAATTTCTAGTGTTTTTCCTCATCTTTCGTTCCGTTTACGCATACAGCTTGAAAAAAGTATGAATTATGAATGTCCAGGAACTTTTTGTACGCTTCAAAGCTTTGAAACGAAAGTAAAATTGGTATCAATGCCGTGTTATGCCGGGTAGTTTTCCTGCTGTCGGAAATAGACTACTTTTAGCTAACATGCTGTAGTTTGGGAGTTGCGAAACCACATAAATGCCACTAACGGTTACGGGTAGCTAAACGTATGCGTACGCGTATCCGTCGGCTTGCGAAACCTCCCTAATATCTCAATTCTTACCCATAACACTTTGATTCACCTTCAAGAAGATTCACCTGAGCTGAAAATGGAATTGGGTTTTGGTGAATGAAAACCTTTGGGATTGAGACTGAACCAATGGAACTAGAGGGATAAAAATATCTATGCCAGAGGCACTTTTATGCGCCAGATTGGACCATTTCTACCTAAAAAATGCAAAAGCTCCGTATCGTCGAAACCCCCCTCCCACACCCTCCATCCTTCCCCTCGGTCGCGATTGTCCCTGCAGCCCCGCGGGGTGATACTATATACCGGAAAACACCGGAAAACTCACCGGAAAACACCGGAAAACATACTAAATACCGGAAAACACTAAATACCGGAAAACACCGAAAAACACCGGAAAACATACTAAATACCGGAAAACACACTAAATACCGGAAAACACCGGAAAACACACTAAATACCGGAAAACACCCGAAAACATGCTAAATACCGGAAAACACACTAAATACCGGAAAACACCCGAAAGCACTTAAAACACCACCCCCACTACCTGCAGAAAACACCATAAAATACTGTTTTCCGGTGTTTTCCGGTATTTAGTATGTTTTCCGGTATTTAGTATGTTTTCCGGTGTTTTCCGGTGTTTTCCGGTAAATAGTAGGGAGGTTTCGCAAGCGCACGGATACAGATAGCGCGACGGATAGCGCGGTTTTGTGACGTCATATGCGTCTTGCTATTCGCTACGCGTTTGCACGGCACGGATATCGAGCTCGCTATGCGTAAGCACAAAACGCGTAGCGAAATCTCGAATTTCTAGTGTTTTTCCTCATCTTTCGTTCCGTTTACGCATACAGCTTGAAAAAAGTATGAATAAGCCTTATACGTATCTGGCGGCCATCTTGAAAATAGCGCCACCATTCGACTTGTTGGAGACAGTCAAAGGGAACACTTTGGCTGCTGGCGCTCGTGGATTACGCACGTTTGTATGGTCATAACAAATATTAGGTAGGTTTATTGCCAGATTTTGCAATTTATGCTCATTGTGCATGCCTTTTGTGCCAATTTTTGAGTTTGTACGGTAATATAGAAGGAGTAAAAGCAAATTTTATCGACTCATTTTTTGTAATTTAGACAAAAACGTGGATCAAACAAATAGTTGTTTTGCCCGGTTCCGCAAACGAAAATTGTCCGAGGCGCCCGGCCGCACAAAAACCTACTTTTATGGAAAGGTAATCAGCCAGAAATATCCGTAATTTATTCAGCTATCCAAGACACTAAACATTTTTATAACAATCGGTTGGAAAAAAATGCTTCCGAGCAATTTTTAGAGGTAGGAAGATTGCCCGGTTCCGCAAATAGCGCCTTAGCATATAAAGTCTTGTAGCTGCACACGACAACACGTGTGCGACCTGAATGATGAAGCATACAATTTGCTATTATATTAAGCTTTTTATTATTTTATTTTTTTCAGATTCCAGTTGTATAGACCGACAGCATAGCTACTTCTAATGGAGAGATAAACATTATTACCCTTAAGACGAGTTGGTTTGATTAAAGAATTTCATACAACATATATTACGGTCAAAGAATAAAAAATCTGTCAATAGAAAAACTAGACAATGTTCCTCCAACGTTGCTTTTAAATTTATTTTATAGTGCCGTTATATACATGTGTCGGAACATTTTAAAACTTTCAACAGCTACAAGACATATTACATTCCATTTATACTGTTGGTGACCGTTTCTTGATTTATAAATTCTGTTAATGTGTCTCTTTATCTTAAATCAAACATTTTACATAGTTCGACATAATACACGGTACTAATATGATACTCTACGCTTTGTTTTCATGCATCGTTCATTGTTGCAGCGTGCATTTGTTTCTATTTTTCTTTTGTTATAGCCAGAGGTAAATTGTTTTCATTTCATCCAATTGGCCTTTTGAGTGTTACATTTGCATAGCCTCCACATAGCAACAACATTTTTGTCAGGTGAAGTAGATAATTAGTGTACATGACTACATGTATAAAAATGAAGTATTCATGTAAACATGCAAATGGCTAATTCAGCATCTTCCCCATGTTTTGGGAGTGAAAATTTCCACTGATAATATCTCTAAAAATGCAGGAAAGCAGTTGCACCAAATCCTGATGATGTTCGGTATTCCTCTGCAATGATGGTCTGGAATAAAACAGAGATAAAGCATGGATGAAGTACAAGTTTAGGCTACATGACTTGCTAAAAATAACCAGCATTATATAGTTGTTAAAATCCCTGCATTTTGGCAACCCCAAAGTCGCCACTAAATCTGAATCTGATAGATATTTAGTTGGCAAAGCCTCCATCAGGAAACATCACATCAACTTGTTGGTTAAGTATTTTTTTACAAAAATGATAAAAAAGCAAATTAAGTTTCAGGAAAATCCAGAGGAATCACATCCCGGCAAAATGCACGAGTTTGAAATGAAGCAATGACCATTCTGAGCTACCGTGACACGCGCGCGAGCGTGCACACGACCGGCCATGTCGGAAATACAAGACTTTCTATATGCTAAGGCGCTATTTGCGGAACCGGCAAACTTTTGCGAAACCGGGCAATCTTCCTACCTCTAAAAATTTCTCGGAAGCATTTTTTCCAACCGATTGTTATAAAAATGTTTAGTGTCTTGGATAGCTGAATAAATTCCGGATATTTCTGGCTGATTACCTTTCCATAAAAGTAGGTTTTTGTGCGGCCGGGCGCCTCGGACAATTTTCGTTTGCGGAACCGGGCAAAACAACTATTTGTTTGATCCACGTTTTTGTCTAAATTACAAAAAATGAGTCGATAAAATTTGCTTTTACTCCTTCTATATTACCGTACAAACTCAAAAATTGGCACAAAAGGCATGCACAATGAGCATAAATTGCAAAATCTGGCAATAAACCTACCTAATATTTGTTATGACCATACAAACGTGCGTAATCCACGAGCGCCAGCAGCCAAAGTGTTCCCTTTGACTGTCTCCAACAAATCGAATGGTGGCGCTATTTTCAAGATGGCCGCCAGATACGTATAAGGCTTATTATGAATGTCCAGGAACTTTTTGTACGCTTCAAAGCTTTGAAACGAAAGTAAAATTGGTATCAATGCCGTGTTATGCCGGGTAGTTTTCCTGCTGTCGGAAATAGACTACTTTTAGCTAACATGCTGTAGTTTGGGAGTTGCGAAACCACATAAATGCCACTAACGGTTACGGGTAGCTAAACGTATGCGTACGCGTATCCGTCGGCTTGCGAAACCTCCCTAATACTACCGGCCCCGCGCACTCACTCACAAAATCTCACTCTGAACTTTTACTCAATGTTGCAGTTGGCAGCCCTGGAAAACCTTCAATTTTTTTCACAGAAAGCCTTCAATTTTCTATCAAAAATGCACTTACTGAGGCTTGGTAAGTCATTTTATGGAAAAACTGTAATGGCAACTTACCAAATTACCTAGAACGAGGAATATTTGAAAGACTTTCAAATAGTTTCAACACCTCAACCTCGCGCTCGTCGTGTTGTTAATTGCACTTTCACTAGCAGTACACGTGATTTGCACAGGTGCTATTTGATTGGCTAACGCAGGCGGTTTCGAGTCATGTCGGACCCAAACCAAGTCGGACCCGAACCAAGTCGGACCCACGACCAAGTCGGACCCAGACCAAGTCGGACCCGAACCAAGTCGGACCCGGACCAACTCGGACCCACGACCAAGTCGGACTTGGACCAAGTCGGACCTGGACCAAGTCGGACCCGGACCATGTCGGACCCATGCATGACCAAGTCGGACCCCTGCTAGGTTAATTTTAGACGTTAACATTCCAATCTGCCGAATGTGCTGAATATATTTGTTTAATAAATATATATGTATTTCTTATTAAATGTGCCCTATTATATTTAAATTTTCGGATTTCCAGACTTTTATGTGCAATTTGTATAAATAATGGGATTTGAGTTATTTGCACCTCGTGAGAACATAGACTGGTCCCCTGTCCATGTGCACTACGCTGCTCTCGCTATACAAGGACAGGCACACGCCGAGCAATAACCACGGCTGATTGGCCGTTTGTATTACCACGCGTGATTGGTCGATGTATTAAATATATGCATGATCTATTTTTAGAGTTTGCTCAACAACGAGTGAATTTCGCAATCGTTAATTTTGTCGCTGGGTTTTGCATATCCTATTAAATCTTTGCCATCCCTTATAATTATTTAGTAATTTTGGCAATGGTGTACTCGTCAACGCCAAGGTTTGTACTGATACATTACTTTTTACTTGAAATGGCGATGTTTGCCGTATTTTTAAGCCGCCAAACATCAATATCACAGTGCGGCCGTTGTTCCAAAAAAGTTTTTCATCGCATAAAAAAACTCGACAAAACATGACAGAAACCCCGTCGAATGATATGAATGACATAGTTGGATATAGAGCTATTTGTTCAACATTGATTCCCACCGAAACCAGTATGTTTATTTGGTTCTGACAGCAATTTTACAGGCATATCTTCTGCTGTCGATGCAAAAATACCGCTGCTGCCGCCGCTGTAATTTTCCCAGACATTGATTGCGTAGCGCGCGCGATGCCAAATCGAATGATGGCGCGCAACACGCTGTATTCTGGGCGCCTGCTTGGCGCTTGCGCAAAGCGTGACACAGTCCTTTTAATTTGCATAAACATCCAGGAATTCCTGGATATTTATGCCAAACATGGCGGCGTGTACCTGTCCTCATATACGACGGAGGGGAAGTAAATATGTGGACAAGGGAACCAGTCTAGTGAGAACATAGCGGACGACACGGGTGTCATGGGTGTTAGGCTGGATCCGAATTAGTGGCTTTGGCTGCGGCTATTGCTATGTCGTTGCTATGGGCGGACAATGACAGTCCTTATAAACAGCATAGCCACAGCCAAAGCCACTAATTCGGATCCAGAAGGGTTCTAGCCACATATATATATTAACATTGTTAATAGATATCTGTGGTTCTAACCGTTTGCTGACGTGAGGCTATGTTCAGACACTTTCAAAAACCCAGAATACATCCACCAGAAGGCCCACCAGAAGATTAGTCTTAAGCGGGCCGCCCACCTCGGATCGTAGCTATTCGTAGCAAAAATCGCACAGTGGGAGGCCCGCTTTAATTTCCTACGAATAGCTACGATCTGGTACGATTGTGTATAGAGTCTACACACAATCGTACCAAATCCTACCTAATTCGTGGCATAAATCGCACAGTGGGAGGCCTGCTGGTACGAAAATCGTCTGCAAACAGTTTTATTTTAAAATCTCCTATATACGATCTTGTACGATTGTGCGAAAACCCGATTGTGTATAGAGTCTACACACAATCGTACCAAATCCTACCTAATTCGTGGCATAAATCGCACAGTGGGAGGCCTGCTGGTACGAAAATCGTCTGCAAACAGTTTTATTTTAAAATCTCCTTCATTTTTATGTTTAAATACGTCAGTTTTATTTTTAAATCTCCCAAAAAGTGCTACGAATAAACATAAATTACACGGTAAAGGTAGAGGCTCGTCAATGCGCGCTTAAGAACAAATTCGTTCCACAAAATACGCAGCTCCTTGAAAAACAAATATCGGGTACTTATCGTACTATGAAGTATCGTGCAGACCTACTTACAAGACAATCTTGTATACATACCTATACCCACAAACGGGAATAAACACAATTCCCTCCGGATGGTCATTTTCCTTGAACAATAAATAAACTATAAAAATATTGATGGACGAAATTCCTCAAGTTAAAAAACCATGTTTATAAAACATTCATCCACGATAAAACCATCATTTGTGACATTTTTTTCAAATATGAAAACAGTACGGACAAACCAATTAGAAAAAACACACCCACAAACTACTCAACACAAGTAGAAAAAGTACCCACTAGTCTTTTTCATATAATAAAGGAGAAAAATTACATTTTCTGCAAAAAAGAAACACAAAATTGGTGGAAAATCTCCCGCGCTTTTTTGTGCAAGCCCGTATAAACCACCAGAACAATAGGACAGTAACCTACTACTCCTATTGGCACAAGATCCAGCTGAATATGGCCAATCACCTGCTAGCATCGTTAAAGCACGTTTCCCTTTGACGTTAATCCGCAAAGTATTCCGACTGAGGTAACCGCCGTTCCCGGCCGCCGCGGGTTGAAAAGAATACATGCAAGTTAGCTAGGGCCAGGAATGAATGACGGGAATGAATGACAGAAGAGCAAATCCTCTAACTTCTTCATAGACTTGTGCACAACCCGTGCACCCCAAGGACCAAAATATATATATAATCCTATGCTGCACGATCTTTTATTTTCATATCGCAATATCGAATCCACTTAAAGCAGGCCTCCCACTGTGCGATTTTTGCCACGAAGTAGCGACGATTGGCTACGATTGTGTGTAGAGTCTATAGGCAGTCTCCGATAATCGTACCAATTCGTAGGGGAATCGTGGCAAAAATCGCACAGTGGGAGGCCTGCTTTAAGCGGGCCTCCCACTGTGCGATTTTGGCCACGAATTTCCTACGATTAGCTACGATTTGGTACGATTATCGCAGACTGCCTATAGACTCTACACACAATCGTACCCAATCGTACCTAATTCGTGGCAAAAATCGCTTTAAATCCCATGATTTATACAAATTGCACATGAAAGTCCATCCTGTTGCAAGAGGATGATACAAGTCTGGACATACGAAAATATAAATATAGGCCTACTAGGGCACATTTAATATGAAATACATATTTATTAAACAAATATATATTCAGCACATTCGGCAACGTCTAAAACTAACTGCATGCACCAAATACATTGGGTCCGACTTGGTCATGCATGGGTCCGACTTGGTCCGGGTCCGACTTGGTCGGGGTCCGACTTGGTCGGGGTCCGACTTGGTCCAGGTCCGACTTGGTCCAGGTCCGACTTGGTCGTGGGTCCGACTTGGCTGTGGGTCCGACTTGGTCCGGGTCCGACTTGGTTTGGGTCCGACTTGGTTTGGGTCCGACATGACCTGCTCCCACGCAGGCAACACCCCTACAAATTAAGGCTGTGTTCGTGATTTGAAACTTGTTCACTTTCCACAGACCTAAATTTCTAGGTGTTGCCAGAGAATACATGTATAAAGATAAATTTAGCAGATTATTTTTCAAAATGTTTTGTTTTTGTTTCCATAACCAGAATTTAGGACCCATTGGCAAATTTAGCCATTAAATTTGGATGAATCTAAAATAGGCTACATCCTCGGTTTTTGTTTTCTGGCAGTTTTCTAAAAAAATACACACACTGAAAATTTATTTTAAAAAGAACACTAAAAAATGGCATTTGTTCAAAGTTGTTTATTGCAAATTACGTACATGACATATAAATTGACATCAGATACAATGAGCATGATTTTAAAACTACTCGAAATTTGCTAAGATTCAATATTTTCATATATAATTTTATTAAAAGTATTAATTAAGAATCTTTAAGGCAAATATATTTATAGATGTAAGAAAACAGATTACAAATACATCTTGCTTAATTCCCAGATTTCAGGGGAAAACAAATTTCAAAATTAGTAAATTATTTTTAGCAAATTTTTAGCAGTATATTTTAATTAATTGCCCTATATATTTTATGCCCAAAGTATGACTACAACTGATTTGCATTACTTAAACATAATCTGTACAATTTAAGCTCTGGCACTGAAAGCAACATCTGGTTGGTGCCTAATCACCATTTAAACGAAACAACCAAAGTTTCAGACGGCAGTAGGTGTGCGTTTCTTTTTTTGTCAAGTATATTCCCCAACCCATGCTCCTGTTGTTTACACATACAAAAGATTACAAAATTATGATCCGAGTTAGTCACAACTAGAATTTGGAATTCTAAAAGTTAAAGTTTTGTGGGGTACCGTAGCCGAGCCGTTTAGGTCACATGACTGGCAATACTCGGGTGAAAACTTGGGGTTGTGGGTTTAATACCTGGCTGGGGTACCTGTGCCCTTGAGCAAGGCACTTGCTCCATCCTTCAGAAGGGATGTAAAGCCGTTGGTCCAGTGTGTTATGTAACGCACTTAAAATATCCCAGAGCATTCTTTCGTGAAGAGTTAGGGGTTTCCCCGGTGTCTCTTGCTGAGCCACTACATGTAGGACACTCAAGACCAAAAAATGAAGGATTACACCAACATATCAGGACGACAGGAGTGCAGCGAACATACTCGAAGCATCAAGTAATGGGGACGATATCAACAACAACATGATGGAGATGCATGACCTTGATGGAGATGCTTGAGGTGGATGGGCCGGTGGTGTCACCCAGTGCAATTACTTCTCTGGTGTTACTTGTATCTTGTTTGTGTGTCTGTTTCTGTCTCTGATATGTTTGGTTTTCAAAGTGCAATATAAATGTGTAATGATTATTGTTTTATGTGTACATGTATTTGAGGGCCCCTTTAAAGTCAGCTTTTTAGCTGTAAGGGTCACCCTCTTGAAATAAAGTTTAATAATACAAAATTTAAAAAAGGAACAGGAAAGTTAAATGATTCTTTAAAATCATTTGGCAGTTAGCACTCACAATTTCTTTCTAAATGTTGCATTCCACAGAAAATAAAACAAACTTTTTTTTTTCATTCAGGTGTCCTGATTGTTGAAATTCTAGTTTTTACCAAGTAAAAAAAAAAATACTAAAAATAATTTTTAGCAATCAAATTGCCAAGAATATACGATATGTACATAACATTGGGGAAGTCTGAAAACAAATGCTTTAAACGGATTTGTAAACACGCCAATATTTCCGCATCGGTGTAACGGAGGACTAGTAAACACGTTTAGGAGAAATTTGTTTGTTACTGTGTTAGACATCTACACTCGCAGTAATTTCCGAGAGAAATGGCCAAAAACGTTTATAACAAAGCGACATTGTGGTGTACAATGATGGTGCATCAACATAACAACAATATACCTCACCGCACATGGTTAATGAGTTCAGTTGTTTTCCGCCCTCCATGTTTCAACTAAAAATAAACCCACGCCTACAGCTACGTACAGCAATGTTTACAATAATCCCGGCGTTAACCGGTTAATGCTGTGATTAGGTTTTCTACAAAGATAACTACAGGTACTTTAGATACATATACTACCTTAATTAAAATTTTACAATTGCATGATAATTTGTGGTTTTTCCTAAATCTTCCATATACAGCCTCTGAAGTCAAGTGATTACACCATGGAGGTAGGATTACACCATATCTATTTTAACACTTTCGAGTGTAAGAGTTTATTACCAAGATGTGCTATTTTAATTTGTTATTTTTCACTCTCCCCTGGCTGCTCCAAGTCATTCTCCACAAAAATCGAATGGAATTAAAGGAAGGGACACTTGCAAAGGGTTGCCTAACTCTGTACGCTTCATGTAAGTCGCCATCTTTTGCAGTTCGGCGCTCGGACTTGAGAGGGCATGAGTCAGGACACAACAGATTTTTACATTCTTCACGGCGTATGGGAGTCAGGAAACAAGGCATCAATCTTGACGTCATCCATGCAATCGTTGCATTGTTGACGTCATTATCCCTTTCAAAATTTCAAATATGGCGCAGCACATAGTTGCACAGTTTATCATCAAAATTAATTGGGTTGCCAACGTCGAAAACAAGATTCTCTGATTCTCATGAAGGTTTATGCAACGGGCAATACATCGGTAATATTTTTGATTAAATTCGTCGATAACTTCAAACAAGTGTTGTCCCTTCCTTTAAATACAACTTAGAAAATCAAAAAGTAGAATCTTAGGGGCATCTGTTTTAACGTTTTTATTCCTTAACATTTTAAAATTGAGGAAATTATTCCAGTTATTAAAACAGATTTTGGAAATCTTTTGGTCACATTTTGAAAATAAACTCTTATTTTTAATTTGTCATAATTATCAAGAAACAACTTGACAGTTTTACAACTTGCCAATAAGATTCTGTTATAGACTACTAAAGTGTGACATCAGTTGCCAGGGTAACCGGGTCTAAACATTCACTGGTAATCTCAAACGTCCATTGCTAAAGCACAGGGAAACAGTTCACTGGTTTTAGTATAGACCCAGTCACCTTGGCAACACACAAAGGGCGACGTGTTCACTTTAGTAATCTATTTCATTCAAGATTTGCCAATGTTTACTCCTCATCAAGATATACATTAAAATGGGTACAAAAATTTCAGTTACAGAGAAGAAAGCATCAATACACTTTAAAACTCTTTTTACCCGGAGTTGCTTTAAACATAACAACCCCGCCGGGATTAACTTTGAGGTCCAGTTTCTCCATTTGGTCAAAGATTCCCATGTCGCGGTGGTTGATGACATCACGTAGAAGGTAGAGTGGTTGCGGGAAAGCTAGATCATGCATAGTGGTGGTGTAGTTATGAGGCGTATCAGTGGCACGGCTGAATACGACTACTGCGAAACAACCTTGGTCCAGCACCTTTGTCCAGACTTGGAATACGCTCACCTAGAAAATGAGTCGGAAAATTATATGGTTAAAAAACTAAACGCAAATTATATTTTGACAGAAACATCGAGAAAGATGGGAGATTTAACTTTATCGGTCAGTGGTGTGTATGAACACCTAATGTGGAAGGTCTGACTGCACCAGCTTCCGTAAGAGCCGCTTAGGCAGGATGAAGTGCCTGAAGTGCCCTCTGAGCTCCTGCACTCCTAGAGCTGTTTTTTTTGGCAAATCATGGCATCAAGCAGGGACTCAAAACCCAGTCCACGTTAAAATCCCCAGAAATGCTGATAATGGTCCGAGCCGCAACCGTTATCAGCGTCCAGGGGCAGTATTCACAAAACTCAATCTAAGCGGGGCACTTAAGTCTGTATTAAATCTAAGCACCCTGCTAAGATAAGTGGGGCACTCAACTTCGTATTCACAACAGATTTAAGCGCCCGCTTACCTTAGTGGTGTACTTAATCAATCAGTGCACGCTTAACTCTGTCACGTCATAAAGTCTCTGCAATCAAAGCAGCGCAGACCACGCGCGGACGTTTCAAAAACATTCGATTACTACGCGCGTGTCATGCACACATACGCGTGCACGTACCACAAGTAGACGACGTACGTTGTGCTATGCGGTAGTCAATGGTCAGTGACGAACAAAGACGGAAAACGAAGGCTTTTTAAGGTCAGTAAGAATAGAAATTGAAATCTGTTGTAATCTCCCAATGTCTAAATTGTTTAGGCGTTCTCTAATCAATCATATAGCCGTTTTTCGATAACACACTGGGGAGAAAAACAATGCAATTGATGACAGTTGACCCAGCGTTAAATGCATTTAAGACAGGTCAGACCACACTTAAGTTTAAGTCTCAAAAATAAGCGGGCCACTAAAAGAAAACACGCTGTGAATACCACTTAACTTTATGATTGGACTTAAGTCTACAATTTAAGCGGGGCCCCAGGCCCCTAGCCGGTTTCAAATATAGTGTTTCAGACCATTCAAACCCACTTATATTCCCTAATCTATAAATGTTCTTACTCTGCGAATCATTATGCCCATCTTGCCGAGCTTGTCTTGGTTGATTGCAATGACCTCAGAGTTCTGCAGAATCGCTTTCATCTTGGGATCCATGTGTCGTAAGTCGTTTCCCATAATGAGTTGAGATGACATGATCGACCATAACGCCATCTGTGACTGAGCTTGTGTGTAACTTAGTGAGAAACCTCCAATTATCAACTGGAATTCAAAAGAAGAAAATCAAAATGACATCTTAAAAGATCTTAAATATGATAGATAGATTTAATTGATTTGGGTAAAACTTTCAAGTTTGGAATGACCAAAACAAGGTCTTTTTCTAGTTGTTTATTTTTGGGTCAAAATTAATCCCCATAAAACCATCAAAATATTAACTATGCTTATCACTTACAAAGTCCATATCGATGAATTTGCCAGGCCCATTAACCTTTGCCATGACTTCTTGTTCCAGAGTGTACCAATCCACAATGCTAAGCACCTGTCCCCAGGAGTCTTGTACGTCATTGTACTGACGCATCGTGTTGCAGTAAACACCGATCTCTGTGTAGTTTGGCTGAAAAATGAAATTTATGATTGTTGGATGAGTGGAGAATTTATTTATCATACACATTTTACCCCACATTCCGACCCTAGAATAGTCTTCCTCAAAGGCTAAATTACTAGGACCCTGTTCACGTCAGGGAAATCGCTTCATTCAACAATGATTCAACGAAATTTCCTGACTCTTCATTCACAAAGATTCTAATCACTTCGTTCGATGAAGAAAAAATACAGGTAGCTTCATTTAACAAAGCAAATTGTTAATGTATCCGCTCTCTGTCAACGAGAGAATGCATAGTTCCGAGATTGCCCAGTTAACCCCGCCCCTTAGATATTGTTGCTATGTGCTCACAAGCCATCGCAAAAAATGGCGACACACAACGTACAAAGCAACGGGACTCGGCATGGAAAGCACAGATTCATTGGAGAAAACTCAAAGGTATTTATGTTTTAGCGTCGACAGTTACCGCAGCACACACTGAGCGAAGGTCTAGTAATGCATGGATGACATATATTCATAAAAATGCGCTTTCCTACCTTTGAACAGCGAATCGCCCGACATTGAAACAAAAATTCACCCGGTCACTGGCGCACACAACATACAAACTGTATGGGCAGAAGATTGTGTGATGATTGCATCACTTTGACCTATGTGGGCGCCGTCTGCTATTGAACCTTGCAAATTGAACCTTGATAATAAGAGCTGTTAACACAACAATCTACTTATAACAAGGAAAAACTTTGCATCATTGAAAACCAAAAATTATTTGTCAAAGAAAATCAACCACATATGAAGGCTTCAGGTACAAAAGCCACTAAACACCACTTCCATGAAAAATTTGATAATGATATCAAGTAAAAAGCTCTCAGTGCCTAGTATACGATGATCAAATAGTTTCTGCTTTGAAACCCGCTAAATCCCACATTTAAGCTATCCGAAAACTCTGTTTTTTGGCAGAAACCGCTAAACGCCAACTGCATTTTTTCGGCAAAAGCTGCTATGTCCACACAGCGCCAATCAGAGGGCGTGCATCAGATCACATGTCACATTTAAGATGGCAGCTCTCACGATCGCCGATTGTCCACGCTAAGACACGAGATTTTGGCTAATTTCCTGCCGAATCAACTCTAATAAAAGAAGGAAAACTTTAATGAAATGGATGAACCTGTGATGGTTTCACCATCAGGCAAACGAAAACGCCATCAGCCATGTATTTCTGCCTGTTATACGGCAAAAGAAGATCGTTACTGTGGCAACGATAAGTGGACTTAGCGGGTTTTGCAGCAAAAGGCAGTACAATTTTGGCAGACAAATCACAAAAACAATCTGACAGAGTTACATGTATTGACTTACGTGATGGCGTCGCATGTCGAATCCCCACTCGCACGAGAAGATAAACGGATGACCAGTTTTATTGAGGAAATTGGACATATCCTTGAAACCTGAAGAAAAACAAATGTTAAATTAAAGAGTTTTTCCAACTGCTCAGTGGTGACTATGAGTGACCTTGTTTTGAGAAAACAGATTACTAAAGTGTAATGTCAGTCACCAGGATAATTGGATCTAAACATTCACTGGTGTAATCTGAAATGTCTATTGCTAAAGCACAGGGGGAAAGTTCACTGGCTTTAGTGTAGACTCAGTAACCTTGCAAAACACAGAGTGATGTTTTTACTTCAGTACTCTATAGACCTTTATCACGGTGCGTCCATCTATGTCTTGTTCCCCACTGCATAGTACGTGTACATGTCGGGCATGACCAGTGCGTGTGCGTGTCTGCGCGATAGCGCGTGCAGTCTTCCGTTGTTTTTTTGAGAGAATCACTGTCAGCGCTGCGTGTTTTCTTCGTTACGTTCATTTTAATAGGGGAAAAGGGAAGATGGCCGCACCGTGATAAAGGTCTATTGCTCCATTCATTGGATGGATGTAAAGGAGTGGTCATTCTTACACTGCATATGACCATGACATTTGTGACGCACTCTGCAAAATCCAGTTGCTTCCCACATAAAAAGCCTGGGCCGAGTTTTTGCATCCATAACTAAAAAATCAGTGACGGATCCATGCTCATTACAATACAAACACAATGAAAATTCCTAGCGGTACTCAGATTTCCATTCTCTTTTCACATTTTAATGAGCTTGGGTTCGCCACTGATTTCCATTTATATCCACAAAAACTCAGCCCAGGCTGTGTGAGAAGTGACTTATTTTTGTGGAGTGCATTACAGAGCATATATCCATTGTCATTACTTGATATTACAATAGATATACATCTCAGTCATGTAATGTAACAATGGCAAAACCAAAAGAGGACAGGCTCACTAAATACTCACTGCAGTCAAGTTTGGGCGGTTTGTTCTTGACATGGGTAACTAATTCTCGGTGGATAGGTGGTGTGTGATCGTGTTTGGAGTGCAGTGACTGTTCTCAGGCCGTGTTCCAGTCATTCGTGCGTGACAACATTGTTTGCATATCAGAACAGACGCAACGCAATTATGCGCGCGCGAAAGGCTTAGTGTAAATTCACCATTACAACAAATGCGCAAATTGTTCGAAGTGACGACACATTGAGCATCATCACATAATGCATGTAGTTCATGCACTGACCGCGTCCCAGCTATGACAGACACACAAGGAAGGTTTCCATGGTAATGGGAAAGGTCTATAGGTTCTGAATAATTTTATAGGTTGCGGCGGGTGTCTAAGTTTGTGAAGAGCCTCAGCCAGGCTAACAAACATTTTAAAATCATTCAGGCAGAATGATTACAAATGGGAAGAAATCGGTGAAGAGATTTCAACAAGATTTTGTACCTTGGGTAAACTTTTGTTCTCCCAGATTATGACATCCATCCATTTTGACATAGTCGACGCCCCACTCGGCATACGTCTGAGCATCTATCTGCAAGTGGTTGACTATCCCGGGATAACCATCGCAGGTTTCTGTGCCCATGTCCTGATATAAACCAAACTTCAGCCCCTTGGAATGGACCTGGAGAACCAATCACACACAATGATGAAATCAACGATACAAAACAACAGTACACATGTGCGGGTTTCTGTATTCAAATGGGGGACGTTTAACAATAGCAACAATAGGGTCCGCGATTGCCAAGGACGTCCGCGATTTGGAATCGTGTACAAAACAAGTTAGAGCAGTCGCCAAAAAAAATACGTCCGAACAAAAGAGTAACAATAGGACGTCTGCAGTGGGAGGTGGGTACAAGACTGTGTGTACGTGTACATTGAAAAGGTGCTATTATGAACACACCATTACGAGCGTGTTTCTATTGAGCACGCTTCAGTACAGTTAACCATCCAGTAGAAAAGGCCTTAACAGTTATTTGCCAATGCACTCAATGGCAAATTAAAACCTGCACGTTAAGCAGAAGGTTCGCGGTTCAAATCCCGGTGGAGCCAAGTTGCTTTTCACTGCATCCAGATTTCCCAACCCATTGACATTTGTCCACATTTGTATCCAATTTATTAACCCCGGCAGGGTACAGAATCAAAACCATTTTCACCTTAGGAGAGAATGGGGTAAAGTAACCAGACTATTGATTGCTAGGCAATGGCGTGCACCACATAGCAACAACAGCATAGTATGCGACTTTTTAAACTGTACATCCATTTGACTGTGAAGAATATGGGGTGCCAGTCAAAACAGAAATGTTACACGCTAAAGGCTGCTTTTACTAAACCTCTCAGAAACATCAAAAATCCATGTTCTTACATAATCGACCAATTTCTTGGGTCCGTTTGGGAATCGTTTAGGATCTGGTTGTAGTTTCCCGTCTGCGTCTCTCTTGTCAGACATCCAGCAGTCGTCCATGTTCACGTACTCGTACCCTAAATCCTTGTAACCTTCGGCCACTAAAGCATCTGCCATCTGCATAAACAGTGTTTCGCTGTAATGGACCGAATGAGAGATGACGTCAACAATGTAAACAGATTCAATATGTCGCGCAGGGTTTCATGGGATTGTATGGAATATTTGAATAAAATGGCTTATGGGTAATTCCCAAAATTAGGGGTCCAAAATGTTTGGTGTCCCAGTTACGTACGACACTCTCTGCTTCAAAAATCACCACTTATGACCGCAAATTCTCAGTAATGGACTGTGGCCTGTGATTATAGGGTGCAGCATCATTTTCTTCAATATTTTGTTTTCTGATTCCTGAAAAATATTTAAAACAAAAGACCATAAAGGCTTATGTGTTACATAGTATTGAATTGGAGTTTGGTGTCCCGGGTTACCTACGCCAATGAAAATTGGCTGTACATGTAGATTGAGTTTGCATTAACCTTGGTGCCATATCTACACACAAACATTAAATTTGAGTGGCATTTGTTTAAATAAAAAAAAAAAATTTCTACTGGGAAACCACTTTCAATCACTAAAAACACTTGGAAATCTTAAAAAGCATGTCACACTTTTGGACCCCACGAATTCAATGTGGTAGGTGCTTAGCTATCGTAAAAATTTGTTACCAAAAATATCCCACAGAGTCTTCGGCTCTAGTGGCGGGAGCTAACTGTACCCCAATCAGTTGAAGAGCATGATGTAAACTACAGCAAATTTGACATACGTAACAAACTCAATAAGCAGGGCTTCAGCGAGTACTCCATTTAATCCCATCATGCTTCGCGCAGAGAGGATTGTTACGTCATCTCGCTTGCGGGATATTTACAAGAAAATACAGAGTGAAGTTCAGAAACAGAGTAAGAGACAACTCAGTGATCTCCACTGGTCCAAATTTTGGGGGGGGTGGGAGGAGAGGCACGGCACATGTCGCACGCAATAAAAAAAAACACCCACCCGGCCGTACGTACGTAGCGGCACAGTGCTTGGCATGCACCGCCCTCAAGAGGCCGGTTAACAACTTCGCCTATTGAGAGCACTGTTCAACATGCATGCTACTGTCATGGCCGTTATCGATGCGGATTTGGTTCGCCGATCCGATAGATATGCGTGGAAAATGAACGATAACGACACCAGTGGCTATCGAATCACGTTTGGTGAATTTACACCTCATATTGGAATGACTCGGCTGTACTTTCAGAGTGTTTTAGGGGAGAAATTGTTTTTTTTTTGTCCGGGCGGCCAAGATTTTTGTTCGGGCGGCACATTTTTGTCCGGGCGCTAACGGTACCTCTGAGGATTTTGTCCGGGCGGCGCCCCCGGACAAAACCGGCAGTGGAGAACACTGCAACTTGACTGGGGCATGATTTCTTGACCATAATCAGAAACATGTTTCTGACACAATTCACTGGTGCAACCATTGAACACGCTGGCTTTGGTTGCTGACAACCACATGGGATCATTGGTTGAATTAATAATTATGTCAGAAACATGTTTCTGGTTGTAGTTGCAAAAACATGCTCCTGGTTACAACATAGCAAAAAGGTCTCAATGCCTGCAATATACTGAATACTCTTTCCCCCACAACAGCTTTTAACCCCAAGATAACCTGGGTACAGAAAAATTTAACCCCCAGGAATACCCTGGTTAAGGGCTCGTTTCCCACGGCAAATCTCACCTTACGAATTACCTGGGTTAACTAGCCAAAAATGCCATTTAACCCAGGCAACTTATAGCCCTGGGTTAACCCACCAATCTTGGGGGTTAACAGTTGCCTTCAGACGATTCTCCGGGTTAGCATTTGTCGTAGGAAATGCCGAATGGGGTTAGCATGTCCTTGGAGCAAAGTGGGTTATTAAAGAGCTTCTGCACGCGATTGGCTTGCAGTTCAAAAACGTGACAAATAAACGTATTTTTTGTTACAACACATACACTGATTGCGATGGAAGGTACTTCAATCGCACGAAAGCCCAAGACAAATTACAAGAAGCGTTATTGCCAGCGATGTCTCAATGTTGACCGCCTTGTTTTTTATGCTGCGTGATCGATCGATTGATTTTCAACACGCAATCACTGGGTAGTTGTGCTGAGGCCCGTTTTCTCAACCATAAGCAGAATCTAAAACCACTACAGCATCCAACAAGCAGATCAATTTTGCGTGTGTTTTCAGTTTCAATTTTTAAAGAACGTGTTCTGTCCCTATGGAAAACAAAGGAGCAGAATTATTCTGTCTATAGTTCAATTGTCCAACTAGAAACGGTATTTTTTTCGTATACATTGAACAAAGATTTTAAGGAAATTACCTCCTGGAATCAACACATAATGTAATTTTAAGATATACTTCCCGTGCTTGCTCTTTTGTCGCAAATGTTGCTTTTCTGTAGAAAAATAACGTTTTCTTCTTCAAAAATTTCCTTCAGTTAGTGCACAAGATAACCATTCACTCGCGCGCGCAGCGCCCTCTGTTGTCGCGCTTACGCACAGACCGCTCGCCACGTCATTTTGTGCATTACTTTATGCAGTAATTTTATCATTTATTTATCTCAGAAATGCAACATTTGCGACGGAAGTGTCAGTGGGAAGTATATAGAATTGAATAAGCTATCGATTCCAATATATAAATTTACCCAAATCCATGTTCAATGTATATGAAAAAAAATCCCTAGAAACATTCCATGAAATCTTCATCTTACCTGAGACAGTTTGTAGGATCCACATCACAGTCCGTATTGCAGCGGAATCGCTGCCATGAATTCCAGCCCATAGGTGGTGTTAGCGCCAAGCCATTCTTTAAGCAACTGACCCCGGTGAGAGTCAGTAATGCCGTAATGATGCACAACAAAGTCTGCATTGTTGCAATCTCACTCAGTGTGGAACTGTGGAACCAAACAAAGTATTTAACAGGAACAACCACTTCAAAATGGCTTACAACTTTTTTCATCGGCTAAGTTTTGAAAGGAAAAAAAATGATGCCAATTTTGCAGGAAATAAAACATCTAATGTCTAAACAGTAAAATACAACCTCTGGTATGGTGCCTGATCACCACTGAAATGAAACAACCGAACTTGGGATGAGAGAAAAATTGTAAGGGCCTTATCGGGATTTGAACCCGAGACCTCTAACTCACTAGGTAGATGCTCTACCAGCTGAGCTATAAGGCACAGTTGGTATACTCCCTCAGGCTGATAAGGCCCTTACGATTGTTCTCTCATCCCAAGTTCGGTTGTTTCATTTCAATGGCGATCAGGCACCATACCAGAGGTTGTGTTCGTTACCTTGCCCAGTTGCGCTACCATGCAACACCGAGAGAAGAATTGGGTCTATATGGAAAACCTGAGGGAGTATACCAACTGTGCCTTATAGCTCAGCTGGTAGAGCATCTGCCTAGTGAGTCAGAGATCTCAGGTTTGAATCCCGATAAGGCCCTTATGATTTTTCTCTCATCCCAAGTTTGGTTTAAACCACAAATTTATTTATTTATTTATTTTGATATCCAACAGCAGAGATCTATTAACAGCTAGATAAGAAACGACTGTGTTATTGAATGGCACATCACCGTAACCGGTTTCAGGCGGTTTGGAACGCGTGCGCGTGTAGCGCGTTTTGTGTTCGAACATAACATGCGTGATCGTCACAAACATTTACAAAGTTCGCATGCGGGAGGTTTTACGTGTAATTCAATGGGGAAGTGCCCAAAACCATGCAAATGAGGTGCCCAAATTTATGCAAATGGTGCTCAGAAATTTGCAAATGGTGCCCAAAACTATGTAGCGATTACGTTCAATCTAGCGAAAGTTCCCAACTGGTATGGGGCTAATCGGCATGTTGCGTCAAATGAATCGGAAAAGATCGGCTGCTTGGAAATCTTGTACTTTTTTCAAGAGCGGTCGAGTTGTCCTGGGCCTAGTTCCAATGAACAAGGATTTGAAGGAATTACCTCCTGGAATCAAAAGATAGGGGCCTAAGATGTACTTCCCACTTGCACTTTTGTCGCAAATGATGCTTTTCTGTAGAAAATATTAACCACATTTTCTCCTTCTAAAATTGCATTAAGTTATTGCACAAGATTACTATTCAGGCGTGCGCGCAGCACCCTCTGTTGTTGCGGTTACGCACGGACCGCTCGTGCTGTAATTTTGTGCTTTACTTTATGCAGTAATTTTATCATTTAGGCCTATTTATCTCAATATTTCCGACAGAAGTGCAAGTGGGAAGTATATCTTAAAATTGGATGATCTGTTGATTCCAGGAGGTAATTTCCTTGAAATCTTTGTTCAATGTATAAGCAAAAAATACCCCGAGTTGACCTGGGACCGAGTTGACCCGACCGAGTTCTAGTTGACTTGATGCTTGAACTTATAGTTGAAACCTTCATTTCGTTTCGTCAGCTGGTCAGGGATGGATGCGGATGCTTGTTCGTAACTTCGTTCCTCAATCATAAACAAATGAAATACACCAAAAGGAAACGTAATTTACTTACCAAACGTGCAATACAGAGTATTGTTTTCTTATGTTTATACTGAGATAGCCTATGTTTTATACAATGAAAATATGCCTCTAACCTAATTACGTTACAGAAATACATGAATAAGACCTCGTGATTAGTTACTCGTGATGTTTACTAAACAGCCACTCGCACCGTGCACCGTGTATAACCCGTCAAACTCGTCTAGGTACCAGTCCGAACCACCGGAGCGACGAGCTGTCATCTCGCGTCTACCGTAGAAAAGCATCCATCCTTGGCGACATATCCTTGCAAGGACCCCCTAATCATAATGCACGCCCCGCGCCTTCCCCGGCCCCGAACGTAGCGTTGAAGATTCCTCATCAATGTGTTTGCGTGTGTTATGATGCCAGTCCTTGATGTGTGGCAATTTTAGGATTATTAAACAAAATCTAAAACACCTATCAATTTCTTCCCACACCCACCTCCGAGCAATATTGTCACTTTTTCAAGTGACAAAATCCCCACCCCTATAGTGGGGAAAACTTTAGGCCAAAAACATCCCCACCCAAGGGGAAAATTATGTAAATTCTGCTCCCAGGTGCGCTGACAATTGCTTCAAATTCCCACCTGGGAATCAATGAAAAACGTTGCCAAATTCCCCAGCTGATGCCTGTGCTCTCACCTGAGTGCACCCAGCCCCCAACTGAAATTCTGGGACATAAAAAAACACAAAACACAAAATTGCACGGAAGTTCAAACGAATTAGACAAATTTCAATGCACCTCTTTTTAAGAGACAAAATCCCCACCCCTGGGGCAAACTTTAGGTGACAAAATCCCCTCACAAAGGGGCAAAACATGTATGTTTTGCTCCTCGGTCTACTGACAATTTGATTTATTTGGGTAAAAATCCCCACCTGGGACATAAAAACGTGGCCAGAATCTCCAGCAGATGTCCATGCTCCCCCCTGAGTACCCCCAACCCCTAATTCAAAAGTTGAGATATTAAAAAAAAAATAAACACAAAATAAAAA